>CM045901.1:10744631-10939631 GCA_025169545.1 Anguilla japonica | reverse complement strand
GACCACGTGAGAGAGGAGGCCGCGAGCTCCGCGTCCCTGCAGTTCCGCCAAACGGCCAGTAGATGGCATCAGCAGTTTAGAGAGCAGGACCGGCCTTTTTTTTTTCTTTTTTTTTTTTTTTCTTCCTGCTTCGCCGTCTCCCCGTGCCGTAGCGTGGCGAGGGGTGCGTTCGGTCGCCGTGCGGACCCGCCCGATTCGCCGCGTCACCGCCGATGCCTCTTGGGCTACGGTTTTGCCCCCCCCCCCCCCACACTCCCGCCCCCAACACCGCCACCCCCACCCGTCATGCCACACGAGTCTCCATTTCCCCTACACTGCCATCAGCAGCTGAATCTCCCTCCATTCTGCCGCATACTAAGTAGACTCGTGTGTGTGGGGGTGTGTGTGTGTGTGTGTGTGTGTGCGTGTGTGTGCGTGTGCGTGTGTGTGCGTGCGCGTGCGCGTGTGTGTGTGGTGGTGGTAGGGGGGGCAACAGCTTTCAAATCAATGGGAACGCAGCAAAAAGATTAAATATTGATTCAAATGGTTCAACAAGGGGGAGAAATATGTTGCTACAAACTGGTGGGGGCATTCATGATAGGAACACGGTCAATTAATCCGCCTCTCCCCCCTCCCCCCCCCCCCCCCCCCCCCCCCCCCCCCCCCCCCCCCCCCCCCACCCACCTCTCTGTACTAATCTGCCCCTCCGCTGCGGATACGTAGTGGAGTGTGGAAGCTATTCGTCCTTCCGTCCGAGCTGGCAAATGAGATTTTGATCAACTAAACGACCCACCATTACAGTGCGAAAAAATGCTTCGGGGACAGGAATTAGAGGAAAAGCATGAATCTTCATATAAGTATAACATAATATCCTCTGCATTTGGACATTTACATACAAAAGGCATTTTAATTTAGATTGAGTAAAACATTTTCTATAAAATCCCATAATTAATATCACTGTGACCATTATGTCTTAATATTATTGTGCCCTAAGTGTATGTTAATACGTGCGGCACTAATACTTCCAGTAAAATATTGAGATGTTCCGTGCACTGGCAGGATACTGAATCATAAATGCTATGAAGGTACAATATGTAAAATGAGCTCCTATAATGCTGCCGTTCCATTTAATGCAGTGTCCATATTTCCAGACTTTACGGAGTACTGCTTCTGTAATGCCGGACGCGTCCCTACTGAAATTAAGGGGCAGCTGTTGAAACCTGAACCTCAATGTTGTCTGAGATCAGAGTGAGTAAGAAGCTGAAAAGAGGGAATGGACAGGAGAACAGGGGCTGCTTTCACACGAGGCCCAGGCCTGTATAAGGCTCTGAGAGTGTGCTGGTTTCACACGAGGCCCAGGCCTGTATAAGGCTCTGAGAGTGTGCTGCTTTTACATGAGGCCCAGGCCTTTATATGGCCCAGTGAATGCTGGTTTCACACGAGGCCTAGGCCTGTATAAGGCTCTGTGAGTGTGCTGGTTTCACACGAGGCCCAGGCCTGTATAATGCTCTGTGAGTGTGCTGGTTTCACATGAGGCCCAGGCCTGTATAAGGCTCTGTGAGTGTGCTGGTTTCACACGAGGCCCAGGCCTGTATAAGGCTCTGTGAGTGTGCTGGTTTCACACGAGGCCCAGGCCTGTATAAGGCTCTGTGAGTGTGCTGGTTTCACACGAGGCCCAGGCCTGTATAAGGCTCTGAGAGTGTGCTGGTTTCACACGAGGCCCAGGCCTGTATAAGGCTCTGAGAGTGTGCTGGTTTCACATGAGGCCCAGGCCTGTATATGGCCCAGTGAATGTGCTGGTTTCACACGAGGCCCAGGCCTGTATATGGCCCAGTGAATGTGCTGGTTTCACACGAGGCCCAGGCCTGTATAAGGCTCTGTGAGTGTGCTGGTTTCACACGAGGCCCAGGCCTGTATAAGGCTCTGTGAGTGTGCTGGTTTCACACGAGGCCCAGGCCTGTATAAGGCTCTGTGAGTGTGCTGGTTTCACACGAGGCCCAGGCCTGTATAAGGCTCTGAGAGTGTGCTGGTTTCACACGAGGCCCAGGCCTTTATAAGGCCCAGTGAGTGTGCTGCTTTCACACGAGGCCCAGGCCTGTATAAGGCTCTGAGAGTGTGCTGCTTTCACACGAGGCCCAGGCCTGTATAAGGCTCTGAGAGTGTGCTGGTTTCACACGAGGCCCAGGCCTGTATAAGGCTCTGAGAGTGTGGTTTAGCCTGCTGGCTGGCCTGGTTTGGTGCGCATTGTGGATCCTGCCCATTTAGCCAGGAAAGCTGTGCTAAGCCTTCTGGGAAAGCGGGTTTGGGAGAGTCGCGGGCTTAGTGCTGCAGAGGCCCGGATCCAACTGCCCACTGATCCAGCAGACTGAGCCCTCAGAGCCCTGCACAGACCAATCAGGAGCCAGCTGAGACACACGGGCAGGGATAACTTTCAGATGATTTTCAAAGCCAGACACACACACACACACACACACACACACACAGCACACACACACACACACACACATATATATACAAGCACACAGGCGCGCACACACACAAGCACAAGCACACACGCACACACACAGACACACGCACTCACACACAGGCACACACACATACACACACAGGCACACACACACACACACACACATATATATACAAGCACACAGGCGCGCGCGCGCACACACACAAGCACAGGCACACACACACACACACACACACACACACACACACACAAACACGCACGCAATTCCCCTCTGCTTCTGAATATCTAATCTCAGTTTCCGTGTTCCAAACAAACCTGGACCGAAGCTACGTGTAATAAGCCTGTAACAACAAAATACATTAACTAATTAAAAAGTGTACCAATCTATGCCCAAGGGCTCTTCTCAGACAGGAAAACCCCTTAATAGACACAAACCTTATCTGAATATCTATCACAGCACAGTAAGTGCTCGTCATTTAGCAAATTGGAACGGGGGACGGGTTAAGACAGAGACAGACTCCTTAAGCTGGGCCCCTTGGAGCAAAAACTTGCATGTTCCTGTCACCACCCACGGCTTAACTGGCTCAACTGGTAAATTGGCGGCATATATTTTGGCCGGTGGATCTCGGCCCTCATCCCGGCAGGCCGACGTGCGCGTGGGGTTCACCGATTTGGAGCCCGTGCTGGTCTCCAAAATACACCCCATGGTAGAATTCTATCTTTGCCACTTCATTAAAAAATGTTATTTTGTTGTGTTTTGTTTTTTTCCCTTTTGTTCCTTTGCTTGCGTCCATTTTGTAAAAAAAATATATATATATACAGGAGTAATAAGAGTCCAGCTGAGTGAACAATCGGGCCGTTTAAGATATTGAGAAAAGGCGGGACAAACAGGAACTGCTTTTCACGGCGAGGGGAGAGAGGGGGAATGACATTTGGAACGCACCCGCAGACAGGACAGGGGAGAGGGGGTTGCGATTGACGCGCGCGACAGCGCCCCGCGCTACCCGTGCAGCCGTGCCCTCGGGCGAGGGCCGGCCAGCACAACAGAGGGATTAGCGCAAAGCCACTCTCCTCGCTCGAGGTAATGTGGCATTAGCGACGGCCCGCAAGTAATGCTCTGAAATTAAACTGCGGTGTTTTGGAAGTTAAAAAAAAAAAAGACGGGGGTGGGGGACAGTTAATTCACCGACACAAAAAAATTCTCTGTGGGCCCTGAATCTGCCAGGCCTCAGGAAAACTATGAGAGGGCCCTGAATGAAAAATGATTTTTTCTCTAATTTGACGAGGGAGCCACGGTCGCACTAATTTCCCCGGGATTTCTGTGCTGTACGGAAGAAGAAACTTCTTTTTTTTTTTTTAAGTGCTCGGGCTCGACGTCTCATTTTAATTTAGCCGCTTCATTTTTTTTCCCCGCACACCGGCCAGAGACCTCGTTTGTCCTCGTTTGTTCGGCCGCCCGAGCGCGTCGCATACGTTACGGCGTCCCGAGCGTTTCTATCGCACGCCACCTTAACGGAGGAGGCCGCGGCGGTACGATTAGCACGCTTACGCCAGCAATTTGCAAAGGACGTGACACAAAGGGCTTAGCAATGGTTATTTGCTTATTGCTTTTGTGAAAAGACAGCTAGTTGTGGTGCCCTGTAGTGGCTAGGCGAGCATAGGGCTGGTGTGTATGCAAGACTTTTTCCCCCCACCAATTACCCTGGCACAATGGATTACCAATCATCTTTTTACACCAAAACAGTCTGCAGCTGACATTTATCAATTATCGTTACATTAATGATTGGGCTCATTAAATAGCTGAGAGCAGAACCTGCCATCCAATCACGAAACAGATCTGGACCACATGGGAACAGGACTAGAGACCCCTGGGGGATGTGTAACGAGCACGGAACCGTCCAGACCCACGGCGCAACTCACTTCCGCAGACACATTCGAGCTGGCACCACCTGCGCATGCGTCCCACAAAACGTCCCTCAAAGGCCGTCCGTGAGTGAGTGAGTGAGTGACCCACAATTTGCCATGCGTAGCCCACGGCGGCAGTTCCTGCGCACGTCGTGGGAAAAAACACACACAGTGTGCGATTTGCTGGATAAGGTACTAAACAAGTGAATGACAGTATTAACAGTACTTTTCAAATTGTATTAAATTTTATGAAACAAAATATCAACTATGTCAGTTTCACATATACAGTAACTACCAGGCAACCAATGACAAGTCAAGGCAATAGCTGAAAATCTCATGTTCATACCGTGCTGTGAAAAAGTATTTGCCCCATCCCTGACTTCCCTCTATCATTGCATATTTGTCACACGCATCTTTAGACAAAATGCAATATTAGATAAAGGGAAACTGGGTAAACACAAAACACATTTTTTTTAATTATTTAATTTATTTAAGGAGAATGTTTTTTATCAAAATGATATTTATTTTATTAAAAAGTTGAACAGTTTCCCTTTGTCTAACACTGCATTTTGTCAAAAATTCTGAAACCATTCAATGTGTTCACGGCACTGTATTTCAAGCTCAAATTCAATTCTACTCAGTTATGCGATTATCATTTTCTAACTCAGAATTTCGTGTTTTTGTACAATATAATACAATATGATTTGTACAATGTATTTATTGGATCAGAAATGAGCAAAGCAATGTGTTTATGTCGCAGGAGCGGACAACAAGAGGCTTTCTATAACTCCTTCAGTGGCCTGACTATCCAGTGAGGATAAGCTCAGTTAAAAAAAAAATAATTCATACATTTTTGCTAAACACTTGTCACACAAGGAATCCTCCACACAATCAAAGCATTCATACTCATTAAATTTTACAAGTCACTGCACCCTGTGACCGAGCAGGTTGGGGGGGCTGCGTGTGGTGTCAAGTGACACGCCCGGTGGTACTGCTGAGCTGTGTTACGCTCGCAGAGATGGAATTTCAGGCAATGGAGTGCGAGTGTCTAGGGAACATCCCAGCGGATTTCCTTGGAATGCGCCCGGCATCGTTTGCTGAAGTTGACGCGCTTACGATAAACCATTGAGCCGTGTTGGGAATAGACCCCACTGCAAGGATTTCAAGGAAAAGTTTGCCATGGGTCAAGAACCCACTTTGCAATGTTTTTTGTTTGTTTGTTTTTTTTTTGACATTCATTTGCATACAGAACAGAACAGAATGGAAACAGAATGGGGAACAGAATGGAAACAGAATGGAAACAGAATGGGGAATAGAATGGAAACAAAATGGGAACAGAATGGGGAACAGAATGGAAACAGAATGGGGAACAGAATGGGAACAGAACAGGAACAGAGGACAGGCCTGCTGGTCGGCACTCTCTCAATGAGACCATATCAAGGTGAAGGCTCTCAAAACCATCTATTGAGGATCTACAACCCTTTTGCTTAAAAAAAGGTATTAGTTGGCACAGCATGAACTAGGTTTCATTAAGCAGAATGAAATTTGTGAATAACTGAAAATAACTGATATATATTTGCATAAAAGCCCATCAAATAGAAACCGTGCAAATCAGTAAAATCAGTGCATAAAAAGCAGAATTAATCTATCCACAATAAACATTTAGTCACTAAGCTGCACTGTTGTGCATTCTTGATTTTTACAGTACACATTTTCTGATCATTTCAAGCCACTGCCAAACTTACGAAGATAAGGAAGCAAGAAATATGAAAATCACCTCAAACTTGTTCTATTCAAAGCTGCGGTCAAAGTGCACTGCGGACATATTCGGGTTTGGCCTTATGTTGAAAAAAGGGAACTTCACACACCACCTAAAGTTCACATTATATTCAAAGCTGCTAAAGCAGGTAGAGAATAGATCATTTTTTCAAATGTACTAATAAAATCACAAAATGCGCTAGTGGAGGTATAATATTGCCATTCCCAAAGACAACGTCCCTTTGCTGCCAGAGTTCGATTTAGAAATAAATAACTTTGCAATCATGGGGCGTACAAATCCACCCTCTGCTCCAGCTACAGTATATGGTTAATACATTGGTCCAAAACAATTGCCTTGGATCTTCTAAAGACATGTCAAACTGGACAGAAAGATGAGCAAGGCTCCCTTTTAACTGCACTTTTTACATTTTAAACAATGGAATCTGTTTTACAAATTCCTCATATGAGATACTACAATTTGAACTGGATTCGCACAGCCCATGACTCCTGCATGATACATGATCCTTCAAACCGTCAGGATTTCTTTCTGAGTCTCAGAGGTAAGACCGAGCCTAATTTCATCAACGGAAACATCGGCCTGTGCATGCACATCGCGATCAAATACGCGTGACAGTATGTCCACCACCGTGGGTAGTGGAGGTGAGTAAGAAAATATAACAAAATAAAAATGAATTACTCCGTTCCGTTGGTAATTGTCCAGTGTTTGAATAGGTTCTGCGCAATGATAGGCACAAGCCATCCTTTGAAAGGCCCCCAATATGTTCGCTGCTTGACGGCTGCGTTTAGTCACGCAGCAGAACGCAGTGTTCGCGTACGTGCGCGCGTGCACACGCTTGCACTGCATGTTCCTTTCCCAGTTACGTTACAAAATAACTAATATTAAGCCTTTTTTTACATTAAAATAAAAAAAATAATATGGGAAGCATTTTAAATGCACAGGCAATTAAAATTCTCTGAGAGATGTGATTAAGCTTATTAAATGCACTCGCTTCGTAATCCCTCCATTTAATTAGCACAGTGATGGTACCGGCTAGATGAATGACTTTAAGAAATGACGACCGAATGAACAAGCTGAAAGATGAATGGATGCATGGATGAATGAAATGCAAGTGCTGTATGGTCTGAAAAAGAATAGCCATTAACGCTGAAACCCAATTGGCAAGTATGACTCGTTGTTATTGGCCAGGGGACCACCTTCAACGAATTGTTCGCGATTTATTTCTTAAAATACTCTGGACACATCTACAGTAACACAATTTTGAATATATGGCTACATTTCAAATCACAATTTGTTTAGCTTACATTAAAGGTAGTGAGGACTGATAACTGCTATTCTCAACTGAAATTTTTAAAAATGTAAATTAAAAAGAAGTTTTCATTACATTTCTGAAATGATCCCCTGTTTAGTGCCACCATTGCCCGATAGGAATTCCACGGTGATTCTGCCGCCATCGTAGGATCTCCTCTTGACAGCTGACTGTTAGGCACGTTCTATTTTTATCCCAGTGGCGCTGTTTCTCGTCTTACAACAATTTTTGATTGCAGGCAAGGAATAAAACAAACCAAGGTCTCTCTCTCTCGCTCTCTCTCTCTCACTCTCTCTCTCTCTCTTTCCCCCTCTCTCTCTCTCTCTCGGATGGTTTCTTAAAATAGTCGCGTGAGTCGTGATCAGCCTGTCCTTGGAGCTATGTATTGCATAAATAAATAAATATTACAACAAATAAATAAATAAATATAAATCAGATGAAGGATTATGGATTGATACGAATAGTCACTCGCGCCAACCTCGCTTGGGCTGAATTAATGTGTTACTATTTTTGGACCCCCAGTGTTTCCAGGGGAAACCTAATGACGCAATGACGTCAATGCAGGTCAATACCAGACTGGAGGAATTGAGTGCTTCCATTAGATTTTGCAGTATTTTCAGAAACGGAGAAAGGACAAAATGGATGTGTTTTAAATCCACCGAAAAAAAAAGAATACATAACGAAAACATTAACTGCTGCCTTGAGCGGCTGAGAAAACAAAACAACAAAAAAAAATCTATGTCCAAGGGGTGTGTTTTCGCGGCTCCCAGGAATTTTTATAAAATATCACAGTATCCCGGATCACTGGTTGCGGGGTGAGATGAAGATTTTATTTTCTTTCCTGGGCTTACCTTTTAAAAAAAAAATAAAGCGGAGTGCCTCGTGCAATTCTTTCATTCTGTTTTCGAGTGAGGTACGCGGTGTGGCACAGCCATTGAGAATTATCCGCTTTAATGGCAAAGCTTCAATGGGCACAGTCGGGCGCTTGTTTTCCTCGCAAAGACCGTCTCTTAAGCGGTGATGAAACCGTCCGGCGTTTGCACGCGCGAAAGGTAACAAACCAATGCATTTACTTCAATTCATTTCATATCACATTCCTGTGTGAGCAGTGTGCGGGGTGGGAAACTGATCGGAGACATGCTAGATTTGACTATTTTAGTTATTAGAATACTTTGCTGATGCATTTCTGATCCCTAAGTGTTTTTGTCTGAATATCTCACACGCTGTATCGGAAAAGAAAACATTTAGCAGCATATATACTATTAATAATACAGCGCGACATGGTTGTGCTCGGCTTGTGTGCACGTGATCTTGTAATAGGAAAACTGCAATTTTTAATAATTAATTAATGTCCGTTTTCAAATGGTGTATACCATATTTTCCAGATCAACTTCGCTATGAAAATTATATATATATATATATATATATATATATATATATATATATATATATATATGTGTGTGTGTGTGTGTGTGTGTGTGTGTGTGTGTGTGTGTGTGCGTGTGTGTGTGTATATGTGTGTGTGACAGAGAGAGAGAGAGAGAGAGATTTTACGTTTTGACATTGAAAGATCAGACTGCTTGTTTTAACTTGTGATAATCATTCTCTGCATATTAATATGGTTGCTATAAGCTTTTGAGAGATGAGAGGAAGGGGTCGGATAGCGAGTGGCGAGGGAGTGGAGTGGAAATGCTAAAACTATTATATCCGTATGAACACAGACGATTTTGATTGACGCCACAACCAGGGACCAAGATTGTAATGGTTTGGGGGCAAACACATCAATAAAATGCGTGCATACGTGCAAATGTCATGTCGGCTACGTTCATTTTCACCTATGAATTTTCATTCATGCACATCTTTACATAAATGTTAATTATAAAATTGAATAAATACAGATGTTACCAATCATAACAATGATAAACGACAGAGAACCTCAATTTTTTTTCTCTCTGGTTGATAAATTGAGGTAAAGGGCGTTTACCTCAACGGCTAATAGGAGTTTGGTTTCAGAACCACGGACAGCTCCCCATACTTCGTATTGCATTTCGCTCAATCAAATGTTCTCTAAAACTCAATTTGAAAGGTTCCTCGCTGGATTCATATATCCACTTACATGTGGCATTAAAATTCTGGTAATAATTGCCACAGACAACTTCATGAAACCCCCCCTATAGCGCCAGAGGCTTATAGTGTACCGTAGGTTAATCAAGTGCCAATTACACATTCACAGCACGGACGTCAAAATAAGATCCTTCAAATTCATTTGAAATAAAAAATGTTTACAGTGTAAATTATTTCACTTAGGCACGCTTAACATTATTACGAAATTTACAGTCATTGGCCGACAAGATGCGCGAATACGTAGTAAAATGGGACATCGCTGTTCCGCGCAAAAGGGAAAAAAAGGAAAGAATTATGACACAATTCCACATATGACGCACTTGGTGAGGTAAGTGCGTTGGGAGCCAACGTCTAGGAGCTGACCTAGTCTACTTGCCTGCTCCTTTCTGCACTGGTAGTATGGAATGGGACGTTCATTTAAGGTGTATGTGGAAAAAAGCTGAAATCAAGACGAGCGAAAGGCCTACGTGTCGACTGAAATAAAATCGTTTTATAAATAATACAATAAATTCCCTTATTTATGAAATATGATTACAATAGCACAGGAAAGGAAGGTTTCTCTGTAGCATTTCCTCAAGAAACATGGGAGGGATATTTCCATATCAATTCAATTTGACATGCAATTGACAATTTACTGTGCAAATAAAGTGCAATCTGACAACTTTACTCAGGCTTTAAAATATTCCAAACATTTCAGTGTAATTAGGCCTAGTGTATTCAGTTACAAGTATTCAGTGCCATCCCCGTAGTTTCAGCACATGGGCCTACACCACAGGACTGAGGGAAAGTTATTTCCGAATGGTTTCCACACGTTTTAGTTTTGCTACAGGTGCCATTAGCCGCCTGACGGACCCGGGCCCTCGGTCTGGAGGGCGAGGGTGCGGGCACTGCATCGTGCCGCCCTCCGCCGGCCCTGTGCCAGCTGTGAACGTCCAGACCCTGCGCTCTGGTGCTGACGCACCTACGGCAGAGACGTTTTATGGCCGGGGGGAGATGGCGCGCTCTGCGTCCGCTTCCTGCCGCGGCCGAGCAGGTCCAGCCGCTGCCCACGCCTGCTGAGGCACGACTTCGGGCTCAGACGTTTCAGTGCAAAGGTGTAATCTTGCTGCCGCTGTTTGACTGTCTCCGGTGGCAGTGCAGACTAGGGGGAGAGGGTGTGGCTCAGAGCTGCATGGTCTAGTCTCGGGGATCACCCCCAAAATCATCCACGGTGTTCCACCCAGAACACCCTTGGGGATTACAAGCACGTATACCGTGGAACTGTCATTAAAAGGTCCAGAGTGACTGGAGAAATAAGCCTTGTGGTGTATTAAAGAATAAATCAGAGCTTCTCTCATACATTTAACACGCGCACTTAAGACTGAAATCTGTTACAATCTTATTTTAAGCGTGTTTTAAAAAAACGGACATAAGGAAAGTGTTCGGATGGATGAAACGGCCACAAACAATGTCACTGCTGTCCTCGGGGGGCTGAACTACTGCTGCACAGTAAACCCCATTCCCTGGGTTTCGCTCTTGTAATGGAACTCAAAGTGCTGTTTTTAATGCCCGGACCTTTTTTTTTTTGATTATTTGCATGATGAATTCGAGTGAGTCGAGTAAGACTTGGGGTGGGGGGTTGGTTGTCTTTCAGTGTGCTACTGTGGGCTGATGTCTTCAGGACATTTTCCACAAAAGCATCAACAAAAAGGGAAAAATATGAATCCTAGCAGGCAAATCAACCTGTGAGGAGTATAAATGCCACGGACTGGAATAACGGGGCTAGGTCAAACTCCTCTCCACTTTGCGGCTGGGCCTTAATCGGACTGCGTCGTTTGAGCGAGCGTTATTGCTTTTCCTTATTTACAGTTACTCCACGTTAATGCCTGTGGCCCCCGTGGTCGTCAGGCTGCGTGCGCGCTGAACACCAGAACATGCCAAAAACACAGAGCAGGGCTGCAGAACAGCGCCATTACATTTTAATTATTAACCAGTTCCCTTTAGAACACCAGAGCGCTAACTTTTAAAAATAAAAAATAAAAACAGAAGCGTACATTCTGTTAGAAGCAGCACAGGGTGTTGTTGGTGTCAGTACTGTGAAATATCACAGAAGATGTGCACCCTTCTGACTTTCCTAAAAGTTCTACACAACGCATACTCTCAACAATCCATACGTGCGTTATGTGACGTGTAAGCTTTGCACTACGGTTAATTACTTTAACTTTAATCAAATATAAAAAAAAGAACAACTTCCACGGCCTCATTGTGCTTCTACAGACGAAGCTCTAACTTACAAATAACAATTCGCGGAACGTCAGGGGGAAATTAAAAGACTTTTTTTTAAATTCTCAAATTTTTTGTCAGATTTCAAACTTCTTCTTTGCCAGTTACAGCTGCCATGTTAATGTGGTCGTGCAGCAGCCATTTAAGGTGGATAAAAGGCTAACTCCAGTCCCGTTCCCCCACAGGTGAAAATGGACACCTGTTCCCACCTCCCGGACCACCGCACCTCAGCAGACCGGCCCGTCCTCCTTAAGGTAAAACCCTTTTCTGGTGACAGCTGACATCCCCGTGATGTTCAGCAAGTGATATGAACTCACCAAGGCGAGGGACAGTGTGTGAAGTGTACAGCTATAGCAAACACTCTTTTTTGGTTTGGTTTCTACTGCGGAAGCATAGGAACAGTTCTATATTCATGGAAACGTACATTCATTTTGGCCTAAGTGGTGGCAAATTTAACATAAAGTTAGGCTGTTTTTTTGTTCTTGTGCTTAAGTAAGATTGAGAAGGGATGCTCAGATGAATGAAACATGTTGTGTACGAACTGCCAGACAAACACAGGCTGCAATATTTAAGTCAATCTTTAAGGCTAGAGTGCAGTACACACTTAAATGGATTCTGGGCTGCAGGTTTTATGGTCCCGGTCCAATCCGATGTGTAGCCCAGGTCATGTGACATAAACCCTCAGAGGAAATGAATCCATTTACACTTCCTGTGATTCTGCAGGCCAGCAGAGTCGGGATCAATTCATTTTCAATACGGTCTATTCAGGAAGTGAATTTAAACTTGCTGAGAAGCCTTGAGGAACATAATAGGCTTTTTTTTTTTGAAATCACAAATAAAATCTCAGTTCATTTTTTGAAGCGGGTGAATTGAAACGGCAAAAATGGCGGAAAGTACAGACACGCCTCCACCCCTCTCTCTCGGCTGTCTACCTGTCTAACTGTCACACACACAAATGTAAACGTCCACAAGTGAAAAACTGACAGCGGTACCTCACACATGCTTCACTCGTCTGTTCAGAGTCGCGTGCAAAACTGGGGAATGTGGAAACGTGGTGTAACCCGTCTAGTGTGCGAGATATTGATCCAGGACTCGTAGGGGAGTTGAGGACTGAGGAATCCCTTGCGCAGAGCAACAGATCCTCCCCTAGATAAGCGCAGTAAATGACAAGCTCTTCCAGCTATTCATTCAGTGAAGGCAGAGAAGCCTGAATGGTGTGATGAGGGTTGCGTGGTGTGGGTGGAGTTCACCTGTGAATTTGGGAACACTTCCTTTGTGGTCACAAGTGCAGTGTGAGCTGTGTAAAAACCGGAGACGTGTGCTCAAGCCCTTGTGGTGCTGATAAAGCAGGCCGGGACCCGCCCCTGGGGGAGGAAGGGTTGGGTTGCGGGGGGGGGGGGGGGGGGGGGGGGGGGGGGGGGGGGGGGGGGGGGGGGTCTGACCCACCTCGTCGCGCCGTCCCGCGGCCTACCTGCTCCAGCTGCGCAGCTCAGCTGAGTGGGCACCGGCGCGGGCAGCGTCTGCTTCGCAGGTGCGTGCGTGGCGGGCAGCGTCTGCTTCGCAGGTGCGTGCGTGACGGGCTGCCCTCTCCCAAACTGACAGTCGGGGGGGGGCGAGGTTCCGCAGCGGCAGTAGTGCGACGCGATTGGCTGTTTCCACACTGGCATAAGAGAACAGAATAAAAACAGCGGTCGGTTAAAACTGGATTTAAATTTTTAAAAAGCCTCACGGGTTGTGCTGTTTGATGTAGGTGTGTGAAGACCGTCCCAAACCAAAACCGCATTTTGTTGTGTTTGGTGTTTCAGCCACGGAGCCGACGGGCCGGTCCCCCGCTCGCCCCCTGCGGATCTTTTTGCGGTCTGGGCTTGCTGTTCCTTCGACCTGTAGCCAGGAAGCCCTTACCCCAAAAAGTATCCGCGGGGGAGCCCTTGCACCCCGAGGCCCGCTTTCACTTGTCCCGCCTGACAGTGAGTCGCTGCGCAGACACGACCCCGTTCACCGTCTCCCCTCGTCCTATCTCTGCTGCTGCGCCCGAAGAGTCGTGCGCTCAGGAACGGTAAAGGAGGCTAATTCTGCGCCCGCTCTCCAACGCGGCATGGCTCAGCCTCGTAAGAAATTTTTTTTGAATCAACTTTATTGGTTACTATCAGTTGCTGATTTTTCGCTTTGCCTGCACACATTGCCAAATGAGAGCGCGTGTGAAATGGTTCTCGTGAACGAAGGGATTTATCACGGGCCGAATAGTTGTCGGTTTGGTGTGTGTGTGTGTCGGTTCACACTGACGGTGTCTTTCTCTGAATGCTGTGTGTGGAACCGATGGGGTGATGTTACATTACATTACAGGCGTTTAGCAGACGCTCTTATCCAGAGAGACTTACATTGTATCCAATTATACAGCTGGATATAAACTGTAATTTTAAGCAATGCAGGTTAAGTACCTTGTTCAAGGGTACAGCAGCAGTGTCCTACCAGGGAATCAAACCCGACCTTTAGGTTACAAGACCAACTCCTTAGCCATTATACTACACTGCTGCCCCAATGTAATATCCAAAGGCTTCTGAACATGTCTGCTCATTACAGATGGAGAGCAAACTTAAATATGGCCGCTGTTCTGAGCTGAGGTTGTTGTCTATATGGCTGATATGACTGAAAGCCGTAGGACTGAAGTCAGTGTGCGTGTCGTGATGTCTCACTGATTTGATTGTGTGAAAGAACCTTTGTTCTTTCAATTGCTAAGTTTATTATCATGGATACAAAAGAAAGCAATGAAACAGAACTAAGTGAACACTAATGATTAGATGTGTGCTCTGTTACTCGCTGAAAATGTTTTTTTTGTGGCACAAGATGCGTTGACAGTAGATGTATTAAAGTATTAATGATCACCGTAAGTTTTTCACTTGCAAAAAACCTTACACATCCACGGGCCGGTCGACCGGTTTTAGCAGGGAGAGGCGGAAACCGTGGAAACGCCCGTATCTGCACGACGACATGAATGAGTCCATGTACAGTCTCACCCTGGACTTACGCCGAGCGCCATTTCCCTGCTCTCTGGCGCCTCCCTCAGCTCGCTGCCGGGAAGACACCCCTGTGCATGTGCTCATCGCCCCTACAGTGCCCTCACTCAGTCACAAGTCAATTATTTTGCATGGCATAATATAATATTCTCCCGAAACCTATTATATCAAAAACTGTATGAAAATGCGGGTAAAACAGATTCCCAGGTAGGGAAATTTGTGCGCGCTTTTGACAAACGAGGCACCTGAAAATGCTCTCTCACGTCAGAGACGAGGTTCTCCTCCATCTTGGACAGGATGAGGTCGTACCTCTTCCTTTAGTGTGATTGGTCGGCACATTAGCTGTCAAAGTTACAATATTTTCATCTTGACGGCGTAGCTTTTACCAAAAGCTCGGCACCACAGCGAAGGACAAAGCGAGTAACAGCACACTGCTGTCAAAATGGAATCACACGGGGCACACACTGCAAGTTTTTTTTATTTTATTTTTTATTTTACAATTAGCACATTAACTACAGCATAATCCCCTTATGGTGCATTGTTTAACACCCCAAAAATTTGTTTAGTAACTTCTTTTTTTTTTTGTGCATACAATCATTTTTTACAGCTGGATATTTTGTTGAAGCAAATCAAGTTATGTACCTTGCTCAAAGGGCACCAAGGCAACACATCAGCTGGGAATCAAACCCACAACCCTCGAGTTACAATCCCAGTTTCACTAACCATTATACTGCTGCCCATCACTGCAGACAACCAGTATAATTTAGCTTCATCTCCGTTAACCTTTTAAAGTTTAAGTAAGGTTACAAATATGGCATTAGAATGTTCTTAAATTAACATTCTAATGCTGATGTCACAATCACTCCTGGTAAGGCAACGGAGTTCTAGAACACTGACTTTTGAGAAGGCATTCCAGAAAGCCTACTCTTCAAAGGGTTAAAACATTCCACTCTCCCTCACCTTATCTTGGGTCCTGCATTTACGCACCAGTGAAGCATGAATTATCAGATTGAAATTATCGATTTAACATTTAGGATAAATGCAATTACTTTATTTCTCATTAAATATTTAATTAGGTTACAGCAACCTTGAAAAAAAAAAATTTGATCGATAAACTTAATATTTCTGTATTTAACCGATTTAAAAAGTTTTAGATTTCAGCAGAACAAATTCATACAAATCTGGCCGATAGACACAGGTATGGAAGAGATTAGGGCCCTTTTCCACACTTCAAAGCTATTTGGTGAGTAAACATTTGAGGGTAGGGTGACTGAGGGTGTGTTATTCCCATTCTGTTACAGCTCCCAAACACAGACCAGGGACCTGTTGGGGCAGCTGGAACAAGAGCTAGGGGTTCTTCAGCGAGATTTTAAGATATATATATTTCCCTTGTAGTTATAGGTTTCCATAGGTCAAAGATTCTGTTGCTGCATACTTTCAGATCAAATAAGTGTACAGATACATCCGTGTTTGTAGTCGTTTTTTGGAACAGCTGATATCAGTTACGAGCTTCTGTTCGTGTGGGCGGAGCTTAGAAGTCTCACCCTCTTGCTCTCTGATTGGCTCAGGAGATGAGGACTGCCTTCAAGCGACTGCCATGATTCCATTAGTACTGCAGAAGGGGAAAACTACAGAACTCCATTTGTTAATGAAGCCGAGGTGGTAGGGGAAGATTTTCTTGGCGTTGTGGTAAGCTGGTCCGGCCTTTAAGGCACCAATAAAAGAGGTTAATATTGTCTTTGCCCCGTAGGAATCCAAGCAGCAGAACACTTAATATCCAGGATGCGCAAATACACTTTTAAGGATCGTCATTTACTGTGTGGCACGCTAACGCTTACCAAAATGATATCATTACACGTGGTGTGTAGCGAACCAGCAGCACTTACTATGATGGGTCAAAAGCAAAGCCAATTATATATCATTACAATAAATACAAGGTCATTGTCACAGAGATGATCCTTACAATCACGGACAGCATTTACTTAATTATTGGCAACACCTATTTTAGTATAGCCAAACTGTGATGTTAAATTCTAGAAATTTCCATGAAACATAACAGCCCGATTTCCAGTGAGTTGTAGAACTGTCATAGTCTGACACGGTGCTCTCCAAATAGACAGGTAAATGCACAGGCATGCATGTAATTGGTTGTTTATATCCCTGGCTTGAAAGCCATAGCTTTCTTTTTAAACATCACCCACAAGAGGGGGAATTTCTGGGAAAATGAAAATTACTTTTAAATTTAATTAAATCTCCTGAGCTAGTCACTTTCTTATAAAAAAAAAAAAAGCGTGGTTCAAAGGAGCCAATGAGATGACGGAAAACTTTTTTTTGGGAGCTGGCCTTTGTCTAATCAGCTTGTGCTTCACGGGTCAGATGAATCACGGGAGCGGCAGTGGAGGGAGGGGAGAAACCGAAAATGCTCCTTTGGGTTTTTACATCGAGCTCTCCGACCGCATTGGTGCTCACGCAGAAGCACGCGTTTGGTCGGGTCGCCCTGACAACGTCACCGTTTAGAACGGGAATGAGAAACCAAAGAACTGCTGGTGGAAATAACCTCTGATGGAGAAGGGCCGCAAGCGGAATGATGTCCTGCAAATTTGGCGCACGGAAGTTTTCCTTTTTGCTAAATCGCCTAATCCAGCAAACCATTTTATGTGTAATTCAGTAGTTCGTTTTGCACAAAGCACAAAAATTTAATAAAAAATGCAGTTTAATCTATTTTCATTTTCCATTTAATTATTGTTCCCACAATAGAGAGAGAGAGAGAGAGAGAGAAAGAGAGAAAGAAAGAAAGAAAGAAAGAAAGAAAGAAAAAAGAAAGAAAGAAACAGTGCAAAAGAAATGGATGGTGTGTGTGAGTGAGAGACAGGCATATGGAGGCAGCGGGTGTGTGTGTGTGTGTGTGTGCGTGTGTGTGTCTGTGTCTGTGTGTGTCAGTCTGTCTGAGGCAAAGGCATAATTATTTTCACTTTTCCAGATGTCAGCCGACCCCTTATGCAACCGCTGTCCTGGGACAGGGAGCTTCCTGTGCCAGTAAAAAGAAAAGAAAAAAAAATGCTGCTTCAGGCCTTGGATGAGAATATTCACATCACTGTACATATAAATATATATATAATCCTTCTATTCAATCTGCAGTTTGTGTGTAGCTAGCCCCGTACAGGCCTTGAAGGGTAAAGAATACCCCATTTTTCTTCGCCGTGTTCAGTCCAGCACTTTTTTCCCCACAATGCCACGCGTCGCCAATAAACTGAACTGACGTTATTTCCTCACGCGGCTCTGACTGGCAGGTCCAAAACCTGGAAGACTTTTCCATGAATGAGCGGCTCGGGTGAGAGTCCGGGTGAAACCGCTCGGCTCCGCCCCCCACCCGGGAAACGCACCTATCCGCGCTCAGCCCGGCCCGGCTCGGCCAATCACGGCCACCGTGCCGTCGCCCGGAGTAAAAAAACCCGGGGAACGCTAATGCGAGTCGGCGGGGAGAGTTTTTCAACGTTCGAGACGAGCTCCTCACCGCGGGACTAACCACCGGTGCACTAAAAGAAAAAAAAATCATCAGATCGCAACAAAAGGAACAGAATTACACTAATGCACGTCGGAGAAATCCTGGGCTTTTTTTTTTTCCTTTTTTAAGACAGAGCGCAGTGACCTTTACGTTTTCCGTTAAACAGGTCCGGCTGAACCCTGAAGAAGAGACGCGTTTCTGTGTCGCCGCGCGGCCTCGGGACAGGGAGCGAGGCTCCGGCCGAGGCACGAACACGGAACACATGTTCACTCCGTTTTTTTTCCTCCTTCTTCTTCTTCTTCTTCTTCTCTTCTTCTCTCCGCTCCCGCCGTTCGGTTGCCGTGACGGCGCCGGTACTTCCGCCGCAGACCCGCCGCGACGCGCCGACGGCGAGCGATGCCTCCGGGCCAGCGGGGGGGCGAGGGGGGCGAGCGAGTAAAAGCTGCAGTCCTGCCGCTCATCTGCGGCTGAGTGAGTTAGGCTCTGAGGTCTGAGCTCCCGCAGGAGAGAGAGAGCGAAACCCAGAGAGAGAACGCCTCAGAGCAGAACACACCCCGCAGCTACCCCGCACGAGCGCTCCTGAAGCTGTGTGACTGGACGGCAGGTTAGCTCATCGTTCTGAACGGGTTTTGAAATTCTCTCTCTGTGTCCAAAAAAAAGGGACCCGAGAGCTCAGAGACGTGAGCGGTACCCCCCACCCCGCGGCGGGTACGCTCTAAATAAGCCCGTGTTGGGGTGCGGTGCGTGTTGGGTACCGCACGTCGTTCGGCGCGATGCGATTGTCGCCGAAGTCTCCGACGTGCCGGGCGGCGTCTTGGAGCGCACGCCGCGCACACAGCAGGTGAAAACGGGTTCACGTTAGAGGCGGAGTTTACCGTGCCAAAAAAGCTTCAGCTAAACTATTATCACGTATAAAACTCTGAGCACACTGCAGGGACTGGGCTTACCCACCAGAACGGCCAATTCCCCTTTTTACCACCGTGATCTTTTTTACATACAGTATATACTTTGTTTTTTTTTACATATATATTATTAGCAGAGACTTTGAGCAAAGTCCAAGATCACCACAGACACCACTGACTCTGCGTTTCACAATAACCCCCCCCAAATAAAATTACCCCTGCCCCAAGGGGAGGGTGGCCCAATAAAGCCGTGGCTCACCAGGATGAGGAGCGTTTCCGTTCCACAAGTCACCTTTACTCACATTCGAGGGGGGGCGGCGGGTCACAGGGATCTTTAGCGAGCCGCGCATCGCCCGGGACGGGGGGTAATTAAAGGTGAGGAAGGTGATCAAAGGTGAGGAAGGAGTTGCGGTCTGCTCCCCGTCCGCTCTGAACGTGATCGGGTGATTCAGGTTCCGGCCAAAACCAGCAACATTCCACGCATACCTCTGATTCACAGGAACACGATTCCCCCCCCCGCCGTCTGTGTTGTCTGTGTATGTTTGTGCGTGTGTTTGTCAGTGTGTGTGCGTGTGTGTCTGTGTGTCTGTGTATGCAAGAGAGCGTGTATGTGTGTGTGTATCTGTGTGTGTGTAATTGTGTGTGTGTGTATCTGTGTTTGTGTAAGTGTGTGTGTGTATCTGTGTGTGTGTAAGTGTGTGTGTGTGTGTGTATCTGTGTGTGTGTAAGGTGTGAGTGCGTATCTACGTATGTGTGTATGTGTGTTGTGTGTGTGTAAGTGTGTGTTCCTGAATTCCGCCCAGTCACAGGGCTGCAGGATCAGTGACACCAGATCGGCTTCCTATTATGCGCGTCTGACACATCAGGGCCCGTTAGTCACGTGACCCGTCCCCCAGCACTGGCTTCACGCGCTCCTGCAGCGCGCCACCGCATCCAGGCAGTGCTGTACCGCTGCATTCCCCTAGAGGGCGCTGAAAACCGCTGATCCACATCCACTCAAGTACATAAAGATTTAAGCACCTGTGTGTTAATACGTGCATCAAGAACTCATGTCTTTTTGCTTTTTATTTCTTCCTAGAAGGTGCAATAGTACATTCAACGCTGATAATAAAAACTTTGTTAAATAGGGGGAACAAATACCGTACCTGGGAGGCATTTACAGATTCTGACTTTATGAACTCCTGCCTGCACATTCAGAAGTGTCCACACACACACACACACGTGCACACTCACTAATACACACGTAAACTTTCAAACTAACACACATGCATTTGCACGTTTACTAACACACAGAGTAAGACTAACATACACACACACACACGAAGCACACTCACTAACGCATACAGACTTCACATTAACAATACATACACACACACACAGGCATACACACATATGTACACCCAGTAACACACACGTAGACTTTCATATAAACATACACACACGCGCACACACATAGAATCCCATACCTAACACATACTTTCGCAGACACTGAGACAAGCCCCACACACACACACACACACACACACACAGAGAGAGCCTCACATGCCCCAGCTTGTTCACAGCGCTCCTGTCCTCCCCCCTGGGACTACCCTGCGTCAACTTACACAGGGAGCCGGGATGTGCCCCAGGGGCTCATGGGAAATCCTGGGAGAAACCCGAATCCCCCCCCCCCCCCTTTCAGGAATAAGCCCAGCCGAAAAACCTTCAAGGTACGGTATTACATCAGCCAAAGCACGTCACTCTCATCACTCTCAGACACGCCGAACGGTAGGAGTGATCGTTTATGTCAGGCTACGCTGTGGCTCGAAAGAAGCAGAAAAAAAGCCATCGCGTCACAAGATTACAAGGGCGGCCGACAGGGAACCGTTCTCTCGCACGCGGTCGGCCCTTCAGCGCGGCAGAGACCGCCCGGCACGCGTCCGCGGGGCCTTTCCGTCGCTCGCTCGTTAGACTCTGTCCAGACAGAGGAGCCGCGGCGGGGAGGAGCCGGCCAATGGGGTTCCAGCACGGGCGAAGCGCCGAGTCAGCAGGGACGGACCCCCCCCCCACGTCCCCCCGAGAGACGGAGCCGTAAAAAAAGCGGCGGGCTCCCGAAGGACACGGCGGTCCGGTCCGGTCCGGTCCGGTCCCATCACAAAGGGGCGCGTTACCCTTACGTGAGGAGATGACGGGCCAGGGGCTGCGACCGGCCCGTTTAATCAGAGAGAGCGTCTGATAAGAGACACGTCAGCAAGAGCTGGACACAAAATGGACGCCGCCGCTCAGCGGCGCCGGATTAGCGCTTCACCGCCGTCCGTGGCGCTTTGAGGCTCAGGCCCACTCAGATAACAATGAGAATGCCGCTACGCTGCGGACTTCCGTCAGAAAACGTTTCAGCGCCCAAAAGTGGAACATCGTGCTGGATAAATATCAATTGCCATGCCTCATGATTCACCATACGTTGAGTCAGGGTTTCTTTCATGCAAAATGGGGGGGGGGGGGGGGGGGGAAATTGAAATCCTCAGGGTTTAAGAATAGCATGCTCTAAGGAAGTCCCCAGTTGACTTCCATTCATTTCTTTTTTTTTTGCAGCCATTAACAGGCTGGGCATACCAAATTACCCATAATTCATCATGTGGCCATTCATAATGAATGGAAGATCGGCTAATTGTTGCTACCATTCATTTCTATGGGCTTGGGGGCTAATGCTAGCACTTATCCACAGCTATCTGCCTTCTGTGTCATTTTGTTCACACGTTAGTGCTGCTACAGAATGGAAGGGCCATACCTGTCAAATACTGCCCCATGAAACCTTCCCTCCAACAGCAGATTTCTCTTGACAAAATGACAACCATTTTAGCATTTTCAGCCGTTCGTAAAATTTAAAATGAAGATGACCAATAATGTAGGACAGTGCTCCCATTTTAAGAACATTTGCTCCAGAAAAAAAGATGTGGACAAAGTGGGGAAAAAAATCATTTTGGAGCACATCTACTACACACTGGATGCATTAGAGTGCTCCAAACTTTTTGACTTAGGAGCGCATGTGCTCCTTGGAAAAAACGTCAGCGTAGAGCTCTGTCCTGTCTGGCTTAACAGCCACTCACTCATACGAACGATTTCCTCAGCCTCACCGTGGGAAGTCTTAGAAAGTTAGAAAAAAAATTGTTATTTCAACCATTTGAGGAAAACCAGATATATGCGGGAAACTATTTCCCCAAAGAGAATAATCTAATTTGACAAAT
The DNA here is from genome assembly GCA_025169545.1 of Anguilla japonica. NCBI lineage: Eukaryota > Metazoa > Chordata > Actinopteri > Anguilliformes > Anguillidae > Anguilla > Anguilla japonica. The sequence goes on along the minus strand of CM045901.1, from coordinate 10,917,163 downwards.
ATGGCAGCCCACAGACAAAAAAAAAAAAAAGACGCACTTTAAAACCTGTGTGTAATTTATCCTTTAGCCTGTTTTTTTTAATGCAGCCACCTTAACAATGCATTGTTAAAAATATGACTGGCTGCTTGGGTGATTTTACAATCTGCAGGAATAAAAATAAGTACCTCTTTACCCCCCCCCCCCCCCCCCCCCCCAGTTATGAAAGCGCCCCCCTCCCCAAAGTTGTGTCTCAGTCGGTCACGGGCTGCAATGAAAGCGAAAACGACTTGGGGGGGGGAGAAAAGGAAGAGAACAGCAGCCAGGAATTTGGTAAATTATTAAAGCTTACCGGACGACCTTTCAGCCCGGGGTTTGACGGTAAATGACGCGGGCGAGCGCTGGCCCTGACACACGGTGCCAGCGCTGGAACGCAGCGCGGATGTTGCCTTACGAAGGAAAAACAAACTGTGACCCGCCAAAAACTATTTGCTGATTCAGCCGCTCCTCGCGCACGCACATAGCCGAACGCCGCTGCGGCGCGCGTTTATGCTAAATGGAATGGAATGGACTGCATTTATATAGCGCTTTTATCCAAAGCGCTTTACAATTGATGCCTCTCATTCGCCAGAGCAGTTGGGGGTTAGGTGTCTTGCTCAGGGACACTTCGACGCGCCCAGGCAACCGGCAACCCTCCGACTGCCAGACAATCGGTCTTACCTCCTGAGCTGTGTCACCCCCGGGGGCACCTCAGACAGAGCCTCTCCGCGTGTTGCCAGAAGACGGGGCCGGCTCATTATTACATTACATTACAGGCATTTAGCAGACGCTCTTATCCAGAGCGACTTACGCAACTTTTTTACATAGCATTTTACATTGTATCCATTTATACAGCTGGATATATACTGAAGCAATTCCGGTTGAGTACCTTGCTCAAGGGTTACAACGGCAGTGTCCTTACCCGGGAATCGAACCTGCGACCTTTCGGTTACAAGCCCAGTTCCTTACCCGCTGTGCTACACTCCGTCCTACAAGGTCAAGGCTCAAGGTCGCGGGCTTTCTTTGCTCGGACGTCGCTGGTCAGACACCAGCCCGCCAGGGGAAAAAGTGTGACCCGATTGACAATGGGGGGGGGGGGTGTTGTTCGCTCCGGGACCCCAATTAGCATTCTGCTCTGTGTGGCGTGAGACATTTCTTTATTCGCGAAGCCGAGGTCGTGCTCAGCGTTCGGCGTTACGTAACACATTGCTTCCGGGCATTGTAGTCCAAAGGTCTGAAGGCTGGAAATGCAATTAAGCCAGCTCTGGACTTCATTTCCCATCATCACTTCAGCGCAAAAAAAAAAAAAAGTTGCACAGTATTTTTCAAGCTGCTGCCATGGGTTGACTTCATAAAACAGCACTGTAAATGCCTTACTGTCATCCATCTTGCACCACATATACACTTTTCTTTGAGGCAAAATGGGTCTCTGGCAATGGGAGCATAAAACATCCCTTGCAGGTGTGTTGAAGTCATGATTCAAAGCCGGCTGCATTCTGCGCAGTAGATTCAGGTCAGGTTCAGGCCCGGGTCCTCATAAAGCTCAACTGTGACAAAAGCTCTACACAAATAAAAAAACTGAACTGCACTGAACTGAAGATTTACCAGGAGGGCCTTCAGGGAAAGCAGGGCCACTCAGAGAGAAAGTAAGGGGTTAAATGCAGTGCCGGTAACACGGATTTAGCGCTGCAACTTTAATGAGGTCCATCTGGCTGACGAGCACGGGTTTGCCAATTCGAGACGCCTGCCCTCCGGCACGGAGGAAAATCTCTCCGAAATTCGCAGAGCAGAAACGGGTGAACCGGCCCAGGGCCCTGTACACCATCTCAGCCGGGCCCCGCTCGGAGAAAAAACGCCCAGTAGCCACGCCCAGTCCGTCCGCCCCGCGAGAATAGACCCGCTTTCGTCCAATAAGAAAGCAGCACCTAGCCTGGGGCTTGAAAACGTTTTTGGAGTTCCGTTTGCAGTTACTTTTTTTTTTTTTTTTTTTTTTAAACAAGGCTGGAAAGTTTAGGATAACTACCCTGGGGTGAGCAAAGCGTTCTGGGTAATGCGTACGCGTCAACGTCGGAAAGGGGTGTTCTGCGGGAAAAAAAAAACTGAAATAAAATCTCCTACATATCTGCATAATCAGGCCACTGTGAGCTGGGCGTGTCTTAATCGTTTATTTCCGACCACGATAAGCGTTAGACATAAACAGCCATTGTCCACAGAGGCCCATTAGTCATCGGCAGGAATGCATCACGCAAATCAGAAGGCGAGACACGCAAATACAAATATTTGGAGCGTTTTCACGACCGCGACGCGGCGCCTTCTTTGACGTGAAAAGACGAGACGAAATCGTTTGGGCCCCGCGCATGACTCTTGACCCGAATACACCGTGCCGAGCCGGCCCTGGAGAAGGAAAAAGAAAAAAAAGAAGGAAAACAGAGAGAGAGAAAAAAAAAAAAACAGCCAGCTGTGTCAACACTAGCACCCGGCGAACATGCAAACGCACCCGAGTGATCGAGAGCGAACGCTGGCGCTCGGGCTGGACCTTGGGCCCCCCTGGCACGTTGCGCAAGTCGAAACCCGGGCTCTTCCCAAACCGCTAAGGCTAACCGCTCGGCGCCGGCAGGCGGGGCAGGAGACGGTTTTTGAAGGCCGGGCGAAACCGGGGCGGGGAGGCGCAAACCGCTACGAACCGGTCCCCCTGACGGTCGCGTGCTACTTTCGAAGAGTAGCGACCCGTCCTCCCGCGATGACTCAGGATTTCGCAACGTACACGGCGCTCCGCCCGTACACCTGGAATGAGCGTGAGAGCATAGCTCCGACGCCGCCCGACTGGTTTTTCTCTTCTTTTTTTTTTTTTTTTTTTTTTGCTTTTCATTGATAAAAATGATCCAACGGTAACGCAATACCTGTAATTTGAAGTGAAATGTTAATGAGGCGGAAACACAAAGTACAATGCAGAACCGGAATGGGAACGGCAAAGCGAGGAAGCCCAATTAAAAGCCACAGGTGGAAATGGGTCATTTTTTCCCAGGATGCACTGCTTGGGTGGGAATCTCAAAGAGAGGCATAGCAGGACAGACGGGCGGGCCCAGTGTGTTCTTCCATTACGTGCTCTTATACGTGCAACGACGCCTTACTAGAACAAAGCCAACACAGTGGCATCCTAGCCCACGTAGTGAATTGACTGCACGTGACCTTATACGTGCAATTATGTTTCACTTACACAAAAGCCAACGCGCGGGCATCATTGCCTACACGGTGAACAGACTGCACGTGATATTAAGCACGGCCACGTCCAAAAAACTGGGGCTCCTCGCCTCCAGAGACCGGCTGGAGTGCAAAGCACCTCGTTTTGAAGGGTGTTCTTTAATCCTGCCCTGAAACACAGAGAGATGCAACCTCCTGGAGGTTTTTGTTCATCGAGAATTAAGCGGCGCTCGTTTTACACCGCTACGCTCGCGGGCGGACCGAACGGCGTTTCTAAAACACGGCGCACGGGAGGCCGCCGGACGCTAATTCGCCCTTTCGTCAAGTTCCCGACAGGGGCCTCGCTGCCGGGCGCGTGAATCCCCTCCCTGTGGGGAGGGAGGGAGGAGAGAGAGAGAGAGAGAGAGAGAGAGAGAGAGAGAGAGAGAGAGAGAGAGAGAGAGAGAGAGAGAGAGAGAGAGAGAGATGTCACAGGGACGTAAAGAAAACTTGCCAATAATGCAAACGAAAAACGGGGGGTAGCTACCAAGCTCCAGAAAAAAAAAAAATATGTCCGTACCTGTGGCACAAAAAAAAAGTCCTGGAGCATTCAAAATACAGGAATAAAAATCAACCAGGAACCCCAAAATAAATAAATGAATGAATGAATGCAGTTGCATGGAATGGCCACTGGGCGGGTTCCGGAGTGCCGGGTAGCCTGCCGTTCTGCCTGGAGATTAATCATCTGGTTTGATAATGCGTGCAGGCTGGCTCAGTGACCTCACGACGGATGGGAAAGCAGGCGCATGATGTCATAGTCATAGCGAGCGTCTGAGGACGCCGAGGTCGAAACATGAGCACAGGAGTGCTCACGTCCCGTCCGCGTTAGCCAGGGGCAGCTGGAGTGCAGAGTTTCAGCACAGCGCACTGCACAGGCCAGGGGCTTCTGGGCATAACCAGTGCAGACTTGTCCGTCGTCTCTGAACATGAACCATATCCTCTCATCTGGGTGTATCACACTGGCTACAAGTGTCCTCTTTTTCTGTTTGTTGCCTACTCTTCTTGTGAGGAAATATTTAGTGCGATTGCAAGGTGAAAGATGAATGGTTCTCCTTGCTTTCTAAAGTGCTTTTGAACGAGGCGACAGAAAAAAAAATTGCAATATTGAAATTAATTTTCATCGTCACTGTAACATCTTGCACTCGCAATTCGAGAAGCCCAAATTTTCATCCTTCTTAAGAAACTGCATGAAACTGAAAGCAATGCATGTAAGGGCACAGCAGGTAGCCAGGCGTTTGGATTTTTTTTTCTTTTTCACTGAAATAATTTGCATACTTGTTCTGATATGTGGCACCGTGCCAAGAGTTTACTCATTCATTCTGGTTTCTTAGATTCACTCTCCTCTTCTCCGATAAAACACGCCGCAGTTTATTATAGTTTCAAATCATAAGGCTTAAAGACGACTATGAGACAGACAATACACATGCAGTTGCCCTAAGCAAGCATCTTCATTACAGGACCTGTGTCAAAAACAGACCTGGGTCAAAATACGTGTTTGTTTTGGATTCAAATACGCTTTCTACGCATTGCTGATCTTTGTCTGGTGTATTGGAACCAATGAAATACTCTCAAAAAAGTGCAAACCCAGGCTTCTGGTCATATTAGCAAACTCAATTACACCAGGCAAGATCAACAGAGCACAGAGAAGCATTTGAATCTAAAACGAATACGTATTTGGCCCAGGTCAGTCAAAAACCAACGCAAATGCTTTATGCACGTTATGGCCACGTGAGAACATTTTCATTTCGTTTTTTTATCATGGAGGCATTCTCTCTCAGACTCGTCTCAAGACCTTATCACACGGAACGGTCCGGATCTGTCCCGGAGCGATTAGTCAGGCTTTATGAGAGCGAAGCCGTCTCAGACAGGCGCTGCTTTATGAGTTTTTGGCAGGTCCCCGTCCCCGTCCCGGTCCCGACGCGGCCCGGGAAACGTCATCCATCCGCTCGTTTAATCACGGGGGGGGGGCTCCCGCTTTTGTTTTTTTTTTTCGTTTTTTGACCGGAGGCCGAGCGGGAGGCGCACGGTGACGTCCCGAGGACGGAACGTGCTCCCTGGCGGGGGGACGGGGGGGGGGGGGGGTGTGCCGGGAACGGAGCGATTGGGCGTGCCCTGACCGGCCCGCTTCGCAGAGCGCGCCTCGTTGGACATCTTTTCAAAATAATCCCCCGCAGCGCCGAGAGGGAACGATGACTGGCGGGCTGCCGGAAGTCAGGGGGGCTTGGGAAACCGTTTTTTTTACGAACGTGACACAGCTCCTGGACGAACTTCCTGTTCCCTTTTTTTTAGTACGGAAGATGCCAAGCGACTGCAATCGCAGTACAGGACGTCCGTCTCCGTGAAGCTGCCGCGCGTTCGGCCGACCCCCTGGAGAACGGCCATTCCACGACGGCAAAAAAAGCTTCCCGTGCGAAGACGAGCCGCCCTATCAGCACGCCGGACCTTCGGTTCCAACGGCTGAGCCCCAGAGACGGCCCGCCCGCGCGCGCTTTCAGCGAACGGCGCGAGGAACGCGTCGCGTCGAGCGGCGTCTTACACAGGAAGTGATAAGGGGAGTGAGGTCCACAAGCGGGGAAATGAACACGAGAACTTCCCTATTGCCTTACTGACCTTGAACCAGTGGCCTTACCAGCATTAACAAGGACACTAATTAAAAGATTACTGTAAAGGAAGTGAAGTGCATTGAGTTCAGAGATGTCGGCAATGTATGTCACCAACAGGCCGGGAGAAACACCAGACCGCCTGATGAAAAAAAAAAAAAAAAAACGCGTATGACCCCCGTCTCCACGGGAACGCTTTCGAAATCACACGCCTTGAGATATCAGTTCGTGGAAAAGACTCTGAACGCCGGTTCAAGTGAGCACACGCGCGGCGTCTGACCTGTAGGCTGTCGACTGACATCAAAAGGGGAGAAAGACGAAAATGGGCCAAGTGCATAAAATAAATTTAAGCTAGAAAGTGACATCACAAAAAAAAAAAAAACATCCAATTATAACAGGTATGGAGCAAAATAATGAAGGCCAGATTACTATACACCATATCCATACCTGGTATAATCTGTTGAATGTTGAACGTGTGTTTTTTTTTTTAAAAAAACCGAGAGACCCTGAAACTCTCTCTCGAAACTGGGTCGAAATTGCGAGCCGAGGGGCGTCTCTGTTAGGGGCTGGCTGCCGAAAGCGAAACGGCCCCGGGACGTCTCTGGGCCGTTGCTGGGTTACTGGGAGCCGAAACGTCTGAGGAGGACGACGTGCCTCTCGGCGAGGCGAAGGCCGGGCGAAACGGAGCCGCAGGAGGAAGCACGCGCCCCATTGGCCAGTGTGGGGAGCAGCGCCTGCTCGAGCCTGCGCTTCGCACTTCCGTGCTCCTCTGCGACTTTCAGGATCGTTTTCAGGACCCCTTAAAAGCAGCGCGGTTGCCCCGACCTCGGCGAGGGCTTCCACGTCTGTTTAACTTCAGTCCGAAAGACCTGCGCCCTGGGGAATTTCCACGGGACCCAAAAAGAGTTCCTCGCAGCGCAGGAAACGTGCGCAGAGATCCGTGCGCAACTTCTGCAGCGAACACGACACAAGGGACTCGAACTTCTTCAACTACACTTACATCAAAATCGTGCTACTTGTCTGGCTGTCTAAATCAAATTGCGGGGTAAAAAAAAAAAAAAATCACTCTCGCTTTTCCTCCTGTAGCCAAGCAAATGACGTTTCCTCGTTTCTAAGGCATTGCGGCAATTTTAATTTCCTGTGAACACAGAGGATGACGCTGGCGTATTTGCCCCCCGCCGAACGCGAGCGATGAGCAATGGCTGAAGCTACGGAAATAAACGCCACTGACGTAGAGTGCACCGTTAGGGGAGGTCAGTTTAAACTCCCCAAAAAGGCAGAGGGCACACGGGACGTTTGGAAGGGCCTTTTCCAGCGCTGTCAACGGTGCGGCAGGTAACAACAGCAGCCCGCGATTCATTCGCCCTCACAAATAGGTCAAAGGTCAACGCGGCTCCATTTCATGCTAGCGAATCGCTGCGCGCTGCCGTTAAATTTTTTCGCGTTTAACTATTATTAATATATTCTTTGGCTAGCGAATTTGAGTTTTTTTTTGTGTGTGTGTGTGTGTGTGCGCAAGCACATTAAAGTTTGTTGAAATAAAAAATAAGAGCGCACGTTGTTTCGCCGAGTGAGCGTCACGTTTCTCCCATGATTGTTTCCTGTGTAAACGTCGCTGCGGGGGCATGACCGTAACGCGGTGCGGTGTCAGGTGGAGCCAGTTAAGTCCTGGCGGGAGCAGGATAAAGCAAACATCCTGCACGGCCCCGTCCAGAAACCAGACCGTGTGCGTTAGTCATAATGCACAGGGTGCTTTGAAGTCTTTTGGTTTTTTTTTGCCGCAAACCTTTTCTTCTTCTTCTTCTTCTTCTTCTTCTGTGCGGAGGTCTCACCCCAAAGGCATGTTTCACAGCGCGGCTACTGACAGAAACCGGGGACGGGATGGGACGGCTCAGGTATGAGCCGCGCAGCCAATGGGGAAACGGGGGGGCGGGGCTACGGCTCAGGGGGCGATCTGTGCGCGCACGTTTCACGCAGGCCTGTCCCGCAGGCCCAGAGGACGCACGGCTCTCGCCCGGGGCGAAGGAAAGCACCCCTAAGCCCCGAAAAGCCCATTTCCAGGATTCACACGCCTGAGCGGCCTCCCAAACTCTGGCACGGGAACACAAACAGTTCCAGTAAAAATATAGTTTGGAAAAGGAGGAAAAAAAAAGAAAGGATTTGACAAGAGGAGCCAAAGCTTGGCAAACATATCAATACATTTTTTTTAAAAAAGAATAGAAAAAATATACTTTGGCTGATATTTGGGAGCAGCTCTAACTGGACGCAATATACAGGTCCTGAGAGAAATGCGCTCAAATAAAAAAAAATTTTTTTAAAAGTGCTGATTCAGCATTTCGCCAGCTGAGCGCAGTCTGAAACTCCAGAGAAGGAGAGAAAATAACTGCAGCGGGGGCGAAATGCAACCAGACGCACAAACGTCTTTTGCCCTTCGCCTCGTGAACGGAAACGCACACGCGACAAAGTACTTTTCCCTCTAGTTAATGTTCGGGTAGAGAGTCACATGCTTTTTTTCCCCCCCATTGCTGCTGAGTTTTAAAAAGTGTGTGAGAGAGAGGGTGGGGGGGGGGGAGGGGGGGTTGTGGAAGTGGGGGGGGGGGGGGGGGAGGCACACCCTGTTATACACTGACATACAGTGTCTATCATTACCATTACGAATTCCTGAATTCCCTTCAGGCACTCATCCCCTCCAGCGGGAGTCTCTGCTATTCAAGTCCGTCCAGCTCGCCAGCTCCGGATCAAGGTGTATGCGATACATACAGGCCGGTCCACAATGCTGTGGTAAAACACAGGGCTAAGCCATCGCTTCCCTAAAAATGCGTTGGGCGGATGAAAACTATGAATTGAGCGCAGCAGCGCGTGGTGCATAACTGCCGAGTTAGTCATCAGATTCCCGGGGGCAAAAGAGGGCAGAACGCATATAGGACCGGCGGAGTTACGGCAGGTCAGGACAGCCAGCGTGCCGTCAGGCGGGAATAAACGCGGCGAAAGAAGCGTGTGCGTGTGCGGAAGCGGGCCGCCGGCCCGGTCAGGTGTGCGCCTGAGGGGACAGAGGCCGTGTCTGCTGACCTGTGTGTGGGCGTTCGGACCGGAGGAGATAAGCTCCGTCGCTCAAAAAATGCGCACCTCGGTCGAGCCCCCCCTGTCCCGACGGGGGGACCCCACGGGGTCCGCAAGCCGTCCCCCCCCCCCCCCCCCCCAGCAGGGGGTCCCGGCGGAGAGCCTTTTGTTGTTCCTCCCCCCCCACCCAGAGCCGGCGGAGAAGGTGAAGCTCCGGGACGCTACGGGACGGCAGGGGAAAAGCCGGTAAGAGGACAGGGTGATTCACTCCAGCGATGACTCAACGGCCCGCGCCGTGCGCTATAAAAGAGCAGCGCCCATGGAGCTGTCAGAGTGACACAGACCCTGAGCCTAAAGAGGTAAGGTTCACCTCCCGCACTTTCACTCTCCTCCTCGCTGCTCCGGCTCCGCGGGGCACACCCACCACCTCCACCTCCGCGCCGCTGCGCTGCTCCCTGTTTCTGTTTACTTTGTTGTTGATGTTGACGTTGCTGTTGCCGTTGTTGTTGTTGTTGTTGCGGTTGTTATGGAGAGCTTCGTCATGCTATAGCATCAGTTGAAACTATATCCAGCACACGGGCGGATGACTGTTGGGTGGGGGGGGGGGGGGGGGGGGGTGACATCATCCGGAGCGTGAAATCTTCTTTATTATTTACACGGCTTATCTGGAAGCGCGTTGGTTTTTTGGGAGATACGGTGCGCTTTCGTGAGAATTTGAGTACGTGCGCAAACAGAGTGGGAGGGAGAGAGCGGGGCTTTGACTTTTGGCACGGGGTGGTGGTGGGGGTGGGGGTGGGGGTGGGGGGGGTACTTATTGAGCGAAACGGGGCGCTCAGAGCGGGGTCGCGGTGTACGGATGGACCGTCCCGAGCCCGCGGGGTGCTCCTGACCGACCCCAGCTGAACCCCGCGGTGCCGTCCACAGGAGAGAGCAGGCGTACTGCACGTGCTCACGGGTCTAGAGACCCTACTACTTACTAGCGCTTATTACACTGTGCTGTGCAACATGCAATTGCAAAAAAAAAAAAAACTGACTGCTGGACATCTGTCCAAATGCTTGCTTTTCGTTATATCGAGTGTAATAATCATATTTGCAGTTTTATTAGTAGTAATACGCTTTTGCAAGCATATGTACACAACTATATAATTACTTGGTTTTTGAATGCAATATTTTATCCTACAGAAATGAGATTGTGGAGAAGGACGTTGACTTTTATACCTGTTTATACCAGTTTTTTTCTGACAGTTTCTAAAGTTGAATTACTTCCGTAAGCTGCCTCTAAAACAAATTTTAAACGCATGTGGATTCATCCAGTTTGATAGCATGGCACCAGCACTGTGAGAGGAACGTACCAATGGGAGAAGGGGGGGTGGGGGGGTGGAGGCTGTTCCAGTTGGGTCAAGGGGCAGTAGTGAATGTTGGAGGTCCCTGGCCAGGTGCTCAGTGTGTGTTTGGGTGCTCAGTGTGCGTTTGGGTGCTCAGTGTGCGTTTGGGTGCTCAGTGTGCGTTTGGGTGCTCAGTGTTTGTTTGGGTGCTCAGTGTGCGTTTGGGTGCTCAGTGTGCGTTTGGGTGCTCAGTGTGCGTTTGGGTGCCCCCGCTGCAGGAGTTCAGACCCAGAGATGATGTCCGGCTGCGTGGCGCTCCTCTGCACCTCCCTCCTGGTGCTCCTGTCCCCGGGAGCAGGGGTGCCCCTCTCCGTGGAGACCATGAAGAGCAACGTCAAGCTGATGGCGCAGACCACCATCGTCAGGATACAGAAGCTCACAGAGGAGGTACAGCCACGCAGCCACTGCATTTCCATGCTTTGTTCGTTTTTTGAAATTTTAAAAACCAAAAAATAATTTCATTTTTTTTCCCTTCGTATAAAAATGTTTTGAATGCAAGAGTAACTGTTTTAGCCATAGTCCTCCGGGTAGAGCCGAACTTTCCACTGGTCTAAAATGGTTCAGATAAAGCGATTTGTGCTGGTGTGTGATGACATGGGAAGATTACATGTGGTTTGATAATTTGTGTTAAACATTGAAGAATTCATGACAGTTATTTTATATATACACTATATATATATGAGGCATACTGCCTGTGGTAAAACATAGACATTATTACAGCTGGAATCGTTTTATTTTTACATCTGTCGATACGCTGCTGCAAACCTGCGATTCTCTGTCCTGAAAAGACTTTCAGCTTTTTAAAACAAACGTGCCATTCCGTTCCCCCCCATCCCCGTTCCCCCGTTCCCCCCGGGCAGTTCCGGATATCCCCCAACATGGTGTTCAGCGGCCTGGAGCTGATCCCGGACATCGCCCCGGACAAGGCGTGGGAGGGCCTGTCGGCCATCGCGCAGGGGCTGCACTCCTTCCAGGTGGTGCTGTCCCACCTGCCGTCGGGCGACGGCATGGCGCAGGTGCACGCCGACGTGGTCAGCCTCCACGGCGTGGTCCGCTCGCTCGCCGCCTCGCTCGGCTGCCCGCTGCACAAGCCCGCCGGCGACGGGCGCCTGGAGGCCTTCCTCAAGACCAACTCCACCTTCCACGTCACCATCGGCAACGTGGCCCTCGAGAGGCTCCGGCGCTTCCTCGGCAAGCTGGTCCAGAACCTGGACCAGCTCAAGAGCTGCTGACCCTCACCCCAGCCGGTGCTATTAGTTCTTTTTCTAATTCAAACGTGTTATTATTATTATTATTATTATTATTGTCCTTTTTTATTATTAATATTATTATTATTTTATTATTGGTATTATTGTTATTTTGTAGTACTATCATCCTCTGATACGATATTTAATGTATTTATAAGAAGCGATAAAAGGTTCTCGGTACTGTATTTTATACTCTATTTTTGATAATGGAGCACTGACGGAGTTTTATGTGAATGAATGAGATTTGTCGCGGCGCATTTTCCATACGGGCCATACGCGTTTTTGATAACTGACGGCTGTCAATAATCGGTCAATTTTTTTTTTGTTTATTTGAAATGACGCGTTTTGTATTTGCGGTCATGCCGGGCTTTTGTAATGTTAAGGGGTGTGGGGGCGGGGGGAGGGGAGGGGGGGGTAACGTGCGGAGTCAGCGCAGGTTGTCATTCGCCCGTTGGCGCCGCGACGGCAAGTTTCCTGGGGGCTGAAATCAGGAGACGCTGTTGAGGAAGAATACAGCGTGCGGAATAAAAAAAAAAAAAATTAAAAAAAAAGAGGACAGCGTGCCACAGAGGTTAGACTGAACTGACCCCCGAAGCTGCGTTGCGGGGCGCTGGGGGGGGGGCGGGGCAGAGCCTGCGCACGGCCGCACGGGACTGGTGACTGTGCAAAAAAAAACCGCGCCACCCTCCCTCTCACGGGCACGCTGCGCGCTGCACGATGGCATGGGGAACAGCTGGGAGGCGCCCGGCCGGCCGGCCCAAGTCAGTTTCCCTTTACGGGAAACGGAGCCGTTCCAGTAACCCAAAACCAAGAGGGTTAACTTCCTCCTGCTTTCCGTTTCATTATGTCTGGGTTTTTTTTTTCCCCAAAAGGGAATCTAAGAACATGATCACGCAGGAAAACGCGCGTCAGCAGTTCGGCCTCACGGCTCTAATTTAGCACACATCTGCCTGGAGCTTGTAAAATGTATTTTACGTTTACTGAAAAAAGGTCATTTGTCTTTTAAACACCTGGGAAAGTATTTAGCTGGGTCTACCCAGTATGAACCATGTAACTACCCCCCCATGACATTACTTTGTAAGAAATTAGTACATCCAGTCTAACACTTTCCCCCCGTAAGTTCTCAGAACCAGTCTAGGTGACTTTTAAGCAGTGGCACTTTAAATAAATGTTGTTGTTTTTTTTAAAAATGAATGTCCTGTTCTACTGTTAAAATAAGTTCTCCTTGCTGCATTTGGACTGCATTCTCCGTTACTGAACAAGTAAAACATTAAATGATTTTTCAATAATTTCTGACTGCTTATTTGTTTTCACAATTATTTCACACTGTTTACTGTCAAATATCCATATTTAATCAGGTATGAACTGTTGTATATATACACACACATATATATATGTAATTGGATAACTGAATTCTACTTCAGTTCACAACCATAAATAAAAGGGTATTTACCCCTTTATTTTAAGACCGATTGGTTTAAAGTAATCTTTTGGTAGAGTTAGAGGGAGTTTTAAAAAGCAGCAGTGACTGAGTGTACTGAGCTCGTGAACTTTGACCCCCTGCATTTAACCACTTCTTTATGGGCTGTCCTCAGCTGAACACACACAGGCACATGCTGCAAGGTCATTGTAAAATGTGCCCTCTAAAAAACGACAAGTAAATGATTAAAATTAAGCGGAATGTCCTTTATTTTCAAGCGAGGAGTGGCGCGATCAGATTTTTAAAAAAAGGCCAGAATAAAAATAATATACACGTTTCACCAAAAACAGATACAATGGTTTTCACACTGACTTTCCAGCTAAGCACAATGGTGGAATATTAGGCCTCTGATAGTCACTATAGTCTAACAGTCACTATAGGGTGCCTATGACACACACAGGTCAGAATATGATGTGTGTGTGTGATATAAGTAGAGCTTCAGTAACCTGATAAAGACTCAGTGGGCTGAAACTGTAAATAAATGTGCGGGTGCACTGGGGAAGCAGTTGTGCAGGTACATTGTATTTCTCTACATGCATTGCTTTTTTTACCCCGCACCTGTGCGAAGGACTGGATGTGTATGTGAGTGTCTCTTCCTTTTGTCCTCGCAAGGTGCAGGTTATGCTAATATCCATGTGTGTGTGTGTGTGAGTGTGTGTGTGTGTGTGTGCACATACCAGTGGTTCTGTGGGTGTGTGTATGTGCACACTAGTGGGTGTGTGTGGAAGAGGGGGGGTTTCGTGGCTCTGAGTGTGTGTGTGTGTGTGTGCACATACCAATGGTTGTGTGGGCGTGTGTATGTGCGCACTAGTGGGTGTGTGTGGGGGAGGGGGGGCTGCGTGGCTGTGTGTGTGCGCATGTACAGGTGCACGTATATGTCTACCTTTGCAATCCTCCATTTTGGAATGCCCATTAACAGCCTGCAAGCCCCTGTCCTGACTGACACATGCTCTGGTAATTTGGGGAGCACCCGCCCAGCACCCCCACAGGGGGAACCGTGTCACCCCCTCACGTTTTACACAAGCAGTGCGGCCCCTCCGCAGCCCCCCCCCCCCTCGGACCACGGGAGACGAACCACGCGTGACGAAGGTGGGGAATGACCTGATAAAGCACAAGCCCACAATTCAGCCTGTCTCTATGCCCTGCAGACAAACACAGAGTGGGGGGGCCGGGGAGGGAGAGCTGCGGTCCCTTCCCCCTGTCCCATCAGGAGCCCGCGGCCGGCCCGCCCGCCAGCCCGCCCGTACCAGCTGGGCACTGAGCGCACTCTTAAACACATTACACTTTAAAAATGGAGCCTAAAATTATGTGGAGGGTTTTCCTCTCTCTCAGCAGCACGCTAAAGAGAGCCCTGGGCTATTACAGTTAAGACCCAGCCACAGTTGACAAAATAATTAATTGAAAAACTTGCCCCGTGTATTTATAATAATTTCATTCACAGCTCTCGCTCTCCCTCTCCCTCTCTCTCTCTCTCCTGGCCTCTTTCCCGATGCTCTAGTTTTCATTTCAGACGGGTCCCAGTTCAGTGCAGGCGGCAGGTCCCCTGCTGGTAGCCCAGAGGAACTGCAATCGCACACGCGCCAGCTTCCCAGCAGCCTTTGCACGTGCTTAAAGAGCGTTTGAGAAAACCGAGCTTCCCGATATGGACATAATCTGGCTTGACACAAGTGTCCGATCTGTCGGCGTCACCATCACATCGGTTTTCTGGAAGCAGCAGTCTTAACAACATTAATAATATTTATGGGTTTATTTTTCCCCTAAAGAACGATGGGGGGGGGTGACTCGGCTTCGGACCCCTTCCTCTGACGCTCTCTGGACGGGACACGCGAGCCGTTCCGCTCCCCTCCGACCGCCCAGTTACCGTAACCGCGACGACGGGGTGACGCTCCGCTTGACCTTCCCCCCCCTCGCCGTTTGCAAACAAGCTCCTTTTACCGCCGCGTTTGATCACGGCTCCACACGGTAACGGCGGCGGCGGCGGCGGCGGCTGCCAAGTCTGGCGTCCCAGCTGAGAAACGTGACCGCCAAAAGCTCCCGTTTCCCGGACGCTGCCCGGCGCAGAACAAAACAGCCGTAAAAAACTCTCAGCGGACGACGCGCCGCGCGTTCCCAGCTCCGCCCTCGCTGTCGTCACGTTCGGAAAGCTGGGAAAGCGAGAGTCCGGGGGGGGGGGGGGGGGGGGGGGGGGGGGGGAGTTTATCGCCTGGACTCATGAATAAGCATTAGTAAGGCAGTCGCTCTGTGTTCCCTTCTTATCGAATGACCGGATTAAATTAAAGTGAGTTAAAGTGCTTGTCATCTTTTTTTTTTTTTTTTTTTTTTTTATAGGTCAACGCGTGACTTCCCTTAAGCGGTGAGCCGGGATTGTTTTTCCAACCGCGTGCCTCTGGGTAAAATCACTGAGAACACGATCGTTGCGCAACGCTTACGTAACGTCCCTCTCTCTCTCCAACACCAGCTCTCGCCGACAGCGTCGCGCAGACTGCTTGCACAACGCACGCCGGGACAGAAGCAGGCAGGTGACTGACTACAATGCGATTTCCTCAGTCGCTTTGGGGAACTAATTCAAATTATAATAATCTAGAGGAACGGTTGTTTTATCGGTTTCGTTATCGCCTAAATTGCCAGAGAGGCGGGTTGAGTGGATTCTCGGTGGCCAAGGAAGGGTTGTCCCGGTACTGCAGGGGTGCACAACAAGGGCCAATCCATTTCAGGATTTTGAGGCAACATTTCCCAACACTTATTGAATTGGCCCAATCATGTCTTGATCTGACATGTGTATAAGCAACAGCTGGAGTGACAGTCTGCAAGTGTATCCTAGAGATTTCAAAATCGATCTTTATGCGACATAAATTATATTTAATCTAATTAAGACGTTGCTATTTAATACAAGACCAACCACAAATAGTTACGATGGCCGCAGTCTTATCATGAAAGTGAAAAACTAAACTTTTTTCTTGTAAGTATGAAATATGCAAAAAAAAAAAAAAAAAAATAGAAGCGAAATATTCTGCAAAGGGAATATTTCCCATTTTGTCGAGGACGTCCTGAACACGCCTTCTTCCCAGGCCCCATTTTGGGAGCCCTTGTCACACCCTCCCCCCCCCCAAAACCCCCAGAACCCCCCGAACCCACAGGACAGGGGCCCCCGGCCTTTTCATCTTCAAACGCTTCAAACTTGCTCGAGATTTCTGCGAAAATGTCGCATTGCATAACAGATGGCGGGCCGGAGGCGCGCTCGCTAATCACAACACGGCGGCTAACCGGGCGGGGGGGTCACAGCTTCGAGAGGCGCGGCCGCGAAACACACCGAGCGTGGGAGCGAGAGCGGCGAGCTGGGGGGCTTGTTTTCGGGGGGGGCTGAGGCTGAGAGGCATCCTCCTCCATCTGCTGGAAAGCTTGTCCCGGGATCTACTCACAGGGGCTGACAGGGTGAGGGCGTTGTGTAGCGCGACGCTAATTAGCCACTTAAAACACAGACAACGCGCGTGACAGGTAAACAATGGGGAGGGCGTATTCATACTCGCTATTACTGCAGAGCACCTGTCCGCCATCAGGAGGCGCCGTCGCGCTTCTCGGTGCGCCCGGCTTTCAGCCGCCCCCAAAAAATCCTGCTCCTCAGAAGCCGAGAGAGCAGGAGCGATACTAAAGGGCCTCCGCACCGGCGCAGGAAGTGACGTAAGAAACCCCGCAGCGTTCCGCGCGAACGCGCTAAAACCGCTAGCACTCGGCGGCGGGCGCTACGGAGCACCGGGGCGCCGTCCCGCCGGACTCCGAGCGTGAGCTCCTCCCGGGAGCGGGGGCACACTGCCCCTCTAAGTGGCGGCCTTTACAGCAGGGGGAGCAGATGGCAAGCGCCTCCACGCATTCAAACCGGAGAGCCCTGCTGCGACGGTGTCTTCAGCACAGGGGCGGGGGGGGGGGGGGACGACGACACACGCTGCCGCAACACACTCATTCTGCGCAATTTCCTCCCTTCTTCCCAAAAATACTACCCTCCCCCCCCCCCCCCCCCGTGCCCCGTGCCGAGCCTCGTGCGCTGTAAGCCATCACGGGTCGGGACTGAACAGAAAGCGAAAGCACGTCCAGGGTGAAGGGAACAGGCTTTCACTGATATCTACAGGCGCCGGTGTTTATTTACTGGAGACAACGAAAGAAGTCCCAAAAGAGGCGTGTTACCTAACAACCGGGCGTCCCGTCAAACGCTGCAGATGTCCGCTTGCCCAAATTCATAAAGTGCACTCGGCCTTTTAAAGCACTGCCACTCTGACCTGGGATAAAACGTCTGGACTTCATTCACCGCCGCAGACCTCTTCACGTGGAGGCTTCGCATCGTGGCTACAGAACAGAAGCCTGGTAAAAACTCCAGGGGGGGGCGTTTTCACTGCTGTGTTAGGTTTCATTATCAGTGTTAAAGCGGCCCGTAGGTGTACGATGGTACATTTTGGCCGTCGTGCGGTAAGCGTTACAGGCCTCTCGTTGGCCTTGCGGGGGGGGGGGGGGGGGCAGGCCCGCCGGGCGGGATTCCCCACTGGAACGGCAGGCCCGCTGCCTGCAACTTGCGGTTGGGAAGGGGGGGGCGGTGAATTCTGGAAATTTCCAGAGCCCCCTCCATCCTATTAGCTTTCAAATTTGCCGCGTTGTTGAAAGGTAGTTGCGCGGCTCCCTAAAAGAAGGCGTGTGAGGATTGGCTGATCCGCGGCACGGCGAGCTTCTAATGGGGAACGACACTACCTTTGAACCCTGCAGTGAGAGGCACAAGAGGGGAATGCTAACACTGCACTTCAGAGAGAGAGGGAGAGAGAGAGAGAGAGAGAGAGAGAGAGAGAGAGGGGGAGAGAGAGGCAGGGAGAGAGGGAGAGGGAGAGAAAGAGAGAGGCAGGAAGAGAGTGAGAAGGGAGGAAGGAGATGGAGGAGCAGAGAGAATGAGGACAGAGACAGTAGAGAGAAACAGCAATAGAGCGAGAGACAGTGACACACAGCTGATAGAAAAAGAAAGAGCCACAGAGAGAGTGATAGAGAAACAGCAAAGAGAGAAATAGAGCAATAGAGAGCGATAGAGAGAGAGAGAGAGAGCACAGGGTGACAACTGAATGAGGAGTGGGGGGGAATTTCAATGGCTGTTTGTATTTATTCCATGTGAGAAGGGCGGTTAAAGAATATTCCCCACGGCCTTCACTTGGCAGATTTCAAACAGGTTTAATAGCTGCGCAATTTGAGCTCGCTCTCTCTCTCTCTCTCTCTCTCTCTCTTCTGCGGGCTGCTCAATGCATCCATCCGTACAGCCTTCTGAGCGGAGAGCGCTAGCTCCGCGCCACCGGAGACCGTTAGCGTCCGGGTCAAAATCCCAGCGGCGCGGGCGTCGGCTCCGTACGTTTTAGCGCACGTCTTTAGCCGCAGATTACCGCGCGTTCGTCTTTCCTGTTAATGTTCGAATCGCGGCGACCCCACAGCCTTCCGCGCCGTGGATCAGCGCCGGGGGGGCTGGAGGCGAGGCCTGGACGCGTGTGGAAAAGCCTAGCGGCGCTACTGTAGACGCAGGCGTTCGCAAAAAAACACAAAAAAAGACCCCACATATACAAGTCCGGCTCGTCTGGATAAGTCAACAAGTGTCCCATGGAACGCCTCCCCCACCCAGGAGGTCTCCTCGCCAGTCGCCCCCAACCCAAACGTTGTACCTCACACGTTGCACATAAAAAAAATAAACCCTCATATTTTACTAGACCCTCATCACATTTAAAACGGAGGGGGGAAATAGGACCATACAGTGATGGACCGGGGAACGGAACCAAAATGATGTGGTTGCCTTCGTCTTCTTAACGACACAGTGAGTTTTTTATTTTAATCTCGCCACAAAAAAAATTACGCTCATCTTTATCGATCATATTTCGGAAAGGAAGAAAGTTTTTAAGAGTTGATGGATGCCTTTTTCGCCCCAGTTTCTTAGCTAGTGCGAGGTTCTTGCTGAATTTGTGCAGAGGAACTGCGAATACTGGTCTTCTCCCGCTGCACAAACGAACAAGACTCAGAATTTCCCAGAATTCACTTCTTTCCCGAAAAAGCCTGTCGGAGCAGGCGGCCTCCCCATCCATCAAACTCCGCTTCGCGATCTCCACGATCTGTCAGCAGAAAGACCCCGCGCCTGATCGGAGCAAGCGAACGTTTTTTTTCCCTGACGGCTGTCCGGAAGAACGGCGAACGCCCCCGTCCTTCTCGGCACAAAATGGCCGCCGCGTCACAGAGAGGGCGCGCGCCCTGCCTGCCTGCCTGTCAGAGCGGCGGGCTTTCGTTCCGCCAGAGGACAGGCGGGAGAATGTCACCTGCTGTGCCACTCTGACACGCCGATTCCGGAAAAGGAACTGGCAACCCCCCCTCCTCCCCCCCCCCCTCCCCGGTCGGCGGCTTTCTCTGAAGTGACGATCGTCCTTGGTGTCACAAAGATTTTGTGTCACGTCTACCGAGAAAAGCCGACACCACTCCTGGCAACACCAGACTAATACTGACGGTAACTTTTCCTCCTCATTTACCGCAAATATGACTGCAGTGATAATATAAACAAATGAGGCTTATTCATGCATTTCTCTATTCGTTATGTTTATTTGTGAAGCCTAAAATATGAAACTTATGCAACGTGGAAACATAAACCAAATATTCTGAAGGGGAAGGTATTTATTCCACTGCACCAGGGCAATTCTGCCTCAATATTAACAGTGCCCATAAACCCTGTCCCACGAGCTCAAAGATCTGTCCAGCTCTGACTCAAAGTAACCGGACAACGCTGATACCCATCATGATCACCTGCTCCTGTCCAGCTCACACAAAATGTTCTCACAATGTTAGTGGAATGTCATGTGAATGTTAGTGGTTAACATTGCCACTACAGGGCAGCAATATTAGCAACGTCATCCGGGTGCCGGCTGTTCTTCTATGGGAGGCGGGGTTTAACAAATAAGGCCTAAGGGGGGAGGGGGGCGCCAACGGCACCCCGCGTGGGGCCCGACCCGCCCCCACGATTCACCCCGGGTCCCGCGTACAGGGCACTGCAGCCCCGCGCGGCTCAGTTAGCGCCACCCGCTAAATTAGCTAAGGCACTCCCCCCCCCCCCCCCCCCCCCCCCCCCCCCCCCCCCCCCCCCCCCCCCCGGGACATCTAATCCAGTACCTTTACAAATGCTACGGTTTCCGTTCCCAAAAAATAAATAAATAAATTTTAAAAAAGCATATCTGCTCTTAGGGCTTAGTGTTCATTTGCAGACGCGCATAATTCAGTGTTTAAACCTGTCTTCGGCACTTGCTGACGACGCCGTTTTTTCCGCTTTCGCCGAGAGCGTAGGGCCGACTCTGATTCCTGTTAGCAAATTAAAGGCGCTTCGCCTGACCTGAATCACGATCGCCGGTGTCCAAGAGCGGCGCGCGGCGCATAAAACCGCGCGAGAGGCCCGCAGGCGCTTCGGCGGGAGCGCAGATAACGTGCCGTCTAACGGCCGAAAAGCATCGGGACTGCAGAACGGCCGGCTCTGGACCCAATTCTGCTTTACGAACCGAGGCTTAATCTGCCGCTCCACGCGGGCTCTGGAACTTGGCTGTTCTCTCTCTCTCTCTCTCTCTCTCTCTCTTTCTCTCTCTTAAAATGGCCATGAGCACAGCTCAGTCTAGAGACCACATGACCCAGCACGGGAAAATGCCCGACACCCAAACGTCAGGAAACTGCAAGCCTCCGTCCTGTTTTTAAGCCCCCTGACATCACTTGCGCCTGTTACATGCATACGTTCTGCCTACGTGCATACGTTCTGCCTACGTGCATACGTTCTGCCTACGTGTATACGTTCTGCCTACATGCATACGTTCTGCCTACGTGCATACGTTCTGCCTACGTGCATACGTTCTGCCTACGTGCATACGTTCTGCCTACGTGCATACGTTCTGCCTACGTGTATACGTTCTGCCTACATGCATACGTTCTGCCTACATGAATACGTTCTGCCTACGTGCATACTCCTCGTACGTGCATAGTCTGGTTAAGTGCATACTCTGATTACGTGCATACGCTGGTTAAGTACGTACTCTGGTTAAGAGCATATGCTGGTTATGTGCATGGTCTGGTTAAGCACATAAACAATCAACACTGGCCCCGGGACAAGGCAATTAACACGAGTCAGCGGCTACAGCGGCGCTGCCCGAAAGCGGGTCGCTCCAGAGCAGCTGGGAGCCGCTTAATCGCCATCTCCCCCCTCCTGTCTCCCGATTCCCCGCCATCGTGAACCATTACCCCCGTCCCCATCCCGGCGTCCAGAGGACCAGCCACCGCGTCGGCCTTAATTAAAGCACTTTAGACAGAGTAAACACCGCACAGCCCACAGGCGAGGAGGGCCCCCTCTCTCTCTCTCTCCATCTCTCTCCCCTCTCTCTCCCCATCTCTCTCTCTCACTCACTCACGCTCTCTCTCCCTTTCTACCTCTCACTGTCTCTCTCTCCATCTCTCTCCCTCTCTCTCTCTCACTCACGCTCTCTCTCTTTCTCCCTCTCACTGTCTCTCTCTCCATCTCTCTCTCTCACTCACTCACGCTCTCTCTCGCTCGCTCTCTCTCTTTCTCCCTCTCACTGTCTCTCTCTCTCCCTCACTCTCTCATTCACTCTCTTACTCTCTCTTTCTCCATGTGCAATTACACCCCCGCTGCTCTCACAATGCCTCACAAGGCCTTTATCCAAACACGGGCCAGTGGGCAGCCCTGCTCCCCGTCTGGGCTGAGCAGATGCACACTTTGCTGGAGAACTTTTTTTCTTTTTTTTTTAAACGCTCATTTATCCAACAGCTATTTTACTACTTCTGCTTTTATGCCCCAGAAGTGATAATTCTCACCATACGACACGTTTAATCGCACACCCCTCGCGAGCAAACTAATATCACCGTTCCAGCCAGCGCAATAGGAAATGTATACTGTGAGAGTTACTTATTTAAGCACTTCTTATAAACCTTTTTTTTTTTCCCCCCCTGTGATGCTCATCCGGGCTCGTTCCCGGGCTGCGGGGTTCTGATTCCGTGGGGGGAGAGCGCTGAACAGCGAACGTGTTCTCCAAACCGCGTGCGGCCGGTGGCCCCCTTAATTTGGCCCCGCTGTGGGCCCTGACCAAGCTGTGGTGCTCACGCAGCACAGCATGCAAACACACACCCCCCCCCCCCTCCCAACACCACACCAAACCTTCTGTGCACAAGTAATTAGCCACAGACAGCTGATGATTCAACTTGGTGTACCATGATATCACTGAGTGGGGGGGGGGGGGGTGAAACAGGGAGTTCAGACTACGGCCAACAGTTCAGTGGGGATTGGTGCCATCCAGGAAGGACTTCCACATAGAACTTCCTGTTAAACCACTGTACGACATTGCGGGTAGAGTCACGGGGATGCCCAGGATAAGGAGAGACGCTGTTTCCACAGGGCATGCTGGAGACCTCTTCCGTGCCATTAGATGTCCCTCATGTTTATGCATGTGTAAGTTCGCGTAATGTGGAAGTCAGCTAGTGTTAGATCTAATTATTATATCCTGTGCATAAAATACAGTATACATATTCAAATGACAGTGAACTGACAGAATGTACTATATAACGTCCACTGACTTCAAAGCAGATAGAACTGGATCAGCCGAAATGCTCAGTGGCATTCCAACACTGTCCTCTAGTGGCCAGTCTTGATTTCACAAGATAAAAAAAAAGTGGGACTTCTATCCTCAGATCCGTGAATCAGTGGTAACCAACCCAGTTTGTCCTGTAGGTTTTCACACTAACCATAACAAAGCACGCCACATTCAACAGCTGGAGATCTCTTTGAGCTGCTAATTAGTAGAGTCAGGTGTGCCAAATTAGGGTTAAACTACAGAAACAAGGTTGCTTACCACTGCCCTGAATATTTTTGAGAAAAAGCATCATTTGTTTGGAAATGTAATTTTGGTGCACTCAAGTTGTTTTAAGTTCTTTACAAATATTCAAAACAACAAAAAAAGTTTTTTTTTTTTTTGTGAACACAGTGTAATATGGGTAGCAGCCACATAGTAAATTACATTTTCTTAATGCATGAGACCCATGTGAATATAGCATCATAAAACCATGCAAACAATCACTGATAAGCATTTTTTTTTTCCAATATTGCTTCAGCATTACCCACAATTTATCAACATTCAGTAACGTTACATAATATTAGTTATTACATTTCTCATTTCTAATTTCTCTGCCCAGGAGGATCAGGGTTATCTTGATATTTTTTTATTACATTTTTTATCCATTTTTAACAACAAAAACTAAAACGGTCATTTAATTTTAATTCAGCCTTTCTGCATTTGACTCTAATCTTCATGTTCGTCTTATTTCAGATAATGAGTATGTATGAATACGTGAGATAGAAAATGTCATTTCTCTCTGCAGTACTTTCGGAAAGCAAATGCTGCATATAGGCTATTCTGCCAGCAGAGGGTAGCCATCGACTGTATTATTTGTGGGAGATTTCTGTTTGTTGAACGTTTTCACAGTACTTGTGATATTGGTATTCTCTATCACCCACCAAAGACAGGACCCCACGGATGTCCTGTCCTCTAACAACTCAAATACATTCCCATACAGGCTTTGCTAATTAACCGTACCTTAACATAGGCTACACTTTATAAGGTCTCGTTTAAAAAAAAGCACTGACTGAACACCGGTCAAAGTGTCCAAAAGTGAATGACGACATGTACCTACATGTTACTCTTCAGTTCGTGAATGAGGCTTATGAAGAATGGTTAAAGGTCACGACATGTAGTCTTTAAGAAAGTAGAACGAACCTGTCGCCAGCATAAATACACAACAAAATAAATGGTAAACTGACCTTTTCTTATCAGCGTTTATTTTCCCGAAGCCGTGCAAGTTTTCCAGTAGTTTTCAACGGTCCAGGCAAGTGAGTGGTCCTTGCAGAAAGCAGACACGGCTTTGCATATAACCGAAAATTATAGTAGGCCTACGGGTAAAACACAGACTGTGGTACAAACTTCATACAAAGTGACAGTTCAGACTGTGCATTTAGCTGGTAAATAAATAAGTACTGTATTTAATTCGTAATAAAACATACCCAAAAAACAGCAATTAAGATGTGACGTTAGGAGCGGGGGAAACGAGAGCACGATTCAATGTTGTGGTCACCAGGTGATAGACTGTTCACCCTAATTAGTCACCCTAATTACCCAAAGGCCGCCAGCTGGCTATTTTTGACTGAACTTTCTGTTTGTTTCTCCAAAATCCCGTCGCAATACAAATACGTATTTTGAAATAACAAGATGGACTGAGTGCAAGCATGTTTATATTTATGTATTTTTACTTTTTAAACTGGTTTGTCAATAATTATTTCCGTTTGTTTGAACATTGCCACTGTTAGTTCTTTTAAATACTTTAAAATGAACTGCCATTCTACCTGTAATTTCACTTAATGTGCACAAGCTGAATTGTTGAAATGTTCCTCTCTTACTGTTACTGGTAGAAAATAGACGAGTCTCTATAGTTTTCGCCATGTCTCCTTTAAGAATTGTCCATATGCTACAGATAGTTGTCCGGTGAAATATTTATTTCCGAAATACCTGCAGTTCGAAATAGAAATCCAGCTAGACGTGTATTCAGGAACAGTTCATGTTTGTCAACAAATGGTTGTCATGTTTTACTCAAACGGAAGTTTCCATTCAAAATATAGTCGGCTCAGAAAACCAGGTTTAGGCTACATTATCCAGTTCCGTCTTCAGACGAGTGTTCGTGTCACTTTCATGGACATTATGCATGAAAAATGCAAACATACAAACAAAAAGTGTGAGAACCACAACGATATTCATGTTTTCTTTGTACTGTTATTTGCCAAACACCAGTTAAAACACAAACTCATTTAATTAGAAAAATCTACCCAAATGTTATACATTTAAGAATCTTAGTTACTGCTGAAAACCAGAGAGTACATTTACTGAAACAGACATTTTTCTCATCGTCATCACAGTGTCGTGCTACTGAGCTAAAACAAAAACCTGCACCCACTGCTGGGTTTGACTGAGACCACAGTTAATACAGCGATCGTGGATTCAGATTTTCTTGGGAACTGGGTGGAATACTGATGCACGTTGCCAACCTCACTTGCTCCCAGACAGGCATCCAATGATTTCACAATGTGAGTGACGTGCCCTTTTCTGCTGACAGCTGTTCGTAGATCATAAACCGACACACATACCAATCTCCACAGTGCCTGTTGTTAAGCTGGTAAAACAATGCAATGACATCATACGGCGTATACTAGTTTACAGTTATAACTGTAAATTACTCGGCGAAGACAGCAAATAGCACAAGCGCATTAATGATACCTACTTACAATGTCTGCGTGCCAAGCTATCCAAGGAGGTTTGTGAAGTGCCATGGTAGGCTACAGCACAACCTCAAATTTGGGGACGGGAGCATCCTGGCACAAAATAAATCTACATAATTGAGCTGGATTATCTAGAGGATACAGCCATTTAGACAGCTGAACTTGCTCTACCATGTCACTAACTAGTTAGCATTAGCCAGCTACGAGCTTGCTTGCTTTAGCAAGACACAAAAATATTGCAAAAATATATAAATAAATATATAAATAAACAAAAAAAAGTGTTGCAACTTGCAACATTAAAATGTTTTTTAACATTGCTTTGTCTTACTCTATGGCCAATATCATAATGAAACTGAATGATTATTTGTAAACGTACAACCTCACAACAATGTTCATATTTCAAACAAATGTTCAAACAAGTTCATATTTCATGCATTTCTCTTTTACTGTGCATTTCTCTTACTGCCCTTTCGCCTCAACTTCAGTTAGAAACGACTGAACCTCTGAACCGTAATTTAATAGTTGAACCTCCCTATAAAAACACACACACACACACACACACACACACATACAAGTGATCTACCCTATTAGAGAAAATAGTATAGGGCCCCTAGATTTCAGGGGAAAGGTGGAGGATTTCATTTGTTCACATTTTGGCTTTCAGGAGAGTCGTACTGAGGGACAGCAGGAAGTTGTCGAGGGCGGCCCGATACTCCTCCGGGTGGCGTCGGATGTGCCCGGCGTGCGTGGACTCCGCCCACTTCCTGCTCTGCACGGCCACGCCCCTCCTCCTCCAGCACTCGATGAGCCCTTCCAGTCCCTCGACGTCGCACATGACGTCGTCCTCGCAGAAGAAGAACAGGGCGGGGGCCGCGATTGGACAGCTCCAGAACAACTTGATGGCCGGGTCGAAGATGTCCACGGTGTACCTCTTGAACACGCTCAGGTAGAGCAGGATTATCCGTCTCACCAGGCCTTCCCACTGGGGTGCGATAACTTTGCCCACGCCTGAGTGCAAAAATAACACAAAACACATCTAAAATTCTGGACACATTCTTATTTATACTAGACACAGTGGGGAGGGGGGGGGGGCTCTAATTGCCAATTGTCATTACAAAACATTTCCCTGTGCAGGTCTTACAGTACACCCTAGATGGCTGTGCACATCAGTAGAACATGTATTTAGTGATGCGTGGCAGTGTAGTGCAACGGGTAAGGTGTTGGTTTTGTAACCTAGAGGTCGCAGGTTCGATTCCCCGGTAGGACGCTGCTGTTGTAACATTGAGCAAGACACCCGCATTAATCTGCATTGCTTAAGTATGTATCCAGCTGTATAAATGGATGCAGTGTAAATGCTGTGTGAAAGTTGTGTAAGTCGCTCTGGATAAGAGCGTCTGCTAAATGCCTGTAATGTAATGATGCTTAGTAAACTGAGAAGGGATGGTGGCCATATTGACAAATATCTGATTTTTTGAAACATGGCACTGAGAACCCATTATACATGTCCACCAATCAAAATGGCTTTAATACCAGGATTATTAAGCGCAATTCAATCTCACATGACACAAAAGTGTGACATTTTTTTTTTTTGTTTGTTTTTTTAAATCCTCACCTACGGCCATCCGCTCCGCTGAGCCGACCACCAGGCTGTCGTAGACGTGACCTTTGACCCGGTCGACGAAGCGCCGGTAGCGTCGGGCGTCCCGGGACAGGCAGACCAGCATCTGGCAGAAGGTGTAGCCCCCGACGGAGAAGCAGTGCACCAGCAGGGGGCGAGAGGCGAACCGGTCGCTCTCCAGCACCTGGAGGACCTGGGCCCCGTAGTCCAGGCTCCAGCGGGGCCACAGGAACTGGCTGATCCCGGTCTCCACCACCAGCACGTCGTGGCTCGTCCCGGAGTAGGCCTGGAAGTACTTGGACAGGGCCTGGGGCTGGGCTCCCAGCCAGGGCATGAGCAGAAGCAGAGGCCTGGCCGGGCCGGGGGGAGGAGCCGAGCCAGGGGGAGGAGCCGGGTCCCTGACGTAATAGGTGATGCCCTTGCCGATCTTGTGACAGGTGGCTCCGCCCACAATGGCCGGCCTGGACATGGCAACACTGTGGAGTGAACGAAACAGACCGGAATGTTGACTGTTCCACAAGCAAAAAAAAAGCAAGGTCGCCCTGAGTGATAAAAAAAAGTAAAAACACAAGAGAACTGTAGTAGGCTGATTTGAGTTGTAGGCTAAACCAGTGGTGACCAGCCGGTGTTCTTGGAGACCATTTTGAAGGTACTAACCCTAATTTTGCACACCAGACTACTAATTAGCAGCTGAAAAACATCTCTGGCTGTTGAATGTGTGCTTCGCTAGGGTTACAGTGAAAATCTGCAGGATGGTACATCTCCAGGAACAGGTTTGGTTACCATTCGGTTAAGTTATTTATTTGAGAACTTTGCCCAATGTTTAATATTCACATACAATCCCAACCAACCAGAAAGAGCACCTTTAATAGATAAGCATAGGTCATTAAAGGGTTCCTTTCTGCCTACATTTTTTAAAGAAGCATTTAGCAATAAGCAGTAAATCAGTAGTAGTACTATTAACCAAAACTTTGGAACTTACCTCAAGAGAATATCAGATTACCTCTCTGCACCACCTTTTAAGTCTTGACTGCAGTGTGACACCCCTGCCTTATGACAATGTTGGTTTGGCACATTACAAGATGTCCTGCAACATCGTTTAATTGCAGTCACCAGATGACCACATTTTAAGCATTTAGGGCTCAGGTGAAGGCAATTTCATTTTCCTAAACTCATTAATCCACAAAAAATGTAACCTCTTCCCAAAGAAATCGTTTGCCACACAATCAAAAATTAAAGCATTTTGTCTGAGAATCTATCCAACTGAAGATCTTCAAATTAATGTTGAATATTAATTTTTGTTACATTACTTATATGACATTGAAACTCTTTAATTGAAAACCCAAAACAGCATCGATACTTCTTCAGGTCAGTAATAGCAACTGAGGTCTGACAAAAGCCACCATGCAGAGAGTACTCCCGGATCAGGGTACAGAACGCCTTTTATACGCATGAAATGTCAAACTTCACATGACACGACGTGTTAATTTGTCATGACCTCAAATACAGTTTATCTTCTAATCTTTATACAAATTGTGGTCAAATGTAAGTATTAATAAAAGAACCCCTTTAAAGGTGGCCTATTTCGGCTATAGTATGTATAACCAAATCGTATAAACATAAGCATGTAAACATAACATAACTCCTTTATGCACAGTCGGCCTATATGCGTACTTAACACAATATTTCAAACTATAGCTACCTGCAATTAAACAATAATTGTAACAATATGAATCACAATCATACGAATTGGGATTTTCATTGTTGTCCTCCGAGCGAACTTTCCGAGGTGCGGAAGTAAAAACGTGTTTTTTTTTTATTTCCCCTCCCTTGCGTTTGTGGATTGAAAAAACGGAAAAACTGGTCAACAATCCGACATTACCGATACATCTTCGTACACGAACTGTAGAAATTGCAATAAAAAAAAGTGCATTGCTTTGCTACGTACCTAGCTGCTTTTCCCATTCGACCTTGGATGCTCCGTTGAGTTTTCAAGCTCCGCTTCTCACGAGTTGCTACAGAAACATAGTTGTAGGCTAATTGTAGGCACTTTCGTTTTTGCAGTGCCAAGTAAGTCAAGGAGCAGCATGAGGCCACACGTGATTGCAGCGGATTGTTTGTGAAATCGCCGTATTAAACACTGTTTCACAACCGTTTCATAACTAGCCTCTTTTCCTAACGCTTTCCTTGGAATCTTATTTTAAAAAACAGGGCATGCAATGGACAGCCCATCGGATGTTCATGCCAAGACTTTTTTTTTCCCCTAAAGAAGTTGTCAGACGAGTCATGCCAGGACACAAATAGAAGCAGTTAGCCGTGCCGCATTTCAAAAGGAAACTCCCTCCAATATATTGGTTTGGTGACGTAGTTCAAAGTACGCCCTCTTTCAATTCCATGGTTTTACATATTATAACAGAATTAACCCTCATATAGTCCTAACCAAGTCCTAATAGTAGATAAATCAAATCCCGACTCACAACACACACAAATTTTATTTTGTAATTATTTACTGTATTCAACCCAAAATAATTTGAATGGCAGCAGGTATGCCATCCGCCCAGTTACAGTTTGGGTGTATATGTCCCATACCTATACAGCACCAAGGTTTTGGCACTTTTCAGGGTTTACCACAGAAATAATTACACTGACCATAGACTTTCAGCCCTTAAGAGCTAATTCACTTCTGTACCCCCGATCTCATATAAAACACATAGAATTCAGATTCACATGTCCACACGATAAAGCCCCCAACTTGGGTTATTTTGCTATTTATCCTTTTAACTGCTGATTTTACCTTTGCACCAGTCCCACAATCAATAATTCTCCCCCGTGGGACATTTAGCAACATCTGCAAATAATGTCTGATCATCGTAGTTTGATGAAAGTAGCAAACAGGCAAAATGGAAATAAATTTCTAAATTTATGGCAGTTAGGCCTACAGATCCTCTACCAACGTACAAACAATTTGTAGGTCTACTGTGTGTATACAATACCCCATTAAGAACACTTACATCATCCTTTTAAAAATATGATAAACACTTTCATTTATTTGTAATTCATGGTAAAGGAAAAATGACTAAATCCATGCTAGAATGCATGTGTGCTTGCATTTGTGTATGTATATGCATGTCTCTCCCTAGATTTAATTATCTTATGGTTCATACATGTATATGCATTACCATTATCAGTTACTCATAACAAACACAGTACAAAAATAAATGATATCTCAACAAAGATACACAAAGCAAGATACAAGAAACAGTACTGGCTATCTTAGCTCACAAATTAAACAAGCTCTATTCCAGTGCAATGCTAACCAGTGCTTCCTGAATTATTGCATGTAACTTGGCCCTGTGTTTTTTCATCTCACCATCTGAAGAGAATCTTCACAAAAATATTTTAATGTCACCAGATGGCGCTGACACTTCTGTGAAGCAATGTGACCGGGTATAGTCACAACTGCATAATATATAACAAATTAGTGTAGTATATGACCGATTGTTGTATTGTTTTTCTTCCATTGAAAGTCCTTGCATGTAATTTGCCAATGGCAAGAAATTCATTTTAATTGCTGACACAAAAACACACCTCAGACTTATTTGGTTGAAGGCAGGCATTTTTGCTTAGGCATAATAATCCTCAGCACGATGATTCAGGCCCTGGAAGTGTTTTGAAGGTCCAGAGGCCCGGAATAAATGTAAGAAAACTAGTCATTAACCAACAATGAAGAACAAATGGAGTGTGTGCACAGCTGCATGCATCTTTGGATTGAGTCTTAAACCGAGTTGTGTCCCTCAAAGAGACAAATGAATATTACAGAGTCAAAATATCACTGAAAGCCATAACAGCTTTAGCTGCATTGTCCTAATGCCTTTTAAAACTATCTCTGTCCCTCCATATGGTAGAACAAATAAAATCTTATCATTTATATAAACATAATAGTAAATTTTTACTGCTATTCTGGTCAGAGGGACTCTTCCCTTGCGTTGGTAAAAATACTGAATGAAAGCCTTTGTTACTGTGAATCGACCGCCTCTCTTCCCCTTTGCAAGAATTTTGGGCAGTTTAGAGACCCATTTATGGCGCCATCACAGTTAGATTTTTGCCATGAATATGAGTATTGTCTTCGCAACAATGCTGTTGGTCGCCGAATCGCTTGTAGCCCACTTCGCACACGGCTGCTTTTCATGAGCTCTTTGTATATCTGTAGCCTGCTCATAAGACTCAACTGCCCAATAACACGAAAAACACCGGTGCGGTACCTTAAATTTCTGCTGCTGTTATTCAGGTATGTCATGGTGACTGGGATTCCCCTCGTTTTATTGTGTGGTTCTGTCCTGGATCCTCTTTGCTGACCTCTGAATGTGTACATGGAATAGTTACGCCCACCACGTCCATAGAAAATTCTGACAACTTGCATCTGAAATGCTTTTTGACAGCAGTAACAGATGGTCGTCAGACTGACGGCAGTTGCATCGTTTTGTTTCACAGAAACGCTCCAGAGGGCAAGCAGTTTGGTGATTGGTCGAAATGAGCTGCTACACATTGGTGCGATCATGACTATGAGACTTATAAGCTGGGCAATAAAATGTGTCCTCTAGTGGAATCCTTTACTGAAAACACGCTAATTGTTTTCGTCTTGGTGTGCCAGTTAGTCTCACACTTTGGTGTATTATAACATCTCGCAACCTTTCACTGACATGTGGAACAATCGGTTCGTAAATAAAAGTTTAAATTTGACATGTTAATTTATGCCCCAGGCTGTCGCACAAAAGGAGTATGGAAATGCCTCTTTTTTTACTCTAACAGGTTATTTCAATATTTAAAAAATGCTCACAGATGCTCAGCAGTGATTGAGGTCGTGTCATAGTCTCAGGACGTCAGCTGAATTTTTTTTATGAGGTTACCCCCATATGCATACACTCACACACACACACACACACACACACACACACACACACACACACACACACACACACACACACACACACACACACACACACACACACACACACACACACACACACACACACACACATGCACACACACTCACACACACACACACATGCACACACACTCACACACACACACTCACACACACACACACACACACACACACACACTCACACTCACACACACACACACACACACACACTAACACACACACACACACACACACACACACACACACACACACACACACACTCACACACACACACACACACACACACACACACTCACACACACATGCACACACACACACACACACACACACACGCTTCTATCAGCCTGCTCAGATAGAAGGCTGAGGCTCTTCCCCCGCCCCAGGCCAGGGGCTGTGGTTTGGATAGACAGAGAGCCCGTGGGCCTGCCTCAGCAGGATCGCTTTCAGGGGCAGCCAGGCAGCTAAGCGCTCTGTGTGGAGTTGGGCCCGCCCCTCGGTGACATCACGTGTTTAACCGCCCCAGTCCGGGGGCCCCATTGTCTCGCCGTGCCCCCACCCCCTTTCCATTGTCCGAGGGGTGTTCTCGGCCTTCCTATTCACCGATTAGATTTAGGAGGAGATGAGTTTGGGTGGGGAGAGGGGTCCCTCCCTTCAGCTGAGCAATACCCGTCCGGTCCCCTGAGCAGACCAGCACTCGATCCCCATTTCCCTCGTAGAGTGCCAAATGTGTGGTCGTCCCGTCCCATCCTGCACCATTCCTTCCACAATGGGGGGCTCCATAAATCTGCCAGCCTGGAAAACCTGTGTTTGAGGAAAAAAATTCAGTTTCAATACAATCAAACTCAGGAAAATAATTTTTCAATTCAATCCACACATCGATAACGCTCAAATTGATTGTTATGAACTTCGATTCATAGACTCATAATGCCCCATGAGGATTTTCTCAATTAGAATTTCAACGAATTGTCTGAATGACAGAGTAGAGACAGGATTGACCTCAAACTGTGCCGCTGACCCTCCTTGCCGTATATCGTGCTTTCTGGTGCAGCGAGGCCTGGGCGTACACTGATTCTGGGGGGGGGGGGGAACAGGGTGGCTCCCATTAGACCCCAGAAAAAACCCCTGTTGCAACGGCTTTCCTGCGACGGTCTGTTCACACATTTCGTTGTTCGCGGTCGACCCGACCGGCCGCTTTTTTGTTTATTTTTATATTTACGGTCAACGCAGCAGCAATGGGGGGGGGGGGGGGGGGGGGGGGGTGTTTCATCCGAGGGACGCTCGCAAAGTCGTTACCGAAACGCGAACCAGACTAGACCGAAGCCCAAGGTCATCTGCGATCACATCTGCCGGCAACGGTCCCTCGCCTTCCTTGGCGTCCAGGGGCTGGAATTAATCAATGCTACACCAACCCCCTCCCCCCCCCCCCCACCCCGTCCCCTGTGAGCCCAACGCTACGGCGACCCACAGACACGCAGTCTTTGTTTCATAAGGGCATGCGTTCACAACCACTGCTTTCCTCTCAGTCCTGTTTGCTGTGGCCACAGGCCCGCGTGCATGCAGAGGGCCGGACCGGAGCGAGCTGAACCTGCAGGTCGTGGATTTTCACGTCCTTGCGCACGCCGCCATTGGCTGCGGGAGCGCCATTGATATTCATGCGATATTTGCAAATCGCGCACGGCCTCCAGAAATCCCTGTGCAATTTCCGCGGGTTTCACAGCAAATATCGACGTGCTCTCACAGCTTGGGGGGGGGGCAGCGGTAGGGTGGGGGGCTACTTTGACTTAAGAGGCGGTAAATATTGCTGACACTGCCCAACCTGCCTTCTGGGAATTAGATATTGAATCAGACGGTTTGTTCTGGCAGAAGAGAGAGAGAGAGAGAAAAAAAAACTGATGAATTGTGTAAACACACACAGAAACACCTACGGGAAGGGTTGAATTAAAATGCCAACAGCAAAAAAAAAAAAAAAAAAAAAAAATTTAAAAACTGACGTTTGCCACTTGACTGTTTATGTCTTATTTGGTGATGTCACACCATAAACACTGTGTTGATTTATAACAGGGCTATCCATCGATCTGCTCAGAGGGTAGACACTGAGACTGAGAAACAGTTAGGGGACCAGCATTGGGCCTCTCTTTCTCTCTCTCTCTCTATCCATTCATCTTTCTCCTCCTTCTTTTCCTCCTCCTCCTCCTTTTTCTCCTCCTCTTACTCCGCCCGCTCCTCCTCCCACAGAGATGTGTGGCCATCAGCACATGCCACAGGCAGCCGCACCTTCCCCACAATGCTTTGCGTCGCGCACAAGCTGGACGCATGCCACAGCACTGAACGCCAAGCTGACTATCTGGTGGCCCTACACAATCTGTGTTGCCGTCCTGTTCAAGGAAAGCGTGAGCACGATCCACTGCTGCCAGCCTGTGCAGTGGAGTCCGCAGCACACAGGCGGAGATAAACATTATGGGATGTCGATCCCGTTCCGTGGAAACAGAGGCATTTGAGGAAGCCCATCTGAAGGCAAGCACAGCACGGCCCCCTGGGAAGTGATGAAATATTCATCAAGAGACTGGAGGCCTTTGTCAGGGAAGCTCATCGCTACTGATTGATTAATTATGTTAAACAATTTCCAACCACTTGGAGTCCAGCAGTGCCCCCATCAATGCTGAATTGCCCTTTTAAGTGTGATGTGTTGTCTATACTCGCAATTAAAAAGATAAGATTTTTGGTGTGATCTGTGTATTGTACTGTTAATTTAGAGGGAATAACCAGTTATGAAAGTAAATGGTGGGGGCTCCCGGGGGTGAAAGGGGTGGGGGGGGGGGTCAATCAGTAAAGGCTTTTGTTTTCTGCTTCATCTTTGGGGGCCTGAAAGGACGAGGTGAAACTTTGCTCAGCCAAAGTTCCCCGTGTTACCGCTACATCAGTTCCTCCCGATGACACACCAGATGCTGAGAGGCTAACGGCTGTTGCAGCTGCTCGCCTGTAATCAGTGCCAGCTCCCTCCTGTAGTATTGTGAGCACACACAAACACAGACACACACACACGCAGATCCATTATTTCGAAGAAAATATCGAAAGACTTCCTCTTCAAATTCCCATCTCCAATTACCTCTTTTGCCAATCCATTCCTTCACCTCCTGCACAGACTGAAGCTGATGCAAGCGGATTTAGTGAAGCTAAACCAGGCGGTTACGGAAGCAGGCCGGGTCTTGAGCAAGGGTAATAAAAGGCTTGCGGCGAAACGGCGGATCGGAGGCTGAAGTGGCCTATCAGTCCTCCGTCTCTGCGGCGAAGACAGCCAATCAGACGCGCTCCTCTGACGGCTAATGCTACACCCAAATCGTTGCGCAGTACTTCAATCAACAGTATGGAAAAGACCGTTATTCGTGATACTGCAATTCCCTGTGAGCGTTTAAAGAAGATAGTTTCCCAACCCTGGTTCCTGATACGCGGTCTATCGCAAAAAACTGCTGAGTAGCAATCATGATAGATTAAAGTACATTAAAGGCACCGCGCTCTATTAATTATGTAATACATTTTTGCTGCCGTGAGATGGTTTGTGATTATGGAGGGTATTCATGAAGCATTCATTAAAAAGTGGTTTTGAATTGAAAGCAATAGTAAAATGCCCGCCAACTGCGATGTATGCAATTTTAACAGTATGATTTTAACCACGGCTTAGCATTTTTTACTCATTTTTGGCCGTAAAACCGTGAAGAAGAGAGCGCTGGATTTCGGTGTAGTGGTGTCGGGTGGCGTCGATATTTTCATTTAAACATTCTTGCGCTCATTATGTAAGGAAGGTACAGGAATTCACTCAGAAAACCATTCTCCAGCTCAGGAAATTGCAGTTCCTCTACTGGAAGCTTTTCTGCTCATGTCTAAATTTAGGAGAGTTATTTGGAGTACGAATCATCTGTGGTATGTATGGAGGAACTACAACAAAGCCCCTCCCTGGACCCTGACACCTAAAGAAAGAAGCTTTCTATTGGTTAGCACACATACTCTGGTCCCATCTTGTAGTTTCAGCCCTTGTCAAGGGTCATTAATCAGTGGCTGTTTGAGTGCACTTCTGAGGTGGACCACGTCACTGGGATGTCTTGCTTTCAGAGGTGTAATGGTGCCCTCTTTTAAATTACCTCATTTCTTATTAACAGTGATCTATTGGTGAAAGGGGTGCTCTGGCTTAGGCTAAATTAACTAATTTAAATATATGTGTGAGTGTGTGTGTGTGTGTGTGTGTGTGTGTGTATGCACACACACACACACACATGCACACACATATATAAAATCAGTGCCCATCCATCACCAGGGTGTGAGCCTTGGCTGATCTCTGACTGTGAGGCTAACGTAGGTCCACGGCTCAAACCGACCCGTTACTGACCATACCCATCACTAATGCTTCCAGTCTGCGTGCGTGCGTGAGCGTGAGTGTGTGTGTGTGTGTGTGTGCGTGTGTGCGTGTGTGCGTGCGTGCGTGTGTGTGTGTGTGTGTGTGTGTGCGTGCGTGCGTGCGTGAGTGTGTGTGTGTGTGTGTGTGTGTGTGTGGTGCGTGCGTGCGTGCAGTGTGTGTGTGTGTGTGTGTGTGTGTGTGTGTGGTGCGTGCGTGCGTGCGTGCGTGTGTGTGAGTGTGTGTGGTGCGTGCGTGCGTGTGTGCGTGAGTGTTCCCAATGTCCATGACGCTGCCAGGCTTTTACTGATGAATAATTGACTTAGTGATGTGTGAGCGCAGACACTGTGTACGAGTGTCACATAGGGGGCACTGGAGCTGGGGATGCGGAGTGGGGGACGGAGGGGGGGGGGGACAGAAAAGCGACAGAACGAGGGAGGGTGGGAGAGCGTAAAAGGGAGAAAAGGAAAGTGAGCACACGGCAAACGAGAGGGAGGGAGGGAGGGAGGGAGGAAAGGAAAGTGAGTGTGCGGGCAAGAGGGAGGGTGGGAGAGAGAGAGAGAGAGAGAGGGAGGGAGGAAAGGAAAGGAAAGGAAAGTGAGTGTGCAGGGAAGAGGGAGGGTGGGAGAGAAAGGGGGAGCTCTGGCAGGCTGAAACTCATTTTCACACAC
This sequence comes from Anguilla japonica, assembly GCA_025169545.1. Lineage (NCBI taxonomy): Eukaryota > Metazoa > Chordata > Actinopteri > Anguilliformes > Anguillidae > Anguilla > Anguilla japonica. The sequence continues at coordinate 10,880,154 of CM045901.1, read as the reverse complement.
GAACGGAGACAGATTTTTTGCGGCAGCTCAGCACCGCTGGGCAGGGGGAATTTAGACTCTTTCTCTTCCTTATTCCTGGCTGGGTGAGTACCTTTGCTTCTTCCTGGTTGCCAAGGTGTGCGTGTGTGCGTGCGGAGGGACTGTCAGAATTAGGGAGGCTGTACCACAGAAAACATCTGCGTCTGCAGCAGGAGGGGGGAGGCAATATGTCTTCACTGACAGAGCGCAACTTGGTGGCTGTCCTTTTCCCTGCTCTCTGAGACATAAGCATCGGTAGTGAATGAGAGAGAGAGAGAGAGAGAGAGAGAGAGAGAGAGAGAGAGAGAGAGAGAGAGAGAGAGAGAGAGAGAGAGAGAGAGAGAGAGAGAGAGAGAGAGAGAGAGAGAGAGAGAGAGAGAGAGAGAGAGAGAGAGAGAGCGCGCAGCGCACACCGGGGCGCAGACAGCGCCGCATCGTCGCGAGCCAAGCGAAGCCCAGAGCCTGCGGAGAACGCCGGAGAAGCTGGTATGAGCAGTAAGTCCAGAACGTCGGTGTCCCGGCGGGCCGCCTGGTGTGCCGGCGTGGGCGGCCGGGTGGCTGCGTTTATTTGCGGCGTTTTATGCCACTTTTGAGTGTGCGTCTCGCGGGGAGCTAATCTTACTGGAAGCAAAAGCGCGGAGAAGGCGATCCGAACGGATGAAATCTGTACAGGACGACGTTCATTTAACACTGGAGAGTCAAAAATTACATCGGGGACACATTTTGCGGTCACTGTCAGATTGCTGGTTCGTGTGATGAAACGTCTATCGTCTATAGCAAATGAGGTGCACTTGACTCATAAGCAATATAAGCATGCACGTGAGCGTCCATCATTCATTAGCCGTGCGAAACCGCAATTTAGGTTCAGACTTTAACCAGTCGGTGAAATGATCTATTTAAATGCAAGACGCTCGGTGGGCGTTTTGTTGATCGATTTGGCTAAATTAAAATATATACACCGCGTGGATGAGATCGGTAAACCAAGATAACGGTGGTCAATAGTTGCACGACGTGAGGACAATCGACCTATGTCAGAGGCGTGAAATACCTCAGCTGGTATCTGAAGCCGTTTAGATAGTGTTAAAATGAATCCATCTCGTGTTAAATAGAAATGTGGCCAGCGGTTCTGAACCTCTGAACCCCCAGTTGCTCTTTTAGGTTGTTTGATACATGACTGGTGATGTGGAAAATTAGAACACGTCCACATCTCAACTCACAAACCAGATCTAGCATGAATGCTATTAACTCATATGGCCTAAATAGCCTACTATAGCATTATTTGACAAACAAATGGGACCATAAGAATGCCATTTCTGTTATCTTCAATTTAATTAGCCAAGTAAAATCGTATGCCTGTGTGGCAAAATTTACAACCCGGTTTAAGGATTCACTTAATCGATCCCTATAAACTATGTCAAACGTCAACAACCTTCGCACGTGGATGCCAATAAAGTAGCGAAATGTGTTCATATATAGGCTAGGCCTATGTGTTGACGTTTTCGGTGTTTGTGGAAATTGAATGTTCACGCGCATCGTTGTAATGCGAAGGGTTAAATGTCCTACATGCCACTGATAATGACCTGAAGGATTCACTCGAAGGATGCAAAGATTTATTCCAGTGCCTTCGCTCCCATTTTCATCGTTCGAGGTGTCATAAATATTTCTGTATTTGAGCACTTGAAGGCACCTGCGCGCAAATGCGCAAATGCGCGCATAAAACAATATTGACTGAAATGCGTTTGTGCGTTTACAAACTGATACTAAATATATGCATTCGTTATCATCCAGAATTGCCAACGTAAATCAATGTCAAAAGATGTGTGCGGTGTGTCTACACTGAATTAATTAACAGATTTCTACATTTCTGCTGTCTTTCTAAAGAGCTCCAGAACGGTGCGACATAGGTCTGGCCCAGTGTCTAGTCGTGAGTCGAGGTTCATATAATTACAAATGCAGGTTTATAAACCACACTGCTATGAAACGAACGGCTTATATCTCACCGTTCCAGACTGCGTCAGGGAAGATTGACGTAAGTACTTCAATTTAAAACATTCTGATGAATAACCAAAGAAGACCATTTCCGAGAACAATTTCCACTGGGATACTATCGTGATATAACGTGATTCGTCCAACAGCCTACAAAGACAGTCGGCGACAGAAGCCACAGACTGGGAACCCAGCAATAAAGCTACCGGGTTCCCTGCAGACTGTTTACCGTTCCCCGGCAACGGCTGGGCGGAGGCGCATGCACGTGTCTGTGGTTTTTTATGGCAAATCCTCTAATGAAAGAATCTCTCCCGCAGGAGTGTAACTGCGGAGCCTTTGTGGTGGGGGGGTGGGGGGTGCGCGTTTAATGCTAACATCCAGCAGTATGAGATAGCTGGTGCTCTAATTACACCAACAATCAGTCTCTGACAGGATAACGGATAGTGTCTCTAACCAAGACCACGAATGCCTCTCTTAGGCTACAACAGCGCTAAATGCTGATAACATATGGACCACTGCAGCTAATGTAGCCTGCCGCACATTTGCACATTCAGAGTACATGCGCTGGCCAGAATGCCATAAAAATAGATTAAAATAAAAAAAAGCTGCAACAGACTGTCGTTCAATTCACAGCTGTAAAAAAAAAAAAAAAATGGACAGGGAAGCAAACTGGATTCCAAGCCAGTAATTAACAGTAACAAGTAAAAAGCAAATGAAATTTACAATGTATAATAACAGGGTTCAGATAAGAGTGTGTGCTATGAATAATAACTTGCATGGATAATAATGCAATAATAATCCCACACAAGCAATCTATACCAAACGGTCTCTGGACAGGAGGGGGCGGGCACTCTGTCATAGATCGTTTACTGATGAAATCTCCAGCTCCCTGAAGTCCAACTATCTCTGACCGAAGGCTAGGTATCTGCCAAGGAACGAATGAAAGGCTTGCCAAAAGATCACTTTCCCCTCAGATACAAAAACACTGGCAGGGCCCATTAGCTCCACAAACACCTCCAGGGAAACGGTTTTGTTGGTTGTACCAGACAAAGGGAAAGGCAAAGCTTGGTTTTAAGGGCTTGCTGTGCCCTACCAAACACCTTCCCAGGGATTTGTTGTCTCAGATTGATCTTGGCAAAAATCGACCAGGAGCGTGTGTGCACTTCCCTTCTCTGCAAAACTTTAAGATCTGAAATATGAACCAATGAGAAAATCAACAGGCCTGATTTGCACCTTGGTAACCTCCAGAGACCTTTAAAGTTCAGTAAAAGATGAAGGCAAATCAATACCCTGGCAGTTATGAATTTGTAAATGGACAAAATGTCTGCCTAGATATACAAGAGGAAGTTCTGACAGGAGCCCTTCACTCCCCTGTCAACAGGCCCTTAACTCACTGCTCTGACTATTAATCACTGGCCTCCATTAAGAGTTTAAACGTTGCCTCACCATTTTATGAGCTCCTTCGCTCAACTGCTTCCTCTTCTCCCTCCTCCTTTGGCTTCTACCAGCTCATTGACCAGACCTGGATCAATTAGGTATTTGTTTTGGATTCGAATACCTTTCTGCGCTCTATTGATCTTGCCTGGTGTAAGTGAGCCTGCCAATATGTGGGTGGGGTTTGCACTTTTTTTGAGAGCATTTTATTGGTTCCAATGCGCCAGACAAGATTAGTAAAGTGTAGAAAAGTATTTGGGTCCAAAACAAGTACGTATTTGACCCAGATCTGTTACGGACACTGCCCATTGGGCAGCTTGCTCGCCTGCTACCCAAACCTGTCGCCGGGCAGACACGGTGTTCAGACACATCTCTAGGAAGCTGTGTTCCTCAGAACGAGCTGCTGATGTCACATAGCCCTCGATAGCCAATTGTGCCATCTGTACAAGTCCTATAATTAGTCCATCAAAAATGGATCCATGTTATAAAGTCTATTCGGATTAAAGTAATCAGGGCTCCAACAGGGACCGATGGCTTACATTCGTGAATGCACCTTGTATATGCATTCGAAGCAGGTACCGGACCAGCCCTATTTAAACGGCCACTCAGGCCAGCTAAACCGAATTTAGACGGAGTGTCGTTTGCTGAGCCTCCGTGTCAATCCCTCGGAAACTCAATTACAGATGTTGCACCCCTGTCCCCAGCCGGGACTGGAGCGCCGCGACGCGCCGGGTGATGAACTTCACCCGAGACGGCTCGCGGACGGAGGGAGAGAGATCGGATCTAGAGACGAGGTGGTTTTTCGGAGAATTGAGGCCAGGCGAGTCATTATTGACCCCCCCGACTCGTGTCCCGTGGTCGGTTGTGGCTCCTGAGATGCGGAATGGCCCCAGGGAGCTGCCGAAAGGAACCGTCTATCTGCAAATTGCTTTAATGCCACTCACTTGTGACTTGTGAAAAAAAAAAACATGCAGTGAACCATCAGCCAATCAGGTTAGGATTGGGCGGAGTTACGAGGCCGACAGTGGGTGGGGGGGGGGGGGGGGGGGGGGCGCACAAGCCGCACCCTGAATGGACCTTGCTCTGTTCCCTTGGTGACCCACCGGGTCTGTACCGAGCAGGAGGTCATGTGACCCGAAATAACCACAAACGCGTTTTCCACATCCAAGACAGGATGCATTGTGGGCATGCAATGCTTTGTGTGGTGCAGCAATTTTCATTAAAGTTAATCTCTTTAGCATATAACGAGTTTAAAATATATATTTAAGTGATTCCAGGATTTCTCTTTTAAGTTGATTTAAACAGCAAATTAGTTTTGTTCATGAATTTGATCTTGGTTTTTTTTTATTTTTAAACTCAGTTTTTTTTTTTTACAGGCAGTAGTTTCCTTCAGTTTTCAATTGTTCACGCTCTCAGAACAAAGGATTCTTGTTTGATCCCATGTGTGTGTCAGTTAATCAATGAATATTTACTTTGCGCAGCATCCTGCACAAAGGACATGCAATAGTGCGCACTGTCGAAATTGAGAGAGCTGTTTGAGATGCTGTAATTGCTTTGCGAGGATTTTTAATAAAACTGGATATTCATCGCTCACAACACACGCAGCCACTTCGCCATGATGTTGCCTTGGAGGACAGATAATTGTAAACGGCTAATTTAAGCCAGAGATCAATTCGCATCTCATTACACTTCCAAATTTGGCTGGAGTACAAGCAGGACACATGGGCAGGGTTTCCCAAGGTCAGAGCTTGGGATGTGTTCTATATGACTTGGCCTAAATGTTCAGCTAAGTACACAGTGTATACAGTAAATAGTGTATAAAGTAAAAGGATAGCTTTGAAACAGATATAAATCACTGTATATATCACAGATTTAACTATAAATCAAAACTCACAATTTAACAGGAAGCAGTGAGACACTGCACTATGTATTTAGACTATTTGTGTTACGGAATTGTTCTAGAAAAAGCGGGATCGTAATTTGTGTGCGATTTTTGTAAGTTCTGTGCCTCCATTTTGCAGGTCACCGAGCAGAAGAAAGGGACCGAGCCCCTCAGCGGGAGGAGCGGGAGAAATGGAGGGCAGGGTGTGACGGACGGACGGACGGACGGACGGACAGGCGGTCGATGTCTTCCTAGGGCCGCACCATGGTGCGTCAGGGCTGGGTGCTGACGCTCTGTCTCTGGCACTGCGTGCTCGGCGGCCTCTGTGGCGCGTTGCCGACCGGTGGTGGCGTCACCGCGACTCTGCCCACGGCGACGGGGCCCGGTGACGGCGCGCGGCTTGCGGAGGGGCGCAGGGCGGGCTCCTCCTGGCCCTTTGGGGGCGGTGGAGGATAAGACGCCGTCCTTCCTCTCGCTGCCTTTCAGCTTGCCCTTTGACCTCTGGAGCTCCGGCGCACGCTCCCGAGGGAAACGCAGAGGGCGAAACGGCGGATACTTCCGCTGAACCAATCGGGTTTGGCGGAGAACGTTAGGCGCGACACCCGACCCTGCAACCAGTTTGACCCGGAAGGAATCCTTCGCTCCCACAAGGACAGGGATGGTCGCCCGGCTCACGACCTCTGACCCTCCGACGCCACGGCGACGGCGAATGGCGAGACCGCGGGGAAGCGACACCCACACGCGCCCTGGGTCGTGGTCAGCGCGAGCGGCGAAGACGCGCTCTCCCCGACGCCCGCGCGGCCGACGGAGACCCCGGCCGTCGTCACGGCTACCCGCAGCGGCGGCGGCGGCTACCGCCTCCCCTGGCCTCGGCCACGCAGAGCGCGGCGAATCGGGGGAGCCCGCGCGTGCGGACGCCGGCTCCGCCCCCACATCTCCCCCGGGTCGCGACCCCGGCGTCGGGACCCGTCTGCCGTCGACCGGGTCGCCGAGGAGACCGCGGGGGCGGAGCCGGAAAACAGGACGCGGGGTCGCCCGAGAGCGGGACGAGGACGGCGGGAGAGGAGGCGGGAGAGGAGACGACCGCGGGCCGGGGCTGGGGGGACTTCGAGGACGTGGCGTGGCCGACCCAAACGACGCCTCCCGTCAACGCCCCGGCAGGTAAGAGACGGCCAATCACCGGCGAGCGCATCACGGTCTGAGCGCATCACGCTGCGCTGAGGCATACGTATTTACGCCACCTTCGCCCGCGATCTGAACCAAGGAAATGAGGCGAAATATGCCCTAGTTACTCTGCGTGAGCACGCCTGAGTGTGTGTGTGTCTCTGTGTGTGTGTGTGTGTGTCTGAGCCAGTGATGGGGGGTTGGCTAATGCTAATATAAATCACATCCAAGCTGACATTGAAGGGACACACACTCCCCCCCCCCCCGCTAGTCACGTGGGTGGCCGGTCTGCCCGATGGCTGTATTTACAATGAGCCAGCTTATCCGCAACCCCCAAGGGCGCTCATGAACGTCCGCGCACCCGCATGCAGTGCATTAACACACAACTGTTTTTATCAAGGGTAACCTGCGACCATCCTCATAAAATGCTATGTGCTCAGGACCTTACGGACAACAACCAGCGCAGTTGAGTCCCAAGACGGTTTTCAAACGGTGTGTCTCAACAGTCAGTATTTTACATGAGCGTTCACCAGCAGACACAGCACAGAATTGAACCGGGGCATTCGAAACGGTGAATTCAAAAAAAATTAACATCGCGAGACGTGAATGAACGCTGTCCTTCGTCTGCAGCGGTGAGCGCGGACGCTAAGCCGCGCGCTGCATTTAAAATGAGGGTATGGAACCCGGCTACTGTCTCGCCAGGATTTTCCACAAAATGCCGGCAATATGGACTATGCGCTGAGGGATTGTTATAGCAGAGGCAAGGAGGGCTCTCGCGGGGTTCCGGGGCTGCGGTCGATGCCGCGTCGCCGTCGCGAGCGGCGCGGCGGGCTAGCCTGCCGCGGCGCGGAGGGGATCAGTATTCCGGCGGCGGCCGCGGTCGCCGGCGCGGCAGGTCCCGCGAGCCGTTTCTCCATCGCTGAGCGCAGACGCTGAGCGCGCCGCTCTCCTGGTCTGCAGCCACTCTCTCTCTCTCTCTCTCTCTCTCTCTCCAAACCGCATCACATCCTCCCCACCCCCCCTCCCCACCACCCCTCCTCCTCCACCCCCTGGCTCCCATCCCCCCAGTCCCCCTCCGCAAACAACACAGCCCCGTGCCATTTCCATACGTTTTCGGGCACAGAAGAAAGAAAGCTGCCATTACCGCACGAACGCGGGGTGAGGGAGCCGCTGTGCGAAGACGAGGAGCCGCGCGCGGGATTAAGCGGAGGGGGAGGGGCTTTCGTGTCGAGGCCCCTGTCAATCAATCCCCAGAAATTCTGCAGGCTCTGGAGTAAGCAGGCGTGTGCACCCCTCTGACATCACAGGCGGCTGCAGTTATGCAGATAATACAATGACAAAAGGCATCGAGGTATTATTTCAGAAATCTTATTAGTCTCATAATTAATATGGACTCCACACTGTGTCCACATACGTGGCAGGTGTTTTTTGTTCAACTGAAGCCATGCACTTTTGGGTCTTCAGGTATCTCCCCTGTTCTGGGTCAGATTCAAATTAAGGATTTGGAAGCGCCCGTCGCGCGACTTGTCTTTCAGATGGGTGTGTGTGTGTGCGTGCGTGTGTGTGTGTGCGTGTGTGTGTGTGTGAGTGTGTGTGTGTGTGTGTTAAATTCAATGACTGCCGATGAGGGTCCGGGGTCCTAAAATTCACAAGAGGGCCTCCCGCCATGCAGGCATCGCCGTACGTACGCATTCTCCTCGCCCGTTCGGTGGAATAAACGTTAGCGTTAGCGTTAGCGTTAGCTTCCACGCGCAGCGCGGCTCTGAGACCAGCACCGGCTCCAGGGCGGAGCGGCGGGGCCGCGATGTGAACAACACGCAGCCGGCAGACCGTGTCTCAGACGCAGCCGGCAGACCGTGTCTCAGACGCAGCCGGCAGACCGTGTCTCAGACGCAGCCGGCAGACCGTGTCTCAGACGCAGCCGGCAGACCGTGTCTCAGACGCAGCCGGCAGACCGTGTCTCAGACGCAGCCGGCAGACCGTGTCTCAGACGCAGCCGGCAGACCGTGTCTCAGACGCAGCCGGCAGACCGTGTCTCAGACGCAGCCGGCAGACGCACCGGCAGACCGCGTCTCAGACGCAGCCGGCAGACCGCGTCTCAGACGCAGCCGGCAGACCGGCTCAGACGCACCGGCAGACCGTCTCAGACGCAGCCGGCAGACCGCGTCTCAGACGCAGCCGGCAGACCGCGTCTCAGACGCAGCCGGCAGACCGCGTCTCAGACGCAGCCGGCAGACCGTGTCTCAGACGCAGCCGGCAGACCGTGTCTCAGACGCAGTCAGGCTCGCTCGGTCGCGTTAGCGGATTCGACGTCGACGTCAAACGGCGCGGACGCAAGTAAAACGCGACCCGTTTCGTAAGGACGTTTGTTTTACCCGCGGAAGAGCGTTTTCGTACGGGTTTAATTGTTTTGTTTTTTTTGCGCGGGCTTCAACCGCTGCCCCCCCCCCCCTTTTTTCCCCGAGAAGCGCGTCTGGCGGCGGAAAAAGGAGAAGCCGCCGTAATTGGGTTCTCTGCCGCAGCCCGCGTAGCCATGGTAACCCTAATTGGCGCTCGACTTACGAAGGAGGACAGCTACTGGTAGTGGCCGCGCCGGAGTGCAGCGCGGAATACGAATGAACGCGAGCTCGGGGAGGCGGTTACCGGCTCGGTATGAGGGGCGCATCGTTTATTTAAAATGATATGATAATGGACCCCAAAAATGATTCTCTGCACGACCAACCTGAAAACCACTTTGGAAACCTATGGATCTCTTTCCAGAAAGACATAACATTGCGGGCTACTGAAGTACGGTTCAAATTTAGCGGTCTCCAGTTCGATGGGCACCTAATACATTTCTTCATAACTATCTATTATTACATATTAGCTTGGCGGAAAGCTTTATTTATTGTTGACTGATTGTCCGCTTGTGCATCTGAACATTTACTGAAGCACATCCTGCTATGCAGCCTACCCTGCAGGGCACAGCAGGGGTGCCTTGTGAAGGATTTGAACCTGCAAACACTTCCCTAGTCCTGCTCCCTAACCACACCACAATGATGCTTTTCACTGAAAGCCACAGCTCAGAATGTAACATTCTTCACTGTGCTACAAATTAAATGAATCAATATTAACAGCGCATAATAATCGATCAGATACATAGTTATCCTGACTTAATCCAATCGATGGATGCGAGGTAATCATGTGGGAGGGACTAATGTGATGAAGGTAGGGTTTGATGAGCATCACCGTCCCAGCTAACGCAAATGGTTCTCACAATGTTGCAGCAGCGTAGTGCCAACGTTATAACATTGACGAAACATCCCAGTAACATTGTGAGAACATTCTGTGTTAGCTGGGGCTAAAGCCGCCTGCAGAGAGTCACGTGACTCTCAGAAGCGAATGAGCAAACGGCGACGCCGTTCCCAGGCCAATGGAACGGCAGGAAAATGGCGGCGATAGCGAGGTGCGCGACTCCCCCCGCTCCCTTCTGCTAAACCTCCACGCTGGCAGATTGGGGGCTCCCGCCATTTTTTGTCAGACAGAATCGCAGAAGCAGTCCCCAGAGGTTAGCAATTGATTTATCTGCATGCTACCCGAGAGCCTTTCAGCCCAGCCTGTTAGCCGATTGTAGACCTAATTGAATTTGATAGATAAAAACTTTGACGGATGCACCTCGTTCTCGCCCCCCTGACCCCCTTAACAGGATTTCGGCTCGCGAGCCAGGCCTTTTCGGCAAAATGGCGCCAATGATAGGAAGATTATTAGCCCCCTTCTCTCTCGCTCGGTTAGCCTCTGTCTGTCTCTCTGTATCCTTCTCGCCTGTACTCAAGCGCCAGCCACCTGCAGCCGTAACAGAAGTCAAACACGCTGTTCGGGACAGGTCTGCAGCGTGCACTAACGAGGCGAAGGCCCGCTGGATGACAGTTATGTTAACGGGGCGTAGCGTTGCTCGCTGGCGCAAAACCCGGATTCGGATTCCTGCTCGCTCCCGAGGCGGGACGCGTCGGGTTTTTCCGCGAGCTCCCATTGGCCGGGCCGCAGACCGGCAGCACTGACGTCACAGTGCGCTCGCTGCGTGGAAGGTGCAGTCCATTTCAGAGACGGAGACAGAGACAGAGAGATCCTTCTGTACGTACCAGAAGACAGTAGACTGCAGTGTATCCCTATGCTGACCGACAGTGATCGGGACACTGCAGTGATATAGTGCTATGAACACGGCTTTGGCTGAGCCAGTGCGCATTTTAAATACATTACATTACATTACATTACAGGCATTTAGCAGATGTTCTTATCCAGAGCACTTACACAACTTTTACACAGCATTTTACATTGTATCCATTTATACAGCTGGATATATACTGAAGCAATTTTGGTTAAGTACCTTGCTCAAGGGTACAACGGCAGTGTCCTACCCGGGAATCGAACCTGCGACCTTTCGGTTACAAGCCCAGTTCCTTACCCACTGTGCTACACTCCGTCCAATAAACCCCACACTAGTGCGGGCTCAGGATCAGGCGTACAATCTACGACGCTAAAGCCCACCCAGGCCAGGGCTTGGCGTCTGGCGTGTCTGCGTGTCAGACGTTCACTCTCCGGCTCCTGATACCCCAACGCGATCGCGAGCCTGCCGAACTGAGTGAGAACGGATTCGCCCATTCGAAAACGTGGTTCCTGGCAGGGCATCGGGAAAAGGGCGCGTCTTCATCAGCAGGGGGGAGGGAAATACAACGAGCCGCGGACGGACGGACGGACGGACCGAGGCGGGCTGAGTCAATAAGGCAGATCTCTTTGACGTAACTGGGTCAAGCCGTCCCTGTTTCTGCGGCCAATCGGCTTCTCGCGTCCGCAGCGGTGGCACTGTAGAGCTCCGTCGCTGTTAAGGCACTGGGCTCTGAAACCGAATGATTCAGATACAATGCTTTTTATTTAAATCTGAGAAAGGCCATGTTTGCCTCAGTGGCTACAGTTAAAATGCAGCAGTAACAGCGGTCGGGTGGCACATATGTGTATAATAACGCAAGCTACCCTGGGTGGGAACATATGCAATGTAATCAGATATGACCTTGGGGGGGGAGCGGTTCACACACCGAAATCTCTTTTTGCAGGGACGTCGCCCGAGTTGGGCGGAGAGGACGACCCCGAGGTGGAGGAGCCAATCAGACGCTGGACGGCCTCCGTTTCCTCGGCAACACCTCTGGGGCCTCTGTTTGCAGGTAATCCCCCCCTGTATTAATTCTACCCAGTATCACATAGATCACATGAACAACCCAAGCTGAGATCAGGAAGCTATAGTTACTGGTTGTGTTTTTGTTTGGACGTTTCTTTGGAGAGCTCAATTTAAAGGCTCACCTTTAAAGGCTGTGAAAACGCTCGGGTTTTGCTGAGGGCGTGGCCGAGTTTATCCCCACAAACGCTCGGGAAAGCCCAAGTCTGGTCTGTGGTTGTGTGGGTGTGGGTGCTCAGCGCAGGGCTCGACACCATGCATTGCAAAACGCCCTCCTGAACACACAAAATGCCCGTGCCTTAGAGCCGGGTTGTGCGTGTGTGTGATGGGTTTGCCCTAATTGATTGCTAATGGGTGGGAGGGGCAAACTGTCCGCTCAACAGCGAAAGTCCCCAGGATTCAGCTACCTCTGCTCTCCAGTAATTACACACTGTCCGCTGATGAGAACCATTTGAGAGCGTACAATTAAAGAGGCCTAATTAATATGCCCCCGTTCTATGGGTGATGAGACCCACTTTAAAGCAGCTTTATGTGCACACACACACTCACACACACACACACGCACGCACACACGCACACACACACACACACACACACACACACACACACACACACACACACACACACACACACACACACTCACACACACACACACACACACACACACACTCACACACACACACGCACACGCACGCACACACACACTCACGCACACACACACACACACACACACCTGCCGTTATTTATCTGAGTTTTTCATCATGAACTTTGAATCAACCAAGACGGCATTCATACACATACATACTCACACACGATAATACTTCATGATTCACTTGCTTTAATTTACTTACAAATTACCTGATCAAAGACTTAACGAAGCTCCCTTTATATACATATTATCCCAATTTCTTAGCCTGGTTTTAACTGAAGCGATTTAAGTGAAGAGCTTCGCTCAGTAGCAGTGATCCATGTGTGGATCAGGCCCTCAACCCATCAGTGAAAATCTGGAAGTAGGCCACGCGTGTGCTGGCCTTCGGTGCGCGTGTAGCACGCCGCGTGTGTGTGTGTGTGTGTGCCGGAAGCAGGGTGTCCCAGAATCCCTTTATAGAAAGGAGGAAATAGCTCCGGCGCTCCCGCGGTGGAGAGAGAGCGGCGCGGACCGCGAAGGGGGGCAGACGAAAACCAGAGCGCCTTCGCTAAAAGGCTGAGCGCAAGCTCTAAAAGACTGTTCCCTCTATTAAAATCCGCGAGCAATGCGGACTGGGTTTTGGGGCCCGGCATTGCGGTGGAGGCAACCATCTGAGGGTCGCGGGGAAAAGGGGGGGGGGGGGGGGGAGAGGCGTGACGGCGGAATAATGGCTTAATAAAGCGGGATAATGAAGCATTCCTCCGCCGCGCGCCAAATACTGAGGCTCGGCCGCCACGATTAAAAGCAAACATCACAGTGATGTCACCTGTTTGTGAGAGGAGGGAGAGAGAGAGAGCCGGGGAGGAAGGGGGTGAGGGGGGGGGGGTTCTGAATGCTGTTTGTGTTGTGTGTGTGTGTGTGTGTGTGTACATTGGAGAGAGGGCGAGCGGATGTGTGCAATGTGTGTTTCTGTGCGGGAGAGGGTGGATGTGTATGCTAGCGTGCATGCGTGTGCGCGTGTGTGTACGTGGGAGACAGAGTGAGTGGATGTGTGTTTGCATGTGTGTGTTTCTGCGTGGGAGCGGGTGAATGTGAGTGTGTTTGTGTGTGTGTGTGTGTGTGTGTGTGTGTGTACGTGTGCGTGCGTGTGTGTGTGTGTGTGTGTGTGTGGGTGGTGTGGGTTGCAGGGGGGGCTGATTCCAAGATTCTTCTCATTTTTACCATGTAAACATCAGAGCAAACAAGCACCAGCCAAGCTGTTTGTCTTGGCTGGCTCACTCGCCCGCTAAAACGATGGGTCAGAACAGAGAGCTTTTGCTTATCAAGATGACCCCTACCCACAGAACACAAGCAGCTGGTTTGAGGATTCAAAACTGGATTGAAACCCGCAGTCCCGTGTTTACAAGTTCAGAATCCACGCGTCATACGTAAGCTATCACCGAGTGACCCCAAAAACACGGAATGCCCGCACGACCTGCTGCCGTGTCCCGACAGCCAGAGCAAGAGATCCCAGGGTAGATTATCGATCTACCTAACAGTTGGCAGGCAAGAGGGTGATGTCAGAATAACAGTGGCAAAAATTTCCACCGCACCCGGACAAGGGCATTATCTGCAAAAACAAACAAGGCCCGGATGAAGCTGTTGAAATAATGATTTAAAAAAAAAAAAAAACTGTATCAGTAAATGCTCCGATGCCTCACATTTCCTGTTTTTACTAGCTTTTTTATTTTTTTGAAGCAAGTTGATTTTAACTTGTTTCTTGTTAAACTCGTTCGACTACCATCTGCCGCCAGTGTGTCTTTCTCAAGCTAAGCGTTAGCCGTTTTCCAGGCTTGTCGGCCTGTCGTGCTAATGAGGTTTTCTCAGAAGTATTTGTTGTGGTCTACAGCCCTTTTCTCTGTGGAATGTATGTGTGAGCCAGCCTGTTCTAACAGTTGCTGTCTGGTCTTCATAAACAGCCCTCGGATAATTAATCATCTCCAGGTGCTCTTTCAGAATTCACTGATCAACTGTCTTTTAGTTTCCCTACGCAGCCACATCCACATCCATATTAAAGCTCTTTAAAAACACAGTTATTTATGACAGCTATGCACAAGGCAGAACTTTATTTGCACTTCAATAAAGTTTCATCTTTTAAAAAGGGGCGCAGACCAAATTATAAAATTCCGTCAGTGGAAACCAAGTCTCTGGGGGGAAAAATACCGAAACTTCCCTTCCAGTACCATTCCAGACTTACTAAAGCTGCGTATGAAAACTGCATCAGACTCACACGTGGATGGGCAAGGCTTAATGATGGTTAACGTTTCTAAGCTTTGACACTCTATTATGGAACTCGCAGACAAAATGAATGGACGTGTCAGGATTCAGCATTTGATCATTACGAACGTGTGTCAGCCCGTACGGAGAATTGACCCAGAGACCTGCGGTGTAATTAATCTTCAATAATGCTGACACTCGGCGAGCGTCTTCTCCACCTCGCCCACACTGTACCTGTACTGTCGTCCAACATCGTACTGTGAACGCATTTCTTCCCAATTTGTGAGAATAATCATAAATTTCTTAATTAATACGCACGGATGAACTTTCGCCAACCGCACACCTAGTAAGAGCGGGACTAAGAGTACTGCCTGTCGTTTTTTTTTTTCCCCACTGCCATGGTTACAGCTGCCCCACTGTGGTCACGTGCCCTCTAATGGTCTCCCGAGCTGAGCGTTTTTTAATGTGTGTTTTCTAGCACGGCCGTGTCTTTCGCAGGAAGCTAGCCCGTCTAAGAAAAATAAACCCGCCCCTGGGAGCGGTCTCTCTTGCGCGTCCGGCTTTCCCGTCGAAAACACGGCGGCGCGTTCGCCACAGGCCGGGTGTGGTCCACAGGAAGCAGACCACAGGGACACTGGCACAGAGGGGTTTTCTCACACGAAGGAGGGCGCCCATTTTGGCTCAACGGCTCAAACAGGCACCACAGCGACCGCTTCACACAGTGAATCCTCACAGGGATGAGCGCGGGTTTGCCGTAATTGAACGAATCGGAAAAAAAAGCCTGTCTGGTTGAGCCGTTGAGCCACAATGGGCGCCCTCTCTTCGCGCCGCGAGGTGCGCTAGGCCGAAAATCCGCAGATTGAGGCGACCAAACTTTTCCGCGCGAGCAGCGCCAGGTTTAGTCTGTGCGCTGTTTAACCAGCTGTCTCAGCTCCGGGGGCTCCCAGCCCTATAGGCCGTATAGAGGAAGGAAGGAGCACGGGGGTGTTTAACTCTGTCTGGTGTCCGTTTCCTGTTCATCTGGATCTACGGTGAAATCGATGCCTCTTCTCAGTGGGAAAGAAACGGCCATGTTCAGCCACGGTGAACTGTCATGTTTATTGGCTGGGCGTGCAGCACTGGCACTCTGAACTTTACCTTGTTAGCGCAGTGGAAAGAAACACATCCTGTCCTCCCACGGTCCGCCGGCTGAACTCCTGAAACAGATTATGACATTATTCCATTCCTATCCATATTACCCTGAATGTGCTTTTACACATTAGTTGCTCAGACACCCAGTGAAATTAGATAGATAGAATCAGAAGATAATTATGTCTACATGTATTTCTTTGTTCAGACATTAGAGATTTCTATAATGGTATGGGATATTTTCCTGCTATGGTTTGGGGACACTTGTAGCTCTAGAAGGCAAGACTGATGTCATGGTGGGGAGTAACCATCATCACCCCACGGTAAAGCACGTATCTCACTGCAGATAGGGGTGTCTTGCAAGATTGGCCCTGTCCAGGCTACACAGATCCTGTCCAGACCACAGCCAGTGGTTGAGGATCTCGACACATACGTCATCCATATGTTACAACCCAGTAACAGTCAACCCCAAACCCCATCCAGCATTTTTGGAATATTCCGGAATGGTGCCAGAGACCAGCGTGTTCCAGTTCCCCCATTTGTCTGCATTTCCACGGAAGAGTGATGTCATAAATTACACCGGCTGAATTCCAGCTGCTAGGAGACAGGGTACATGCAGCCCATAATAGCTCAACACGTTAACAACCTTGTTGGGTTTTTTGCTTCATTTGTTCATTATCTGTTTGTGTGTAGTCATTGATGTTAAAAAAAAAAAAACCTTTATCTTTTTACTGTGTAGTCTGGAAAACGACTGTCCCAGAGGATTGTCCCAATGGTGACAGAAATGTCAAGATGTGCAAATCAATATCAGCTAATACATATTCATAACACCATCACTCTGCCACCAAATACGTCAACGGTGCGACCCTCTCACTTCTGAATTCGATCCCGAAGTCCTGCGAGCAGCTCATAAATACGTCTGTTGCATCCCTATCATATTCATCAGCATTAAAGTCAAATTTATTTTTGTGTAATAAATGACCCATTAAACCCATTGGTAACAAGAAATGATTCATGAGGCATTGTCATAGCTCACTGAACCGTTTCTAAATCCGTTTAGGCGGTACAGCTCTAGTACTTATTGCTACGAAAAGACGAATGGGGCTTCGGAGTGGCGGCAAACATTGATTGAATTACGGACATAAAAACAAGATTAGTGCGGCTACCTGCAGTACAAAAAAAAAAAAAAAAAAAAAAAAATCAGCAGATATGACAAAAGAAAAAAGAAGAAATTCAACCAAGACATTCTACTTCAATTTCAGTTCATTATAACCCCCTCAAGATTAAAAGCTTGAAAGGAATAATACACTTGAGCGTTAGCAACGATCCGGCCGTATCCGAAAACATATTAACAATGGCGCGTGGTAACCGATAAAGCCTTGCCCGTTATATAAAAATAGCCGCACGAATTGAGCAGCAACGGGGTCAGCGGTACAACCTAATCACCACGGCTCCCCCCCTCTCTCTTTGCATGACCCATTTTAAGTTACCTACTTACGGCCTCTCTCCCTCTCTCTCTTTTTATAATGGATTAGCCAATTAGACGGCAGCGAGCTTTCGCAACGTCCTGTCTTTTTAAGCAGCGGTTTGGAACGCAAGCGCATTATGTCAACATGGATTGCCACAACACATAAGACTGGGCTGGAATGCAGGCCCGTTTGGTTTGTTGTCGAGGGGGCGCGTGCAGTTCTGCCGTCGAACCTTGAACCTTGAACGTGCACGCGCTCGGAGTTAGCGTGCTCACGATGCTTTGGTGAACGTCTGGTTAAGTTAGTTTGAGCTGACGCCGGTGCGGCCATTTTGTTTTCGGCAGACCCGCTCCCTGACGAGGACTGGTCGCCGGACGCGGCGCCGGACGACGGCGACGACGACTCGCCCCCGCCGCCGCCGCCCGACTGCGACCCGGACGCCGCGGAGGGCCCCTGCAACGCCTCGGGCCCCTGGGGCCCCGCCTTCCCGGACGACGACGACGACGACGACAACAACAACGCCGCCTCCAACCGGTCCCGGGACCCCTTCCTGCTCGCGGCCCCGCCCATGTTCGTGCCCCTGCACTCGGACTGGAGCAGCGCCATGGCGACGTGGGGCGCGGCCTGGGAGGCGCACGTCTACGGCCTGGGCGCCGCCTTCGCCCTGGTGGCGGCGGCGGCGGCGCTGAACCTGCTGTGCCTGCCCGTGCGCTGCCCGTCGGGCTGCGGCTACTTCGCGCTGGTCGACCTCTTCCTGCTGGCGGCCTGCTGCAGCCGCGCCTTCTCGCTCTTCTACGACGCCTACAGCCGCCAGGACAAGCTGCCGGCGTCGGGCACGCTGCTGCTCTACGAGCTGCCCTTCCCCTGCCTGACGGCCGCCTTCGGCATCGTCTTCCTCCTGCTCTCCATGCGCTCGCGGATGCAGCTGTCCAACTCCGTCTTCCAGCACCCCTGCTTCCTGGCCGCGCTGGTGCTGCTGCACTTCGGCGCCACCTTGGGGTCGGTGGTGCTGCTGCAGGTCCTCTTCTTCTCCTTCTTCTTCTTCTTTGGTTTTTATGGCGATTGGCAAACTAAAATTAGTGCATTATCGCCACCTACTGTATGCATCTGGTTTAGTTCTCTAATAATAAATAAAACAGCAGCCCAACCCTCCCGTGTCTGACTGGCGATCCTTCTTCGCTGTTCCCCACATCCCGCTGCAGGTCTTCACCGGGCTGCCCGGCCTCCTCTTCGTCTCGCAGGGCTCCTTCGTGGCGCTGGCGGCCTTCCTGTCGGCCGCCTACCTGGCCTTCTACTGCTACGTGCGGGCCGACGCCAAGCACATCTACCACCTGAACAACACCTCGCCGCCGGCGGACCGCTACCACCGCTGCCCCTTCGCCGACCCCAAGGACTGGGACCGGGCGGCGGTGACGGCGGTGTTCGCGGCGCTCTTCGCCCTGGCCTGCGCCGGGCTGCAGCTCTACGCCATGCTGCACGCGCTGGGCCTGGGCGGGGCGGAGGTCTTCCGCCCCTGGCCCTGGTGGGCCTTCCACCTCAGCTGCAGGGTGTGCGAGGCGGGCGTCTGCCTCACCCTGGCCCTGGTGGTGGCGCCGCCCCTCTGCTGCTCCTCTCCTCCTCCTCCTCCTCCTCCTCAGCCGGGGACCTCCCCCGGCCGGGCCTCTGCTGGCCCCGCCTCTCCTGGGCCCGCGGCCGGGTGGAGCTCAAGTCGCCCGTGCTGCCGGGCAGCTACCAGTGGTCGCTGTCGCAGCAGGAGAAGCTGGTGATCTGCGACGCCATCGCGCGGCGGGAGTCCGAGTGCCTGCCGCTCTACGCCCTGGCGGACACGCGCCTCAGCAGCCTGGACGGGCTGGACCTGCTCTACCACAGCGGGCGGCTCTCGCTGGGCGCCGTCGCCGACGACGACGACCACGACGACCGCGACGCCGGGTCCCGGAAGCCGTCCCTGGACAGCGACTCCACGGGCGACCTGCGCCCGCCCTCGCCCATCAACCTGCGGCGCAGCATCGACGAGGCGCTGTTCGGCGAGGCGCTCTTTCCCAGGAGCCTCTTCGGCGCCTCGCGCCTGCGCGGCTCCAGCGAGCTCTCCCTGGACGCCCGGGGCCCCGCCGACTGCCGGCCCTTCGGGGAGAGCCCGGCCGACCGCGGCCTGTACAGGACCTCCTCCTGCGTGGAGATGGAGCGCCCCCTGGAGGAGGAGGAGGAGGAGCCCCGCGTCCCCGGCCACGCCCGGTTGGGCGGGGCCTCGGGCTCGGGTCCGACTCGGACTCCTCCTCGGCGGGAGCGCTGGGGGAGCGGCGGCGGCGGCAGCAGCGGGGGCTCCGGCTCGCTGCTCCGCTCCTCGCTGGACGGCTCCTCCCTGGTGCTCTACTCCGCCCCCGAGGGGCGGGGCCGCGGCGACGGCCCCTCCTCCTCCTCCTCCTCCTCGGCCCACCCGTCCCAGGGCGGGCTTGGTCGCTACCGCGCCCTGGGCTCCGCCTCCCGGGAGAGCCTGGGGGCGCGGGGCGAGCGGGACCTGGCCGTGCAGGCCGAGTTCATCAGCGTGTGCCGGCAGATGGACGCACTGAGCGTGTGCAGCGACACCATCGACCTGTGACCCGCCGCCCGTCGCCATGACCGCCGAACAGGAGCAGACAGCCAATAAAAAAAAAAACAACAGCGCTACGACTGCTGGGTGATCGGATGCTGCCGTTTCACCAGGGCTGAAGCTCCTTCAATCTTCAAAAAAAAAAAAAAAATACATCTCCCAGAATCCTTGGGTGAGGTTTTACTCACTCACCAAAAAAAATGTAAAAATAATAAATAAATAAAAAATAGGGCTCACAGCCTTTGGTTAGGTGAACCCAACTTCAAAATGACAGCAAGGACTTCAATATTTGGATGAGCTGTTAAATGCTGTAGAATTCTAGATACCAACAATAATTTTATAAATTGTATTTGTCAGATTATTATGGGACGCTGCAATTCGCTTACCTTTCTTTCCAGTTCTGGTTGTTGCTCTCCATTAAATGATCCTTTCTCTGTGTATTCAGACTCAAATACTGTGATTTCGATTAAGCACTTGCTGACAAGAAACTGTTATTATTTATTCATACATTGACAACTAATGTGGCTTGAATTTAAGAACTATTTAAATGCGTAATGTTGTTCATTGAGAGACATTAGTTTGAGAGGTGGTTAAAATAAATCCCATCACATTGCTGTTAGTGATAATTATTGTCCAATGTATTCTGCATCAAAGTTTTCAAAAGAAGCCGCAGTACCATGGTTATTCGTGTGAGACGGGTCTTGGTGCATTACGTAACTTAGGGAAGCTTGAATTTAAATATCAGAGCATTGTAGCAGCATAGCATCACCACCTACTGGTATAATTTGGGTACTACCATCCCAATTATAATAACCTCGTCACCTTGCGTGGTGCCTACATAGTTGTGCTTATTTCTAAAACGTTTATTTACATTTTATATAAACATTGTAATTTATTTTTTTCATGATGGAAATTAGTTACTTGTTTTTAACTTACGACTTTGTTAAATAAGGGGGAAAAGTCGCTGGACATTTTATATAGTCATACGTGAGTTGTGGATTTAAGATATGCATGTTTTTCAGAGATGTTTACTGAAACACGGTAAAGTTTCTATTAAAAAAAAACAAAAGAATGCGTATGAAAGATAAGTTCTGATGTGTTTCAATAGGGGAAGAATACATTTAAAATAAATTTTAAAAATGTTTAAATACTATTAAATACTCCGGGTCATTGAATCTGTCTTCTGTGACACGAATAAATACAAAATGTGTGTGTGTATGTGTGTGTGTGTGTGTGTGTTAGTGGCGGTGGCACCACTGACAGGTCACATAGCTCATTCAGCCTCAATGACAAATTGAATGACAATGACAAAGGATGTCTCTGAGCACTCATTTATGAAAATGACATTATTACAATAAAGCCTACTTTTACCAGCGCATTGTCCTTAACTAAATTAGTGCGACACTCTCAATCTTAAATAATTTGGCCCGCTTACAAATTATCGTGGCCCACCCACGATTTGAATCCTGCCGCCGCTACTGGTGTGTGTGTGTGTGTGTTTGTGTGTTGAGAGAGCATTCGGTCATGTGCAGAAGTGAATATTTAGAACTAAAGTCCGACTCGTGTGGGAACCCTGATAGCTTGGCCAAAGTCCCCATCTGGTGATCTACACGTATTCCTGATTCATCTAGAGATATTCCTCATTAACCACTTGTATTCCTGATTCGCATTGCTGATCGATCTACTCAAATTCCCATCCGATTCATTTACTCCGCCGCAGAAGATGGCATATCCTGAGCGGAGAGTTTTCCGGAGCAACATGGCTACTGCAGGTCACCAGTCGGGATACACAGTGATGGTACACAACAGCAACCCAGCCTCAGTCCCCGGCATTCTGCGTGCTGGTTCACATGACGACCAATCTTTTAAAATCAACTTCGGCCATCGTCTCTTCCCCTTTCTCCAAACCGGCTTTGGTCCGTCGTCATTGCCCATTCGTCTCTGAAACTCACAGAAATGTTTTTCCCACGCGAAATCAGAAAACAACACCGCTGGAAAGCACTTTTGGTTTCTGTCAACTTTATTAATTTTTTTTTTTTACAACAATATCGAGGGAGCAGGAGCGACCTTTAAAGCTTCAGGCGGACTTCCTGTGGTCACGGAAGCCGTCGCGACACAAGAGCGTTACAGTACGGTCACCGGGGAAACTGCTTTGCGCTAAGAGGGGGGGCACATACAGGTGTGAACGCTAACGGGACCTAGCACACAGAACCAGGTAAGAAAAAAAGCCACCCAGGTGTCCCACAATGCCTCAGTCACTCCCTTCCTAGAGCAGGGTAGCCCGTTTTTTTTTTTTTTTTTTTTTTTTTTTTTTTTTTTTCCCAGCGCCGCGGGAAGAAAAAAAAAAAAAGGGCGGGGCGGGGCGGGGCGGCGGGGGCGGCGGGGGCAGCAGTCCCTCGAAAAACGAAACTCCCGATTTCTCGCGCCCGAGCTGAAACCTCGTGGGGCGCGGATTGACAACGGGCCCGCGCCGTGAAGACCTCCGGAAGAAAGAAACCTGAATAAAGTTTTTTTTCCTTTTTTCTTTGTTTTTGTTTTTATTTTCATTTAAAGGGTGCTTAGCATCGGCGTGCGCAGCCAAGCGTTCGTCTACCGTTCCAGCAGAGGCAGTGAGCGCAGGTAAACGAGGCCGACGCGTCGTCATTCTGAACCCGGACGTTCGCAACGCGCAGCCCCCAGCCCCCCCCCCCCCCCCCCCCCCCCCCCCCGGGACCAGGGTTCCGGGAAACGCGGTTGCCAGGGAGACGTCCCCGAGAACGCCGCCGCGTACTCCCGGACGGGCGTCGTCGGGAGCTGCGGCGACACGCACGCGAGGGCGTGTGCGTGTGTGTCTGCGTGTGTGTGTGTGTGTGTGCTGCGTAAAGGAGTGCGTGTCACTCCACACCTGGAGCCCGGCAGGCTAGGCTAACGAGTCTTGCTTTGCTAACGAGGCCTACAGCTGAACAAACCCTGGCCAAAAAGCCTTCACCGTCTACCCGAAACTCCAAAACCGAATGCAATACAGCCATCCCCTGAGGATTTCATATTTATTTATTTTTTTAAACTTTTTTAAACATTTGGCTAACTAAAAACACTGAATCACAACCCCTAGCGTTTGGGTGGGCTCCGGATCAGGACGTGGGCCAATTTCAGACAGGCGTCTTCGTACGGCCTTATTAAAAACTGAGCTCGCAGTTGAGAGCGATTCAACATTTCAAGACATTCTTTCGCTTGTGCATAAAAATCCAGCGCGTCAAGCGTAATGTAAACGACTTACCCTGACGAAATATGAAACCGAAACTAAGCCGAGAAAAGGTCAAACGGTAGAAATCAAGTCGCGCGCACGTGGCCAATCGACCGGTCTGCAAAAAGATAAAAACTAAAAAAATACGCCTGGATTAAAATATGCGCAGCTAGTAAATAAGCCTGTTACTTCAGGTAATTTGTGTCCCTTGAAAAAAAAAAAACTATAGCGTAGTTTAATACTTAATGAGTCCGCAAACAAACAATTCCAGAAAAACAGATTTGAGCATTTTAGCAACGGAGGTATAGACTAACGTTTTACGCTCAGTTGAACGTCCTTTTTTAAAGCAATGCGGACTGTTATTTCACATACATATATTTATATATATATATAATAATTCATATACAACTTGACAACGTCATCATGCTTTGAAGGTGCTGTAGAGGACTCTCTATTCGCCGGCCGTTCTGTGAGAAGCAGCAAATCGCTCCTTTGGGTTCATTTACACTCGCGCCCCCCGACCAATCACGACCCGCGATAGCACAGGGTACCGACGCCCTATTGGTCATAAATTCACCCGCTCAGAACCGTTGCTGCACTTCTGTGCAGATTCCGTCTATTTGGCGAGGGTGAAATTCTTTATAACTTTTGTAGCGTCAATAGGCTATTTTGGGGGTTTTGGGGGGGGGGGGGGGGGGGGGGGGGGGGGGGGGGGGGGGGACGTCCAGATGAGGACAGACCGGCTGAAAGTGCTTAACGCGAAACTCCCGATGTTCAGTAAAAAGAGTCCTGTTAGCCTACTAGCACTTCAAAGCACGTTTCTGATGTTCCAATTCACGAGGCTCTGGTAGAGACGCTAAAACCAGGCTGGACAACGAACGGAAAAGCCGCACTGCTGGTACCTCAAAGCGCTCAATCCGGCAGCGAGCTCAAGTGTGCGGAGTCGAATAAGCGACCCTCGCACCAAGCGACGACGAAAACAAAAGCATGCTGGTCATTAAATAATCTCAGATACACGCGCTTATAAAAAGAAGAAAAAATTCCTCATGCACATTTAGCACCTGGGGTTGTATTTAAAAAAAAAAAAATATTTTGATGTTATTTTTAGAGGGGATCGAACAATTGCTTCTTCGTTATTCGAAATCCACAGACCGCCAGTCAGAACCTCACGCCATTTACCTACAGTCAGCTTTCCATCTTCAGTCATAAGGCTCTCTGGTTTAGACATATCCCTGATTTAAGGCTAACGCTTAGCTTTTGGTCCCAACTATATTTACACCGGCTAAACTACGTGGCATAGTGAACAATGTAGAGGGGGTTTTTGACGGACGGGCCCCGGGCTCTTGCGCTGCAAGCCTGGCGATAGCCGGTTTCCAAAGCACGCCCCCCCCCCACCCCCCCCAGTCCCCCAACGCCAGAGATCTCTTTAACCCTCTCAAGATGCGAGAACCACATGACGACAGTTCAGTTGCTGTGGCAGACCTGAAAAACAGACCGGGTCCGTTTCTATGGTTTCTGCCTGGTTCAGCTCTTCAAGTGTGGGATGGGGGGGGGGGTGTGGCAGAGTTTGTTCTAATCCTCCCACTCCCCTCAAAACTTCCACAGCCCCAGCCATGGCTGATTTAAGGAACCCAACGTTAGTTACAATATCAGACCTCAACTGTACCTTCGTAATCTGAGCAGACCCTGGCCCCTTAAACCCCCCACCACCCCCCCCCCCCCCATCCCCCATCTCCCCAGAAACCGGGAGGCGGGGGGGGGCCCCCGAGATGGCATTGAAGGGGAAAAAAAAATGAAGAACGTCGTGTGCACGCGTTCACAAAACCTTTAGTTTTTTTTTTTTCAACTGGACGACACAACGAGAAGACTTGAAACTAAACTCTAGGAAGTGAGACGCACTTCACGACTTTCCCCCCTTTTCGCGACGCTCGCGATTTTCGGACGTTCCTTCAGGCCTCTCCGGTCGGATGGTCCGTCGAGGGAGGGAGGGAGGGAGGGGAGAGAGGAAGGGATTTTTTTTTTATTTTTTTAGCTATTTACAAGAGACAGTCGTGAAGCGGCGCGGGGCGACCTCCTCGACGAACGCGCACCGCCGGCGACCATGCGCCTGCGAAGATAGTGCGCGAACAACGAGCCGTGCGCGCGCGCGCGCGCGTGTGTGTGTGTGTGTGTGTGTGTGTTTGTTTTCAGACCCTGAGACTCCGCTATGAGTCGGTAGTGCAAATCCGTTGGCGTCGGGCACGAGAGAACCTTCTCAGGGGGAGGACTGTGGGGGAGGGGGAAGGGGGGGGGGGGGGGGGGTGGAGTGCGGCAGAGGGTTCCGCGAGCAGAGATAGGGGGGTGTGGTGGCGCGGGGGAGGGGTTTTGTCAGAGGAGTCCGTTGTGATTGGTCGCTGCCGGAGTGGGGACGCTGGGGGCCATCCGCGCGTGCGCCTGCGTCCCGCCTTCAGTATAGCCGCTTCTCGTAACTGTGGAAACGAGAAAAACGACAACGCCATTGGAACAGTCGGGCACCGAAAGCAGGCCTCATCACCACTGCAATGAGAACAAGGGCGACTACATAGTTTCTTAAAAAAAGGAGAACTCCAAATTGCATCGCTATCTGAATTTGACAATTTAACGTTGCTATCCCGGTATTAGGCAGTATACATTTTACATTAACAGTAACAATATTTAGAAATTTTACTGCCTTTCCTGCCATTTGTAACTGCAAACAGAAACCTGAGCGAATCACAGCATGAATGCAGGTAAGTAGTAGAGTAATATACCACTATGATGACAAAAAAATTTATTATCTTCACAGCTGTGACTTCAGGAATTATCCATTATCGCTCGCTAACACTCTGCCAGGAAGCGTTTCAGAAGAAACACTGTTAAAGGCGCTCTTAATTTATACGCAGCCGTTCAAACAATGACAACCCCAGAACTGGCTAACACCCAACGCTAAAAATCATGAGGTTATTTAAAAACAAAAACACAACGCACATATTAGTAAGTCGGTTATCCTCTCCTGGAAAGGCTGAAGCGTTCGTTTTTACGGAAACCGTGGGGAACAGCATGACTGCTGACGCAGATGGGCGCTTTCGTGCGTGGCAAAGGACGCTAATTGGAACTGTCAAGAGGTGCCTAAGCTCCAGGTCGACATTACAGGAGAGGAGTTTTAGCAGACGTTAAACAAAGGAAAAGAGGCGGGGAATCGCTAACGCTAAAGGCTAAGGGTTAGCCTAGCCCTGCTTACCAGCCACCCTCCCAGACCCGCTTTGCTAAGCGAGGCTTAACGAAGCACAGGGTTCGTAGTGACCGCGCTCTGCAGTGAGATAAGTACGGGCGGACCTCCCCCGAATCACTGGGGGGCTCGTCACCCAATAGCGCCCTGCTTCCCAGCGCAAGCCGCAAGCTGATTGGGCAGGCAAATCCCAGGCGGATTCTTGCTTACTCTGCCATTTTGCCGGTACGTCATCTCAAGTCAGAGCAGGGCCGTCTCCAGGCGTGTTGCTAGGCCTGTAGGCGTGACCGGTAAGCAAAGCTAAGGATTCCTCAAAGGGTTACCGAGGGTTACCCCTACCAAAAATAAAGCAGCACATACGATAAAGTAACCCCCCCCCCCCCCCCCTCCCAAAACCCCCCTCCCCAAACTCCTCCGAATAACTCATAATAATGAGAACCACACCACCACCTCTTCACCAGAAACTGCACTGTTATCAATGGCTTAGCTTCGTAGCACAGAGCTGGTGTACTTACATGGCACAAAAGAATATCTATGATGGGGGGAGCATGAGTAAACGAAAGGGAAAAAAAAAAGAAAATAAAAAAGACATTTTGATGTCAAGTAACTAGTTTCAACACTGTAAATTTCATAACATGTGAGGGACATCCGTTTAACGTTACTGTTCAGTTAGACATCCGTGTAACTTTCAGTTCAGTTAGCACAAAAGCGCGTGATAGCCGTTTGTGATGACGCTAGCTTTAGCCGCTGCAAATGCTTTGTCAGATTTGAAGCGGGAGAGCTGGTTGGGGGAGTGATGGTCATTGCTTTCAGAAATAAAATGCAATCAAGTACATTTTCATTGTCTTGGACTGTCAGCCACTGTCCTACTTCTATGCAGAACCTCAACCAGAAGTTTGCTCCCTGTGCTTTAGGTGAATGGACTTGAACACTTAGAAGGGTTGAAGTGTTTTATAATGACTATATATTGAATAACCACCAAGAATCACCTCAATGGGGAGGGGAGGGTCACCTCAAAATACGGAGGCTCTTCCCTCTCCATCGACATTAAGCTCACAATCTGACCTCTACAACCTGCACGGCCAAGCCTTCCTGTGAAGTCATGTGACTCTTGTCGCTTAGCAACTGGCTCTGCTCATGGCTCAGAATGCTAAATCTCGGTGAGGCACACCAAGACATTCCACACTTTAGCTTTCCCACATTCAGACCATATTATTTAACTGAAGCCACAGGAAAGAAATGATTCTCCAGAACAGGGCAGACATATTGACAGGTTCAGCTCTGTTTTGCTAAATCTCTGGACTGTTTAAAAGTGAAAAGGGGCAACAAAAAAAAACAAAAAAAACACCAGGGAAATCAGGAAATGAACATGAATCGGAATTTAAGAAGTGTACGCCAATCTCATAGTAACGCCCTAATTTTTTGGGACTGGGGGTAGGGGGAGGTTGGGGGGGCCAGCTGGGGCAGCGTGGGTCAGATGTACTGGAAGCAAGGGGAGGGGCCGGTTGCCGCGGGCGACGGCGCATGACTTACGAGTGGAGCCCGTGGACGCCTCCTTCCACCTGGGCCGACATGGTTCTCTTCTCGAACTTCAGCTCCCCGGAGTACATCATAGAACTGAAACAAGACCAGGGGCCACAAGCGGAGTCACAACTTTCCCTTCTGAACTGCTTTCTCAGTCTCCTTTGCTTTCAATTACCAGCAGTGATTGTGACATCAGCATCAGAATGTTCAGACAAGAACATTCTAATCACATTTTTGTTATCTCACACCTTAACCTTTGAGGAGTAGATTTTTTCCAAGTCAGGGTTCTAGAATTCCACTGCTTTCAGTTACCAGTAGTGATAGTTACTGTACATAAGCATTAGAATGTTCAGATAAGAACATTCTAGTCCCATATTTGTGACCCCACACCTCAATGGGTTAAATGGCCGCCTTACCGCAGGATGGACAGGCTCTTGGCTCCGATGTCCTGGCAACCGTGCTGGATCCCGGCGATCAGGTAGGGGACGAACTTGTGGATGGAGCCCTTGTCCTGGACCGAGCCGGACACGCCCTGGGCCACCTTTACCTTGTCCCCCTCGCTGTGGAGAAAACACGTTCACTCCACGGCCAACCACAGCGACCCCTCTTTACCGGG
This sequence comes from Anguilla japonica, assembly GCA_025169545.1. NCBI lineage: Eukaryota > Metazoa > Chordata > Actinopteri > Anguilliformes > Anguillidae > Anguilla > Anguilla japonica. The sequence continues at coordinate 10,851,807 of CM045901.1, read as the reverse complement.
CGGAACAAGTCCGGGCGTCCGCGCGAGATACTGTTACCGAACGGCTACGTTAAATTTCCACCTGTAATGTATAAGTAAACATAGGGGGATCTGGACTGAGGCTAGTCCCGAGTGACTAAGAAAGGCTAACGTTAGCATTTGTTACAACAGTGTGAGTGCTGCTGCCGAGTGACTAAGAAAGGCTAACGTTAGCATGTGTTACAACAGTGTGAGTGCTGCTGCTGAGTGACAAAGAAAGGCTAACGTTAGCATCTAACATTAGCAACAGCGTGAGCACTGAACACAATGTATGACACTGACTGCTGATGACATGGCCGTTGGCTGTTGGAACGCTAACCTGAAGTATCGCTTCTGGCTGCTGCTGTTCTTCTCCATGGCGTCCAAGGAGCCCATGCCGCGGTACTTCTTGAGCCGCACGCCGTCGGAGAAGAAATACTCGCCGGGGGCCTCCGTGGTGGCGGCCAGCAACGAGCCCATCATCACTGCAGCGGGAGAGGTCAGGAGGTCAGGAGGTCAGGAGGTCACAAAACGCCGCAAGCTCCACCCACCACCCACCGGCCTTTATGATGTCACACTAAAATCTAGGGTTTGGTAGCGAATTCCAAGCCCGTTTAAGTCGGTTCAGGAAATGAACCGAAATTCGGTTACATGTAATTGATGTTTGTTCAGCTCGACTCATTTCCTGAACTGAAATGGACTCGAACCCGAACTCTGCCTGGCGCCACAGTTGTTGGGAAACACGGACTTTTCTGTAGCGGCCGCTTTTTCCCCACAGAATGAGAGAGAGAGAGAGATAGAGACAGAGAGAGAGAGAGAGAGAGAGAGAGAGAGAGAGAGAGAGAGAGACAGAGAGAGAGAGAGAGAGAGAGGTAGAGAGAGGAGATCAGAGAGAAAGAGAGAGAGAGAGAGAGAGAGGAGAGAGAGAGAGCGAGAGAGAGAGAGAGAGAGAGAGGGATCAACAGAAACAAAGACAGAGAGAGAGAGAGAGACCGAGATAGAGACAGAGAGAGCAGAGAGAGAGAGAGAGAGAGCGAGAGAGAGAGAGAGAGTGAGAGAGGTAAAGAGAGAGAGAGAGAGAGGTAAAGAGAGAGAGACCGACCTGTAGACGCTCCCAGGGCGAGGGCCTTGACCACGTGCCCGACCGTCTGGATGCCGCCGTCGGCGATGACGGGCACGCCGAAACGCCGGGCGTACTCCGCCACCTTGTAGACCGAGGTCCCCTGGGGCCGGCCGCACGCCATGACTGCGGGAGAGAGGGGCGCGGTCACGAAACCGCCATGGGGCCCGGGCGGGGAAGAGCTATGCTCGCATCTAAGAGGTTTGCAGGTTCAACTCCCACTGCCTTAGTAAGCCAGGCAATGAATCTAATGGAACTGCTTCAGCAGAAACATCCACTTGTACGCATGGACTGCGTGTTACTAGGGGGAAATTAAGCTGTGATAGCAGATGCTCTCAATCAGAGCGTCTAAGTGCCTAAAATATAAATGAACATCTGGAAGAGAAATATGCCGCTGGTTAATATTAGAGGCAGCGATCTAGGAGCTCAGATTATTTCTATGGTACTTCTGGGAACACAGACTAAATAATGCTAATGCTAATTATGTCGCCTGCCATTTATTACGTTTTTCTCCACCTCAAGAGGCGTGAGGGCTCCTCTCTCCCCGCTCCTCCTCTTCCTCACCTTCCTGCGTGATGCAGATGGAGCCGCAGCCCATGCCCACGCGCAGGGCGTCCACGCCCGCGTCGATCAGGTTCTTCGCCTGCGCCGCCGTCACCACTGCACACGCGGAGAACACGCTTAGAACACGCCAGCGTTAACGACTCGCTCACACTCGCAGTTTTCAATTTTCAAGCCGTTAACGGAAAAAGCGAAGACCCGCCATTTTGGACGACGGGTGAAAAAAACGTAGACAAAATGGCCGCCGGCGATACGTACCGTTGCCTCCCACCACCTGCAGCTCTGCGTACTTCTGCTTGATGTAGTTGATCATGTTAATCTGATAGACTGAGTTCCCTTGTGAGGAGTCCTGCAATGGAAGACACAAATGACATCATTAGCTGGCTAACCTAATGACTACACATCTACATAGCTTACAGTTAACTTCTGCCCACTGTATACTGAAAGAGATAAATGAGTGCATCTTGCTAATAGCACACAATTTTCATTGACCTGCTAATCAATTTCTTGGTTAAATACCACAACAGTCCAGACAAACATGACTTGTAATATTTTCTGAATTTAAGAAAAACAATGGTGGTCACCAGACCTAGGTCAAATATATTTTTGTTTAGGATTCAAATAATTTTCTACGCTTTACTGATCTTGCCTGGTGTATTGGAACCAATGAAATACTCTCAAAAAAGTGCAAACCCCGCCTTCTGGTCACATTGGCAGGCTCAATTACACCAGGCAAGATCAGTAGAGCACAGAAAAGTATTTGAATCCAAAACAAATACGTATTTGACCCTGGTCTGGCGGTCACGCAGTGGGTCGAAATTTTTGGCGGTTGCGGTTGGGGTCCCGCACGTGGGCCTCCGGCGCTAAAAGCAGCGCTAATTCGGGGAGCTCTCTCTCTCTCTCTGGGACTCACCAGGACCACCACGTCCACGCCGGCCTGCATGAGCAGGTCCAGCCGGTACTTGTCGTCCTCCCTGGTCCCGATGGCGGCTCCACAGAGCAGCTGCTTCCGGGAGTCCTTGGAGGCCAGCGGGTAGTCGCGGTTCTTCTTCAGGTCCGTCCGCGCGATGATGGCCACCAGCTCGTCGCTGTCGTTCACGATGGGCAGCTTCCCTGAAAGGGGTCGAGGGTCAGGGGGTCACAAAGGTCAGCCCCTCCTCCCCTTTTCCATCGTCGAGACGTGAACAGGCCAAAGGGCGAAGAACCGCACCTAAATTCTTTTTTTAAACCAGGGACCCGATTCCAGAAGGACCCTGAACTACTTATCTCTTCACGCATTAAAAATAAAATTCAAAAAAGAAGACTAATCTCGATGGGCAGCTTTCCTGACGGGGTCAAGGGTCAGGGGGGTCAAAAGCCAGCCCCTCCTCCCCTTTTCTACCCAATCCCAGAAGGACCCAGAACTGCTTCTCCCTTTCACGCGTTAAAAATAAAATTTAGAAAAAGAAAACTACTCTCGCCATGGCAACGGCGCTCGAGAGCTCCCCTGCCGCGGAGAGGAAAGGCGTACGCTCTCTTTTCCCACGAGCACCCGTGACGGCGGGCCCCGGGGGGGAAAAAAAAAAAAAAAACGTTCGCCGCAGCTCACCTTTCTTGCTGCGCTGGAGGATGTCGTTGGCCTCCTTCAGGGTGACCCGGCGGGCGCCACCACCAGGTCCTCCCTCTTCGTCATGGCCTGGAAGAGCACACGCTTTCCGTCAACGCGCGACCGATCGCGGGCAACCGCCACACCAAAAACCTCGCGCTTAAAATGAAGAAGCTAAAGCTGTTAACGCAGGAAGCGTACGGGGAGAACCTCCTGCCGGCACTGGGTCGAGTCCCAAACTATTCTGAGCGAGTGCAACTGAGAAACGTTTCAGCATTTTGGGATCTTTTTTTCAACAGAGACTACAGCCGGCAGAAGGCCCTTAAATGGCTTTCAGGGTGGTTAAAATTTAATATTGGGCAAACACAAGCACGGGTACACATACGTGGAGACAAACAGAACCATGCGCACGAGAAGATACAACTAAATACAAATACAAACAGCTATGCTTGCACACACATGGAAATGTTTATACAGAACAGTAAAGACAGACAGTCAGACAGGCACAAACACAGACAGTCAGACAGACAGGCACAGACACAGACAGACAGACAGACTGACAGACAGAGACAGACGCACCTCCTCCAGGGGCCTGTCGTACTCCTTCTCGGTGAGGAAGTCGATGTCGCGGGAGGTGACGATGCCCACCAGCTTGCTGCCCATCTTGCCCGTCTCGGTGACGGGGATGCCGGAGAAGCCGTGGCGCACCTTGGCCTCGAACACGTCGCCCACCGTGTGCCGCGGGCTCATCACCACAGGGTCCGTGATGAAGCCCTGCTCAAATTTCTGAGACACATGCACACAAACGCGTGAATGAACTAACAAGAGACCAGCTCCCCTGCTCAGATTTCTGAGTCACAAGCAACAAAACGCGTGAATAAACAAACAGAGACTAGGTCCCTTTCTTCCTGATTGAACTTTGGGAACCATTTGGTGGCCCCTTGAGGGCCCCGTCCCTCACCTTGACTTTGCGGACCTCGTTGGCCTGGAACTCTGGCGTGCAGTTGTGGTGGATGATCCCGATTCCTCCCATGAGCTAAAAAACAGACACACACACACACACACACACACACACACAGCCCCCCCACGAGTGAACAACAGACAACACAAGTCCTCCCCCTCTGTTGGATTCCTGGAACCTGGAATCAGCCAATCGGCATCTGACACCTCACTTCTGCTGACGCACGGCGGCCGTCGCTCAACAGGACCGGTGTGACCACTAGGGGGGCCACGCGCAATCTCGCAAATTTCATTATTTGTCTCTCCGCTCTGTGGCAGTCAGCGCTTCCGTGTTTCAAATCGCTTCCTGGCCCACCCTGAGAATTTAATTCAAACCTGGGGAGGAACGGGCGCGCTGCTGTGCCGCAAATGTGTTCCAACACGCGCCACGGAGCGGTACAGCTGGGCTTAATTAATATCAGCGATATCGGCGCTCATATTTCAAAAGCCGCCACAGTCGGTGGTAATTATAATGAACGCAGCAGTTCCACAAAGACGGTAACCGGTGCTGGAAAACCTCACCGCGCAGCGCTGCGATATTAGCCAATAAGCCGCAGGTGAACGTTACAGCACCTGCATCTTTAATGGGTACACGAGTCACCACATAACACAGAGTGTCTTAAATAACGTCTTATGGAAGGAGAGGAGGATGTGTAGTATATAGTGTAGTATAACTAGTATAGTGAGTAAGGAGCTGGTCAGGTAATCTGAAGGTCACAGGTTCAATCCCCGCTGCCATTGTACCCTTGAGAAAGGTACTTAACCTGCACTGCTTCAATATATATCCAGCTGTATAAATGGATGCAGTGTAAATGCTGTGTAAAAGTTGTGTAAGTCGCTCTGGTGTCTGCTAAATGCCTGTAATGTAATAATTTAATGAGGGATGTGGACAGGTGTTAAAGTAAAGGAGGGATGGAAGGGTGGATGAGGACAAAGGATGAGTGCGAGACTGCACACGGGCTCTACGATTGGAACGGCCGGCGGGCGGCTACGATTGGTCGGCGCCTGGGAGAGGGCGGGGCACTCACCGCCATGGCGATGGCCATGGAGGACTCGGTGACCGTGTCCATGGGGGAGGAGATGAGGGGCGTCTTCAGGGTGATCTTCCTGGTGAGGGCCGAGGTCAGGTCCTGAAACACACACACACACACACACACACACACACACGTCAGCACAATCTTACATTGCGGAACGGCATGCCACACAGCCATGATGACCCAATTCACAGTTCAGTTCTCATCAGAAAATTAATATTTTGGTGTGTCATTGATACGAAGCTAATTTCTAACATGACATCATTATTTACTCAAATAAATCATGCAATCCGCTACAGATCCCCTAGGGGGCGGAAGTGCATAGAACTGACGGCCATAATAAAAGAATCCATCTTCTGGAAATATGTTTACGTGATAAACCCTCAAGGGTAAATAATTACAACATCAAATACACAAATGTAAGGGCTGAGTTTGAACAAATAATAAAAACAGAATTCTTCACAAACGGAAATTGCAGGGAAAAAAAAGAGAAGGATGTGTGTGTGTACGTGCATCACGTTCCCCAAGAGACCTGCAGTGGGCAGCAAAGACCCTGCTTTCAGTATTTATAATGAATCACTCTGAGCTGACACCTTAGTATCATAGCACTTGTCTCGTTTGTTCTGCTATACAATTAAACCGTTTTAAAACCAATATTTTGATTACACACTGAGATATAAGGGAATAATATATTTGCCATAATAACCATTATGTGATTATCGAGCCTTTTAAATTTTCTTTCCTAGGACGGGAGCTAACCGTGGAATATTTGCATATTTGATATCTGCTCCAGACGGCAGTTTGCATGATGCTAAGCAGTAGCAAACTGTCACTTTTTCCCCACTCTCGACCTTTGACCTCAGAAACATTGCTCAACCGGACAGGGGAACGAAGCCGGGGGGGGGGGGGGGGGGGGGAAAAGAGAGCGTAATCTGGAGGAGACGGCGTAATCTCTGTAACCAGGCGACGCGGAGCGAAAGGGAGGTCACCCCCCTCCTCGCGGGATCGGCCCCGACGACCCCCAAAACGACCTTGGAGGCTGGAGCGCCCTCCTTAAAACAGATTAGGGGCTCCTTATCCAGACGGCGCCCCCGCCTTGACCTTTCGCCCAGTCTCTCTCCTCCGCTCGAGAGAGAGAGCCGTTCTCAAAACAAGGGACCAGGAAGGGAACGCAAAAGGCCTCCGCCTCCTGAACGCAAACCGCGTCTATTGGGCGGCTCGCCCGCCAGTCACGTCGCGAGCATCCCGCCGGCCTGTCCTCGGCTCAGGAACAGCGGCCTAGCGGGTGGAGGGCGGGCCCAGAGGATTTACAGCGGACCCCCTGCCGCTACTGACGTAACCAGGAAACCAGGTTCCTCGATTCAGCCTCTGTGTCCCCTTTCGCTGGACGGCGGATTACGGCGCCGCGACGCCCAGGTCGTGACCTCACGACCCGAAACGCGTCAGCGGGCCGAATACGGGAGGCGGCCTGGCCTGGCGTGGGGAGGAGGAGGAGGAAGAGGAGGAGCCCTACGCGACTTAAGCCAAAGCTCGTTTGGAAAGCGGCTCCTTAACGGGATTAAGGAGTCCTGAAGGGCGTGCGGTCAGAGAGCCACACCCGAAACGGGGCGGCGCTAACCGCTTAGCGCCATGACGGAGCCGGGCGGCGCTAACCGCTTAGCGCCATGACGGAGCCGGCGCTAACCGCTTAGCGCCATGACGGAGCTGGGCGGCGCTAACCGCTTAGCGCCATGACGGAGCTGGGCGGCGCTAACCGCTTAGCGCCATGGCGGAGCTGGGCGGCGCTAACCGCTTAGCGCCATGACGGAGCTGGGCGGCGCTAACCGCTCAGCGCCATGACGGAGCTGGGCGGGGCTAAGCAGCTCGCGGCGTTCCACCGTGCTGCGCTCGAAGGCCACTGCACTCTCAGGCCACACTCAGAGCATCTCGCGAGCACGAGCAGTCACATGACCCAACCGGCCTGTAACTTGGGCCAAACCAAGCCGAGACACGAAGACACGGACCGGAAATAATCGCCAAGACAGAACTGCCGCGCTATCGTGCGAGGAAGCGGTAGGGATTCTCACCCCCACAGTAGAACTAAAATCCACAAAAAACAGAGAAGTGCAGCCTCACGAGCACCGAGCAATCCGATTGGTCGACCGCGACGTAACCGTGCCGGTCGCCGACCACAGCGCCCAATCGCTTCCTCCCGAGGCCCCCGACACGAACGGACAAAACTCAGAAGAGAAACAACCACATACTGAACTGAAACATATCTGAACACAAATTAAACTGAAACACAAAAAAAAAACCCCTGAACTGACCCCCTGAAACCCCCGGGATTTCCTCCTGCGTTGTATTTCAAAACGGGAGCAAGCTAAGATGGCGGCGGTTTGTTTTGACGTGGGGCTTGGCGGCGAAACAACCTGTTTGCTCTTCCAGCTGTTGCTGTCCTCGGGCGGGAATTTAATTTGACCTCCCCAGGGCCCTAACGTGCCGAAAAACAAAAACAACGTCGTGCCGAGCAGCCTTCACCCTTCAACCTTTCCGCAGCGGGGAGGGCAGCCCAGACGTAAACAGCGCGGACGATTTATTTTACCTGTTTTTTTTTTTTAAAGTGCGGTGAAACCCCGCTTCGCCAAAAATAGGGTCGAGCGTGACAAAAACGGAGACTGCTTTAAATTAGAGATTTTAAAAAAAGTTTGAAGTCGCGAGGGCGTTGTTTGAATGCGGAGGGGCTGTGTGGCTGTTTAAATTGCAGGCAGGCTTGGTTTTGAGGCCTAGTGGTTCAGGATGCGCTGGTTCCAGAAAGGCCCCACCGCGCATGTGCTTAAACAGGCCCAAAGAGGGGGGGCCCCCCCCGATACCCCCGCACCAGACTCCCTCAGGTGGGGAGGCTCTTCCACCACCACCCCGGCACCCAAACTCCGGTGCCCCCCCCCCCCCCCACATAGCGAGGGAGACGTTCGCTTGTCGGGAGCACAGGGTTCAAGGCCTCGTACACCCAGAGACCGCGGGAGGGGGCCAAACATCCACCGGGTCTCACGACCGTCCCAAGGCCTGGGAGAAACTCCCACCGGAGCAGGCCGAGACGTCCTTGGGCCGCCATGCGTTTCCCACCTGGTCTCAGATTACGCAACAACTCGTCCGCCTCGCCGCAGGCTCTCGTTCGGAAAAAAACTCCCCCCCCCAGAGCAGCTCACAGTGTATGAAAACAGTGCCTCTTAAAACTGAAACTATAAACGTTTCAGCGTTAAGACTTACAAATCTGCAAACATTTTCCCCAACGCTGCTGAATACTCGGTTGGTAAACATCTGATTCCCCGCCTACAAATAGCTGAGGCTTAGATGAAAATGTCCGCACACACACATCCTAAAGTCCTGAAAGTCAGCACCTCTTTATTCAACGCAACCGACGTGGACTATGCCATCTAAAAAAAAAATGTTTTTGTGCAGAGTGCCAGTGGCGTGACGCTTGTTTACGCTAGTTAATTTTAAACGAGGCACGAACTGCGCGGCGGTTAAAACCCCGAAAAGCCTTCCAAATTTAGGCGGGAAAAACACCGGCGGTTTCCGCGACGGCGGCTTTTCGTCCGTCGGCCGTTTCGGCGGCGGCGGCGGCAGCCGCGCGGAAAACCGCACAATCAATCTCCTCTGGATGCAGAACGTTCGCTTCGAGGGCCGCGCTAACGAACCTGTTAGGGGAGGCGAGACGGGGGGGGGGGGGGGGGTTTCATCCTGCGTGAGAGAGAGGCCGCGGAGAGCTTTTTTCGACCGTCGACCGATCCCGCGGCAAAAAACCGTCGGCCGGATATCGGCCGACGCAAACCGTCCTGCTCTCTCGCCTTTACCCCGCCACGCTAGCTCAAACGATCTTTTTTACTTATTTTTTATTTTCGCCCGGAAATATCATTTTCGGGGTGACGCTTGATTCGAGTCAATTCAAAACTTGAAAATTGAATTCGCCGAATTCTGAAAGAGCAAGCAGGGGCACTTTGCGTGCTACGTTTAACGGCGTTCAGTTATCGCCCGTAGATACCGCGCTGAGAAACACCTGTCCGGGTTAATGCCCACCCCCCCGAGTGATCTCTGCACGGGGAGCGTACTCACCACTTCGTCCGAGGTGAAGTCGATGAAGCCGGGCAAAATCAGGAAGTCGCTACAAAGAGAGAGAGAGAGAGAGAGAGAAGAGGAAGTGGGGGTCAGAGTGGCAGCAACCACACAGAGACCAGGGCTCTGACATTTACAGACACGGCAGATTCAGGAGGAGGCTATCCAGGGAGGACCACGGCGCTCAGTAATTCAGCATGACTAAACACATTCCTCCCCTGCTGCGGGAAACAGGCTAGTCCTCCAGGACGCTAGGACCTTACCAGCCCACTCATACTGAACAAACTCATCAAATATATTCCTGTAAAAGGGTTTAACGCTCCACAGTAGCTTTTAGGACTGAGTGCAAAACTACATAAATATGAGACAGTGAAACACTAGCAACCATAACAATGAGGATTTTTTTTTTTCTGCTAGGAGGGGGACAATATTTTTTTAAAATTTAATTTTTAAAAAACACCTCAGGCGGATGAGAGAGACCATGTTTTAGCCGACTGCTAAAAACACTCCCCACCCTGTGTGGGTGGACCGACCCAAGTCTGCCGGGCCCAAAATAAGACACAGACGGGGGCCTCGTCTCGGACCGACAATTACAGGCTCCGGCTGGGCGAAGCACAAAAAAGGAATGTGACCTGCTCACGACAGGGCCCTGAGCGCAGCACATTCTCATAGCCTTCGTAAAAAAAAAAAAAACTTTAAAAAAACGGTGCTCCGACGAAGAGCTTTTTCACAGTGCCAGTCCATTTTTCCTCCAACGTCTACGTTTACAGGGCGGCCATCTTTCTCCCTCCTATCATCTTCCAGGTGTCGAGCTCGACCACCTTTTCAGGGGTCACTGGTATTTCCCCCCACATCATTCCGCCCCCCCCCCCCCAGACCGGCTGCATTGGGATTATTTATGTTCTTCTTGATTCTTTCTGAAGGCCGTTTACTGTAGAGCAGTCGGTGTGTTACAACCCCTCTGTAAAGATCACTGCGCACAACATGAAGCCCGCTTGATCAAGTCATCTTTCCACTGGAAAGATACACATTTCCTGGACTGCTTAATACTGTACACAGTTCCAGTCAACGGCCCTCAGACTGGTGCAAAGGGTTTCATATTTCAGCCTCCTTTAGGATACTCAGGGCTGGAACCTCCTCGAAATACAGTTAGCTTTTCAATCTGTTTGCAAAGCAGACGCATGATTAGACTGAGCAAGCACAACTTTACCAATATCCACCAATACAAATATACTCAACCCATTCCACTTTAGCCCTTTGGCTCAAGTGTAAAACCACACCCACAGATTACCTTAACCTTTAACCCCAAATCCTCACGCCACGCCGATGTTCATTCGTTCATTACAAACCTTGTGACCGAATGCCTGAAAAACGCTAGCAAACGCAGCAAGCTAACCTTGATCTGCCTTGACACGCGTCACAGCCATTGACCTGATAGCATCTCAAGCTCCGATTCGTAACAGCAGTATGCGGTTTATAAAAGCGGATCTCTCCTCCGTTTCAAAGACACGCGAACACGCTGAACCCCACCTTTCCCGAGAGAGCCATCGCTAAAAGCTCCGCTTGCCCGTTAGCCCCAGAAAAGAACCACAGGCTACGCGTGGAGCGCGCGAGCCGCCGTCGCCGAGGGCTAACTCGGCTCCGGCTGGGCGGAGCAACTGGGGCGTCAATAAGGCCCTGAGAAAAGGCTTAGTGCGGACCTTTCAAAGCTGGGGCTGAAAAGAACCAGGGGAGCGAAATACAGGGGGAAATAAATGCGGCGGCAGAGAGAGAGCGAGAGAGAGAGAGAGAGAGAGCCTCTTGGCGTACGGCACGTCCCGTGATCGGAGCCCTTGTGCTAAAGGCGCTAACGGAAGGCACCGGAAGTCGACCTGCCCTGAAAAGGCGACCGTTTCCGAGCCGCCCCCCCCCCCTCGTGGAACTCTGACGCCCGTCGAGCTAGCCTCCGTGAATCCGTTCGGACGTTAGCCTCAGGGCCAAGGTTAGGGTGCCGGGCCGACACAGGGGCGAGGGCCGCGGTTTTGGGCCGCTGCTTGGGTCGGTGGACCTGGAGCGGAGGCCTGTGGGTAAATTCACCCCAAGAAGCTAACAGCAGCTCCAGCTGTTCCTGCTTTCGAATGAACAAAGGTCCAAATATTTCACATATATCACTTATAAGAGCTCGATACACTGTGCCACAGTTCAGCTGGAACGCAACATATCTGGCACTGCAGGACGAGGACAGAGTGTACTGGCCAAATCAGAATGACAGGTGGGGTTTTGGACAGAACATTAACTTTTTTTTTTTTTTTTTTTTAAAGTTTCTTTTTCAAACAAACAAAAAAAAAAAAAAAAACGTAACAAATCAATTACAGGCTTGCCTTTCCGAACTACTGGAATTGCACGGTGAAAAGTCCGTTTCGTTTACTGAAAGGGAACTCGAGGCCAGACAAACAAACCGCAGGGCCAAGCCCCTGTTTGCGCTGGCTAGAAACAGAAAGCAAAACCAGCCAGGATCAGGAACCTTTTGACTAGACGCGAGAAGGGAGTCAATCACTTCCGCCCAACGGACTCCTCGAACGTCGATACCGCGCGGCTGGAACTTCGAAACGTCATCCGGCGAGAGACAAATCCTCCATTAGATCGGATTAAAATCTCCCACGGCCAGAAATAGACTAAGGACTACCACCGCTTAAATGACCTTAATGGGTGGCTGTGTGCAGTTAGCGTCACGCTAATGGCTCAAGCTTAGCCCGTCTGCAATTTCAAGGCACTGAGCAATCCATCCCCTCTCTCACTTTTTAGGGTTATACCTTACATAAGAGTCTGGGGATTTAAGGATTGTTCCGTTATCCGGTGATCTTTTAGATCCTCGAACATAATACCCACTCTCAGCTACGCGCATAATAATGCATTTGGTTTGACATGTAGCTCGGCAAAAACCCGCAGGGCCTTTTCAGAAATGATTTTCAACCACAAAGAGAACGAACATGACCCCCCTGAACTGACACACTCAAGCAAATTGGCACATACCTGAATCTGACAGAAGCACTGAATCCCACATTAATTACGGCAGCTGTCATTCTTCGTGCAGATCTCTACTGCGATTGGCAAGCGCGTGTGGCTTCAACGGGGGGGGGGGGGGGGGGACACTAATCGCCACAGTCCCACAGCAATTGATTCATCCCTCTATCAGCCTCCTGTATATTTAAGAGGGCGAGGGGGGAGGAGGGCGGGGGGGGGGGGGGGGGGGGGGTTGGGTTGAGGGGATGGGGAATGCTGGGGAAATAGGGGAGTTGGGGGTGTTTTTTTTTTTTGGGAAAACTGGGGGGGGGGTTGGGGGGGGGTTGGGGGGGGGGGGGGTGGGGGACTGATGCAGACGGCGGGTTTCCATGGATACCATCCGAAGGTTGCTATGCAGCCGGGAGCGACCTACCTAACGACCGTCCTGCGCGACGAGGGTTTTTGCTGAGGCTTGTGGAAAAGGGGACTGTTTACAGAGGAGGGAGGAAAAACCCACGTCTAGCCGCCACCTGTCGGCAAGCGAACCGGCGAACCAGACTCACGCCCCTCGCCGTGCCGTCGTCTCCGAAATTATTTATTTATTTTTTTTTTTACGAACGGAAAGACGGTTCTGCATCGAAACGGCCAAAACAAACCACCACCCCCACTGGCCCCTTAGCCTTCTGTTAAAAAGGACAACACGACGTCTTTAACTGACAGAAATACCTTCATTATGTATAATGATACGTTGGTAACTGTACTGAGCTGGAACAAAAAACTGAAATTTAATCCACTGAGACAATCCACATAAAGGTCCCTGATATATACAGTATACAGCCATGCCCATTTAAAACCTTATGGGGAAACTATAGACCAACGTGAATAAAAATAAATATACGTTAACAAAATGTGTAGTATGTGCATTAAAACAATATCCTTAGCAACCTTGGCTTTTACCAAGTCAGACTTTAAGGTGTTCCAGCACCAGAATCTGGGACTGTTTGAATGCACCATCTTAGTTCAGGATGAGAGGCTCATTACGTTTGTTATGACTGATGGTGGAAGCGTATGGTTAAAAGGCATTTAACCTCAGCAAGGGTTTATAGATGGTGTGTTCCAGGTTATTCCTGTAGCCCTATTTTCACATCTACTTCTGCAACAGGAACACGTACACAACAGTCCGCATTTGTCTTCCAAATTTTTCTTTCGGGGGTTTTTGCTGTTGACAGCAAAACAAACCGGACTGGTTCTCGGAATATAAAAAGTATTCACGTTTTTTTTTGCCTCGAAAAGAATCCTGCCCATTATAAGAGCAATTGTGCTGGGAACAAGTCGCCCTTCATTTCACAAACCACAAAGAATTTGCCTTTCACAAACGTATCGTATGATTATTAAGAATACATATGCAAACGATGAGGATCGTTCCAGAACGTAACTTGGGATGAAAGACTCCAACTCCCATACACCCTCTGAAATTTCTGCTGGCACAAAATGTCGGCAATCGGGCTGCTTTGGGGACTTATCCTATTAAGGCACCTTTTCAAATGTGTGGACGGGGCCCTGTGGTCTCGTATCGGATCCGACCCGCACCGTGGCCAGCAGCCCCACAGGACGACGCCCGATTGGTTCAACTGTCACCTAGGGGAGGGGACAGCTGGGACCACAGCGTCTCATCGCTCGCCAGCGCCCCCCAGCTGGACGATGTGGCACCTGGGATTGCGTCCGTCGAGCCTCCTTCCAGCGACTCGGTTCCCCGCGAGCCGCGACTGCCAGACTGGGGTGTGGTAAGAAGCGGGAGCTGACATCACGTGCTTCGGAGGGGAGCGCACGCCGACTGACACTCCCTCAGAAGAATAGCAAAGCCAGTGGCAATGAGCCCTGTTTAATACGGCTGGGCATTCCAAATGAGGGAGTAAAAAAGGGGAGGGGGGGCATTAAATGGACTGCATTTATATAGCGCTTTTATCCAAAGTGCTTTACAATTGATGCCTCTCATTCGCCAGAGCAGTTAGAGGTTAGGGGTTAGGTGTCTTGCTCAAGGACACTTCGACATGCCCAGGGCGGGGTTTGAACCGGCAACCCTCCGACTGCCAGACAATTGGTCTTACCTCCTGAGCTATATCGCCCCATTAAAATTGTTTAAAATTTTATATGTGATTTGGGGCTCGGGATTGCTTGTGGGGAACGCTAGGCAAACGACACAGGGCTAGCGGCGGCCGGAAAAGCCGCCTCAGCTTTCAATTGGCCGGCCTCTCGAGAGCGACGCAGTTCACATGACTCTCCCTCAGGTCCGTCATGTGACCCGCCCACCCGCCCGCTGATTGCATTAGGGGGCGGTCCCCCCCAAATCACGCTCGGCGTTGCGTGGCGAATTGGGGCCCACGGGTCGGAAATTAAAAACCGTCCGCTCCCCGTTAACCATCGCCATCGCCGCGTCACCTGACAGATCGGCCTTCGCTGCGGGACGGTCAAAGAGGCGAAGAAAAAAAATTAAAAAGACGTACAGGACAAGACTCTAAAGCGCAGCGACGCATTCTGAACTCCCATGACCCCACCCCTGCTTTCAACCATATCGTCCACACGCGGTTATTTTGTCATCAATCCGCCCGAGGAGTTCAATATCCTGCACAAACAAGATTACAGACATTTCTCTCGTGTGTGTGTGTGTGTGTGTGTGTGTATGTGTGTGAGAGAGATTCAGAGAGAGAGAGAGAGAGAGAGAGAGAGAGAGAGAGAGAGAGAGAGAAGAGAAATAGCACCATACCCCATTAAAACATATACATATTTGGCAGTATAAAACATAACTGTCCAGTTTTATTAGAAATAACCTTTGATTAATAATAATAATGATTTTCACATTAAAAATGAGTTCCTGACAGTCAAACTGAATACATGCGAATATGCAGGTTACTTCAAACAGACATCTTGCATGCTGGAGAGGGGCAATCTGTGAACGTTAAGTTTTTGCAGTGGTAGAGGAGACAGCACGATCTTAAACAATCGCAGGCTAAAAAAACAGTAGCAATTACATAATTATATTGGCAGTTCAGGGGGCTACTGAAAATAGACAGAATATAACCTGCCATAGAAGAAGGTGGGAAGGGGTGAGATAATTAAATCAAAATGTAAGGATTTCAGAAATGGAAAAAAAAAACAGGTCTTCTGACAAACACATGAAATGAGCACTCTACACAGGACAAACTCAAAGCACAGGACAGCCAGCCATGCAGCACTCTTTCTTTGGCTCAAAGATGGAATTATACCATTAAAGGAATCAAATGCAGTTCCACATACAAATGATTGACACGTGTGTTAGTAATGACGTCCCAGTTCCTATCAGTTAATGTGCTTTTCGGCCAAGAACTGGCTACTCAACCCAGGGTCCTTAAGTTACATGTCCTCACAGTGCATTAGTAAAAGCATGGATTTAAAGCAGTATCCGGTCAACATGCATGCATTCTTCATATCACAGACCACGGAATGGGAGAGAGCAAGAGACACACAGGACTATTATGGGCTGTTCACTTCTCCCTGCGGAACCGACCCCGTGTCCCAGAGGTGCGGTCGCTACGGTAAAGTGTAAAAAGCCATGTCGTTTACTCACTTGTAAGTCAATCCATCCCCTTTAGAGCATAGCTGTTCGGCTGTGAGCCCGTCAGGGACAGACTGAGTAGCGGATCTGGCGATTCAAAACGTGTTTTCCCGTCATTACAACGCGGGGGGAGGGGGGAGGAGACAGCGGGGCAACCAGCGCCAATCCTGTGGCCTGGTGCCCGTAAAACAATGGAAGAACGGGAACCGTTCTTTTTTTTATCGGGAACTTACTTGTACGTCAGGCCGTCGCCGATTGAGAAGAGCTGCTGAGCGGTCAGTCCGTCTTCCGGTACGTAGCCCGTCCCTCCGCTGATCAGATAATCTGCCATACTGCCAAGAAAAAAAGAGAGACGACAAGCAAAAATTCAGCGCTATGCCAAGACGAACCCAGACAGATGGCAAGGGTATGGCGCTTATGCAACTACCTGTCTGGCCTGTGCTAAATTCCTCCACACACAGAAGCTTCGCACAGTTTATTTCCTCAGACGAGAAAAGCGTTTTTTCCTGCCACGCTCACCAGAGTAACAGAACTTGCCCTTGACGTGACAAGATAATACAGTGCAGAGAGAATGTTTTGAGTCTATGATTTGTCATTCTAACAAGTCACAATAAACTCACAAATAAAACAAAATAGATATTACATATGCATATACATATGCATATATGCATGATAAAAAAAAATACTATCCATTGTTCACCGCTGCAACTAATATAAAAGTACGCATTTTGACGCACTACTGCAATACTGATATCATTTCATAATTTCTTTTACCTACTGGCCCGGTGACCTACATTCACTGTAAACATGGCATGGCATATTCATAGCATGCGGTCGCGACCAAAACACCACCTAACGTCAAATTCTGTACAAAAGCAACCTCGCCGTTTAAAACAAATGGCACAGTTCAATATTACAAGCAGCCTACTGTACTGTAGCAAGTAAATCAATACAGCGCATCTTATCCTGACACACCCGTTTAAATCAATTGGCCTCACAATAACAGATAATGGTTGTGACAATTCCAATACCCTCAATATCTGCATACTATTTGATAAAAAATTAAACAAGGCAGCCAGCAGGTAACACAGCTTACATAAATTAATATGGTTCAGATTGCACAGCTACGCAACCATTTAGACATTTCATCAGCAAATAACAGGACGTCGACGGCTCATGTGCTACCAATATAGCGTTAGCTAGCTGGCTAACCTGGTTTGACTTAATAGCTATTGCCATAAAATTGAAATTAATTCCTGTTGAGCAAAGAGACCTCACAACAAAACCATTAGTTAGCTCCCTTGCCGTAGATCGCAACCATCAGGCAAGCAACATTACCAAAATGACAACGAAAATATCGCTCGCAGCAAGACCACGCAAGCTTCCTAGCTAGCTAGCGCAGGAGGAAATTTCAGAGAAACGTGGTCAAGTACAGCAAGCGAGCACATTTCACCATCTTCCTCGCTCACCAGGAGTACTCATAACATGAGTATTTTAAATGTAAAACCAAAACCTAAATGCACAAGTGCGATCGCACGAGCAACGATGAAATTCAGACGAAACCTTGTGGAAGAGTTCGCGACAGTTCCAGTTCCTCTGTCCGTCTGAACACGCTGTTCACAACGTGCGCGTCTCCCGGGATTGAACTTTCTTTGGTTACACAAAAGGGTAAAGGGTGGGCTAAAGCAAAAGCCAGCCCAATTTAATAACACACAGTGCAGAGAAACTAAGCGTGGCAGTCCACCCAGTCCCTGTCTGACCCAGTTCCAATGATGCTAGGATCACGGACCCTTATGCGATTGCAGTTTGTAATACTGTATCACGGCTATGAAGAATGGGTCTGTGTCGCGTCATATCCTTTCTACTCCAAGAGCATCACACGTGGTTGAGCGGTTTGGTCGGGGGCAGTAGAATTAACTATTTCCTTGTTAGCTGAAGCTGACTGGAAAAAAAACCTGAATAACTGAATAACTTGCCAATCAGCGGGTTTCTTTTCAATTGTAAAATGATGAAAAATTGGAGGCTGCTAAAGTTATAATGCTCGAATATTAGCTGTCATAATTTTACTTGCTCTGGGTCATATAGCCTAATATAGGCTAGTTTGAATTCCTGCAAACACCGACCTCAATAGGCTAAGGGAGGAGGCAGACACATAAAAGACTGGCCAGCTAAATAAATAAACAAATACATAAATAAACTAAGCATGATAGTAGACTCAATTTCAGTTTCTTAAAATATGTTTTATTGTTTAACAGCATTTTGTAATTACATAAGGCAGAATGCTACTATCCAATAAAATCATAATATTGATTGAAGACTGATACTATAAGTTTTTCACAGATATTTAAAAAAACAAATATGACAACCTGTGTCCGCTTGTGTTGGCTACGCCTATAGTAAGACAGCTCTATACCAATGTGCAAGCAATAATTCAAATCCAATTAATTAAAAGTGCGTGACAGTGCAAATCTATGTCACCAAAAGAACGTGACCGGTTATCAAATCAACCCCTTGCATGGTTCGTTGAAGAATATGACATGGCTTCAAGATAAATTGGAAAGCTTGGCCGTCTGATTTAAAGTCAGTTGGAATCAATTAAGTCAGCAGTACAGTGGTTCTTTTAAAAAAAGTGGAGTGAGCCTCAAATGAGCATTTAGAGCTGGACTGTCCTAGCGCATCTTCTAACCGATCCATGTCACATTTCATAAACCATTAGTTTTCCTTAACCCGCATAAAAAAGAGAAACTATAACTGACATTTACGATTCTTCATTATGAGTCCTGTCTACCGCTTGTGTAGGTTTTGCATCTACTAGGTTAGTGTGCATCAATACACATGTGCCTACATACAGGACGTCACGAGTATACTCTCGTCAAGTGTAGTGCATAGCCATTCCTACTCGTGTTACAACAGGCCTTGCCCCAGATCAGAAGCCTTAGCTTTTCACTGTGGGCATAAATAACTACTGGATTCTGGCACCTCAAAGAAAACTAAAATTGGACATGTGTAAAAACAGTGACAGAAGATGTTATGAACAAACTGGTAATGGTAAAACAAAACTCAAATTTAAATGATTATTTTATTTATTTAATGCAAAAATTTATCAAACACCCATATCACCCATGTGAAAAAGTAATTGCCCCCTTATACCTGATAACTGGTTACACCACCTCAAGCAGCAATAACTGCTACAAAATGCTTCCTATAATTTGATATCAGTCTTTCACATTGCTGTGGAGGAATTTTAACCCACATTTCTTTGCAGAACTGCTTTAATTCAGTCTAATTGCTAAATTTTCAAGCATGAACAGCTTGTTTCAGGTCCTGCCACAGCATCTCTATTGGGTTCGAGTCAGGACTTTGATTAGGCCATTCCAAAACTCAAATTTAGTTTCTTCTTTAGTGGTTATTGCCTGAGGTAATGGTGCACCCATCAGCTTAAGTGTGGGGGGGGGGGGGGGGGGGATATATTACACCTGTCATGCAGAAAGTGCAAGGAGGGCAGGAAGTCATGTTACTTCCTGCACAGAATGTACTGAGATCTGCACATACCACTGCTCATCTGATACCGCATTTGTTTTTAAGTACTAATTGTACTCTTATTTGCATATTCACCTGAAGAAAAGCTTGGTTCTTAGTAGTTATTGATGTTGATTCGCTTGCAGAAAACCTTTTGTAGTTTAACCACAGACTCCCAATGCATCCCAAAGGGCTTTTGTGTCCATTAACACACCTGTACGCTATCCTACAATAGGGCAGAAGTGTGTGTCAGCAAACACCTGGAGCTATTGAGCAGTGTATCACATAGTGCACATAATGCAGATTACAATTGTCTATGCCCAACAGACATTACCCTGTAGGGACTTCAGGTTTTCTCAATACATTGAAAGCCCCAGGTGTAATACATGTGTAATACAGAACAAGTTGATTTTATTGATTTATGATTACATCATTCGATGAGGAAATTGGTTTTTTTTTTTTTTTTTTTTTTTTTTTTTTTTTGCTCCACGGGATCAGTAACCGGAGCAGTTCAACGGCGCCGGGAAGTTGCGAGCCATGATGATCCACCGGCAGCCGGCGAGTTCAAACGTTGCGAGAAGGCTTGCGTTTGACGCTATGATGGTCCGATGCTATTTTAATGCAGGATTTGTCATTTTGCACTTCGGGGATTAAATACAGCTTGCTGTAATGATCTAATCCTCCACGGTATTTTTTTTTTTTTGTATCTCATCTCAGGAGCCGTTGATTAAAGTGAGGCTAACATTCCATAGACATAATATCCTTTTTATCATCTGGCATATTAGTATATTGAGTGGGGGGTAGGGGATGGATGGAGAATGTATCTGCTGTGGAATATTACTATTATGATATTCATATTTACTCTTTTCAAAATGGTCTTCTCAGCACAAGTTCTGCTTTCATAAATATTCGCCAGTACAATTCAGAGGGGTGGGTCACCTGTGAAAATGTAGCCTCTTTATTGACCTTTATTACCTTAACACCTGTTGAAAACTCACCTGCACCATAACTGAGGGTCTGTGAACATACTCTACAACCGGCAGATGACTTGCATATGTGCAGCAGCTCACACATGGTAATTATATGCGCGCTTACCCCCCCCCCCCCCCCCCCACCAGGTCACCCCGGTCACAAGTTCTCAGGTTTTTTGCAGGCGGTGGAAATGAGTCACGAGAGAGGCCAGTCAGTTGCAGCAGCGAGAGACACTGTCACGTCAAGATGACAGGGGGAGGGGCCTCTTAAAGTGCAGTAGGCCGGTTCCCCCCCCCCCCCTTTCACCCTTCAATGCGGGTCACCAGATATTGGTCAGAGATTCTCCCGGATGGAGGCTATATTAAGCTCTGAATGTAACTTACTTGGAACCTGTTCAAGCTGTATTATTTTAAGAGGTGTTTAACCATCACCTGTCTCCCTCGAAATAGCCCTGACATAATTGTACCGGCACCTCTGTTTTGATGGGGTTTCTCTGAGCTGAAGGCTCTCGATTACAGCTTGTTTCACACGTTACGTTGGACTCAAAATGCCTGTCTGTTTCCAGGGCCCTCCTCTGTTGTGCAATTGACCATGCATGCAAGGTTTGCATCAGTGAAAATGCAGGAAGCGATAACAAGAATAGTTTTGCAAGGAAGTACAATTGAACTGAACTCTCACAGCAATGTTTATCTGTTTAAACTGAGTGCATCAATATATTATGTCTAAGGACGGTCCAGACTAGGGGCATCAGAATGATACTCATATAACAGTGGTGAATGGGCTAACTTTTTTTCTTATGTATAGAATAGAATAGAATAGAATAGAATAGAATAGAATAGAATAGAATCGAATAGAATAAAAAAAGAATAACTTTCTTTTTCCTAGGGGCACTATGCTGTGACATCATCTGATTGCAACATGATGAAAATAAGTTTTTAACTAAAAATAGATCACTTGAGACGGCTTTGAACATATCTGTTTCAGAAAAGAGGCTAATTTTAAATTTCAGTTTTGTTTTCGTTTTGCGTCACGGAAAATCCTTGAGTCGCTAATGCCCGTAGCCGTGCCTGTAACCTATACCCTGCAGTGACACACTTTCTCTCCATAGCTTTCCAGGTAAGCAGAGTAAGAAGATTTTGTTATGTAATATTCAAGTGCGTTGCAGGCTCGATTGTACTTTTGCACAATCAATTGTTGGCCTTTTTTTTAAAAAAAAAAATAAAGGGGATTTGCTTATAGATTGCAACATTTCTTTGTGGGTTTTGTTTTTTTGCAGGTGGTGATACAGGAATAAATAGCATATTTGACAAAATAAAAGGCCAGAATGCGTGTGATTTAGTCCTACAGATGGTCAAGGCTAATCTGTGTTCAAGAAATCTCATGAAATGTCTGCCATTTTGTAATATTAAAAAAAAAAATATTTAGACCTGTTTATGCAAAGTAACACCTGTTAGCAAAGTAACTATCAAAATATTTTCATTTACCAAAGTGATATTGGAGTTTAATGAACTGCTTATTTTTTTCCCCACTACTTTAGTGACTTTTCAGTGGCTTAAAGGGATAGTTGACTTTCTTGGGGTTTTTTTCTATCATTGATATTACAGTTTTAGTGTATGTTCTCGAGTCTTCGAGAGGTTTCTCGTGACCTGCTGGCTATACACTGGCAGATGTAGCGTTTGTTGTCTAAAACAACAAAATACACTTTGTAACTCCAATAAAGAAATAATGAAATAAAACATATATATATATATCTGGCTTGAAATGAAAGTCAGAAAGTGAACTTTGCCTCTAACCTTGCTGAAGCGTGACCCCAAACCTTCATCTTAATTGATGGGAAAGGCACAATTTTTTTTTAGCAATTCTTCGAAGAAGATCGTCACGCCCTTCTCTGCAAACCAAACAATGACACGTTATATGCAGCCGTATAAATGGATGAAAATACTCAGAATGGTAGCTGCGTGAATCACCCTCAATGAGGGTGTGTGTGTATTCAGCCAATGCCAGTATAAGCCATAATAATAAGCCACAATAACGAGGAATTGTTTTGGAGCACCAAGAAGTGTTCTCAAAAAATTTTGCAAAACAGGGGTAATCTCTCTAAAAAACCTCCTGCTTAACCCCGACTCAAAACTGGAAACAGACCTCGATACCAGTGCACGCCGTGCAGTCCTCCACAACAGACCAGTTAACTAGACTAGGGCCCAGTTCAGCCGTTAGAAGGAAATAAACTTTGATTCCGTATCAGTACATCTTAGATTTAGAGCCGTGAAAATGGCACGGTGTCCATTTCCATTCGCATAGATTCATCCCTGTGTTTCATGTCTTTGTAGTCACAACACAGGTGTAGATGCGAGGCGGACAAAGTACAAAGGCGCTTCCCACCAAATATTTGAGTAACAAATCCGCTGATAGCCAGGATGAAGACATAAACCGCCAACTGAGCTGCTATTATCAGGGCTTCCGAAACAGAGCAGTGTGCAGAGGATCGCATTGCGACTATTAACCGAATGCACTCAGGAATGCTTTGTGAGCTTCGAATGCTACCTTCACCTTCACATTATAATCACATTGTCACATTGTTATTTGCATAGGACTTTACTCGGGAGTTGCAAACTGCGGCGTTGCCACTTTGGACTGAGTACAAGGCAAATCAAATACGTGTTTGTTTTGGATTCAAATACTTTTCTGTGCTCTGTTGATCTTGCCTGGTGTAACTGAGCCTGCCAATATGACCAGAAGGCAGGGTTTGTACTTTTTGAGAGTGTTTCATTGGTCCCAATACCCCAGACAAGATGAGTAAAGCGTAGAAAAGTACTTGAATCCAAAACAAGTACGTATTCGACCCGGGTCTGCAGTGTGCAGTGCATTTTTTTTTTTATCCTAAAAGGGTCGGCTTCACTAGTGCTAATACATGATGAGTATGACGGGTCTATTTCAACGCGTCTTGAGAAATCACAGAAGAAGACATACCAAGCAGCACAGAGGTCTCAGGCGTTTTATTTACACGATCGTCGCCCCCTTGCCTTGCGCACGGGCCGCCGAAACGGAAACCCTCGCGCGGGCGGACGCGCGCCCCCTGGTGGGGGGCGACTCACCTCTCGGGCTCGTAGCCGGCCTGGATGCGGGTGGCGCTGTAGCGCTGGGCGGCGGTCTCGTGCCCGTGGCCGTGCCCGTGCCCGTGCGGGCCGGCGTGCGCCGGCGGGCCGTGGAAGTGGTGCTCGCCCTCGCGGGGCGACAGGCGCGGCCGGGCCGGCTCCGTGTCCCCCACGATCCGCCGGTAGTCGATCTGGTACGAGTCCCGCTCGCCGTCGCCGAAGCGGTCGTAGCCGTGGCCGTCCATCTCCAGAATATCCAGGGCGACGGCCCCCGCGGGTTCGCCTGTCGCGAGCCGAACCGGTCCTCCGCCCCCCCTCCTCTCCTTTCCTCTCTCTCTTCTACTATCTCTAGTCCCTATTCGCTCTCTCTCTGTCCCTGTTCTCTCTCTCTCTCTCTCTCTCTCTTTCTCTGTTCTGTCTGACGTGGTACTCTCAATCCGCGGTCATTAAGAGGAGGCCTGGACGATTCCCAGAACCGAAAAAAAAGATGCCGGCAAACAAACCAGACGGGTTCGGCTGGCGGCGCGCGCCCAGGCGTGGGCGAAAGTCACAGCCGCATTTGCATTCTTGCAAAAGGCAACCAAACAAACAAGCCAGACGAATTCGGCGAGGGCAGCCCCGCAGTTCCTCTTCCACGGGACGTCTTCTCTCTCTTTTTTTTTTTTTTTTTTTCCTCCACCCTCTCGGTTTCTGTTCTCAGCGAGGAAGTCCCCACGATTTTGACTCCGCCGCCGCCCGTCCTGTCCCGTCCCGTCCGGGAGAGGGACTCCGAGCGGGAGCGTCGGAGGAGAGAGAGAGAGAGAGAGAGAGAGAGAGAGAGAGAGAGACGCACCTGCACGCGGAGAGCGCGATTCCCAGCCCTGGTGACCTTGCGAGAGGGTGCTGGGTGCACCGGTCCCAGATGCAGCTCAGGGTATGAGCGCAGAGGGGTGGAGAGAGGGGCAAAACGACCTGAGTGAGAGAGAGAGAGAGAGAGAGAGAGAGTGCCTCTGGGGCTGAGTGCGCTGGGAGTGTGTGGCAGGCGGAGTGTTTTGTTCCGATGGCTGTCCTGAGAACAGCTCTCTCTCTCTCTCTCTCTCTCTCTCTCTCTCCCCCCCCTCTCTCTCCCTCTCCCTAGGCTAAGCCCTGTTCTTGACAGGAGCAGACGTCACTTTCACAAAGAGGATTGGAGATTTAAAAAGGGGGGGTGGGGGTGTGCATGTTCGGATGGAGGGTGGGTTGGGGGGGGCGATGGGGGGGGGGGGCTGGAGTACATGGAGGGAGTAAGAACACTTAAACACGCTCTCCCCCGCCTATCCCTGTCACCGTGGTGAGAGGCACACGCCCGCGTGTTTGTTTGCGTGCGTACGGGCGACCTCTTCCCCTCGGGGACCCGCCGCTCGCGGAGAAAAACAAAGCGCGAATCCCGGAGGGGCCCCCGGAGCGCAGGGTCCCCCAGGCCGCCGGCGGGGGGGGGGGGGGGGAGGGGGGGGGTGGGGTGCAGGCCTCAGCAGGTGCGAAGCCGCGCGGCGCTAATCGATTGTTTTAATTACGTAAACACGCGTCCCGATCTCCGGCGAAGATCGGGGGGGTGGGGGGGGGGGGGGGGGGGGGGGACTGCCGAGGGAGCCGCACACGGCCCGGCGCCTTCGCCACGTCCCTCGCCGCACATTTTCCGCCGACATCGCCGAAAGGTGCAGTCGTGCGTAGGGCGAAGTGGCCTGAACGCGGTGTTCAGCACGCGTTAGGACTTCAGAAGTCCTTTCAGTGGCTATAGAGACGCCATAACCACAGTCAAAAACACATTTCATGAAAAACAGGAAGTGACATCGTTCTGTTATTTTGCCTTTTCTTCATCTTTGCTTTCACCAACTCTTTAGGTCAGGTCTGCCCAACCCTGTTCCTGGAGATCTACCGTCCTGTAGGTTTTCACTCCAACACTGACAAAGCCCCACCTCATTCAACAGCTAGAGATTTAATTGAGCTGCTAATCAGTAGAAACTGGTGTGCCAAAATATGGTTGGAGTAAAAACCTACAGGACAGTAGATCTCCAGAAAACAGGGTCTCCAGGTAGCCCTGACCTAAAGAGTTGGTGAAAGTATAACCCCCTGGCTTCTGATCATTTCTTTTCAGCATGAGGTCACTTCCTGTTTTTCCTGTAGTGGCTGGATGAGACCTTCAAGCCTGATGGGAAAGCCTGCAGCACTTAAATAACCAATTTTCCTTCCATGCAAATCCATTTCTCTGAAAGCCATTTAAGTCAAATTAGCTTCTCTTTCAAGGATCAATCGGGTCATTTAGGTTGGAAGCCTTTGATTCTTTTCCAAGATGGCGGTTCGGCCCGGAAGGGCAGAAGGCACAGAAGCCCGGTTCAGGGTCACTGAGCCGGCAGGAAGGGTCGACGCCGACCTGCGTCACAGCAATTTCAGTGCCCCGGCTTCCTATTCAAATCCAACTGACGCTCATCTTCCCTCCCCGGCTAATCGGAACGAATTAGAGACCTCGCGCAAACCGGAGGGAGCCGGCTCTAGAGCTACCATTAGCATTAGCATCCTGCCCCAAAAAAAAAAAAAAAAAAAAAACACAAAAAAAAGGCCGGGCCCTCCGGCTGGTCCCGGGCATCCCGCTTCCCCCACCCCTGACAGGGACAGGTTGCCGGGGGCCCGAGTGGTGGGAGAGAGAGAAAGAGAGAGAGAGAGAGAGAGAGAAAGAGGGAGAGAGAGAGAGAGAGAGAGAGAGAGAGAGAGAGAGAGGGAGAGAGAGAGAGAGAGAGAGAGAGAGAGAGAAGAGAGGAGAGATGAGGAGAGAGGATGAGAGAGAGAGAGAGAGAGAGGAGAGAGAGCGAGGAGAGAGAGAGAGAGGGAGAGAGAGGAGAGAGAGAGAGAGAGAGAGAGAGGAGAGAGAGAGGTTGAGGGGGCCAGACTCGGTTGCGCGGGGGGCCACCCCCTCTCCAGGACAGTCAACTGCAGGTGACTGACTGCGAGTGACAGTTGCCAGGGGATCGGCGCAGAAAAGCCTCTTACCCTTCTGCTCGCCAGAGTCTTCCGCGTCCCAGGGAGAAGGGAGGTTGAGACAGAGCCGGGACAGAGGGGCAGGCCACAGGTCCGCTGCGGTGTTCGGCCGTTCCCTTCTTTCCTGTGACAGGGACATCTGTTTCTCCATCCCGAGAATGGGGTTATAAATAAACGGCCCGATTAACGAACAGGAGTAGTTTCCAGTTGCAATGAAAATATTTTTGCACGTTTTTTTTTTTTTTTTTTTTGTTTGTTTTGTTTGTTTTTTACGTTTGCAGCAAGGCCGTGTAAGGTCATGGCGGAAAATAGTGTTGTGGCAACCTGTTAAAAAAAATAAAAAACCAGAACCCAATGACCTGAACATAGCAGAATCTAACTACCTGCATTGACTCCATTTGTTTCGTCAAGGGGATGCGGGTGCGAGGATATAGTTGTTGTTATAAGGAAGGCTGTAAAGCAGGGCTGCCCAACCGGTATCAGGAGATCTACTATCCTGTATATCCTCACTCCAACGCGGAATGCACATTGCATTCAACCGCTGGTGATATCTTTGAGCTGCTAATCAGTAGAATCGGGTGCGCAGTGAAATGCAAGCCTACAAGATGGTAGATCTCCAGGGCTGGACGGCCCTGCTCTACAGGGCCAGTGTAAAAACTCACATGTTAAACAGCTGTGTTGTGATAACAGATTCGAAGGGTCTTGAATGAAGCCCGATTAACGGCTCTCTCGCCCCCCCTCATATCTAGCGCGGTTCTTTCTTTCGCTTTGACCGAGGAACAGTGATTCCGCAGCAGCGGGTTTCGGCGATCCGAGATCCCGCCGGGGCCTCCTCTGTGTGGCGCGAAGGCGCGCGAGCGCTAAAGCTCGCGTTGACGAGACGTGTCACGAGCAGGTGAACGAGCAGCGAGGGGGAGACAGCCGACGGCGGGATTCTGGCCTCCCCCCCCGGTCACTACGCTTATCTGGTCCCTGCTCCGCTCACTACAGTCATGGGGTAATTATTTGTCCGTGAGACACCATCTTCCTCCCCCCTTTCCTTCTTCTCACTCCATCCACCTTGTTCTTCTTCTCTCCTTCTGTTCCTCCATCCCCCCGTCTCTAGACTCTGTCCCTGCTCTTCCTCCATCTCTCCAGTCTGGCCAATCTCCCCTCATTGTACTGTCCGCGTGCCTTCCTTCTCTCTCTCTCTCTCTCTCCTCCAGTCGGTTTAATTGAAATGGAGCTTGGGGATTTGCGTGACAAATACACCTGTGTGGCAGAAACACAGTAGGCAAGTATGAGACTAACACTGGTGCACTATAAACAACTATTAACTGGGCGCTGAGAGTGTGGCGGGGAATGTTTTGTTCTCTCTCTCTCTCTTCCTCTCCCTCCTTCCCTCTCTCTCTCTTTCTCCCCCCCCCTCTTTCTCTCCATGTTCCAGTGTCTCACAGTAACAAGGTTCATGTGCTCAGTGTGGATGGCTATGTTGCTTACCGAGCATGACCATGTCCCTTTTGTTAGATGGAACTCCGTGTGTGTATGTGTGTGAGAGAGAGAGAGAGAGAAGAGAGAGAAAGAAAAAAGATACCACATCACAGTGACTCTACTCCGGAGGGGAAAAGGCTGTTTCCTTTCCACCATCAGGTGACACTCCAGAAGCTTCCATCACAAATAGCATAAGCTCTGGCATTCTAGAGGAACAAAAGCTTTCCTTCATACCACATCTGTAGCTAGATGGCACACAGGCCCGGCCACAGGCTACGCACTCAAATTAACCTGATTCCACAATTTTCCACAGTGGAGACAAGATGAGATTATTAGCAAAGAAAGTGGTGTGAAGTATGAGAATCTGTGAAGATTTTAATATTAAGGTGTCTCTGGTTTTTTTTTTTTACACAACGTTATGAACCAGAGAACCTTTTTTTAGGCCATAGTTTTTTTTTCTTGAGCAACTGTAAAAGGCCCTGTGAATCTTGTCACTGCAACGGACGCGTGCTCGTCTTCTCCAAAGCAAGACCCCCCCCCCCCTCACTTCGCTTGGCCCGGTGGTCTGCCAGCCGAGCTGTGAGGTCACCGTGGGGTCACTGCGCAATCACTGTGCCACCGTGTGCATCACGCCCAGCTGGCGCACGTGACCGGTTCACCACTGTAACGATCGACAAAAGGGCTCCAGCCGCAGCGGAACCTTGGTCTTCCCATCCAATTCGCTGCGGGTTCCGCGCGCAACGGGCTTCCGAGCAGCGGGGCGCCTGCCAGGTGAGCTCCCTGGGCCGAGGGGCCTTTTACGGAAGCTTTTAGCGGCAGCCGGTAAGGTGGCACGTCAGTTTCCCAGTTGTCAGTTAGCAGTGCCACATTGTGAAACCTGTCTTGCTTGTAAAAAATGGCCAACAGACAAATTGCGTATTTTCTCGCAATGCAAATGAAATCTGATCGATTGCACTGCAGAGTCAGCACTTTCTGTGGCAGTAGGGTGTTCTCTTAAGCTGGGCGTTAACTGTCAGAGTCACACAACATCTCGGTGTTCACTGACAGGGTCACACAACATCTCATTATTTACTGACAGTCACACAATCTCTCGGTGTTCACTGATAGAGTCACACAACATCTCATTGTTTACTGACAGTGTCACACAACATCTCATTATTTACTGACAGTCACACAATCTCTCAGTGTTCACTGACAGAGACACACAACAACTCAGTGTTTACTGACAGAGACACACAACACCTCAGTGTTTACTGACAGAGACACACAACACCTCAGTGTTTACTGACAGTGTCACACAACACCTCAGTGTTTACTGACAGAGACACACAACACCTCAGTGTTTACTGACAGAGTCACACCACATCTCAGTGTTCACTGACAGAGACACACAACACCCCAGTGTTTACTGCGGGAGCCACACAATATCTCTACATTTTGAGCCTTGTTTGTGTCACACCTAGAACCCCCATGTACCAGGAGCTCATTAAAACCCATACAGGTGTGAGTATGCTATCCTTTGTGTAAACTGAGGTCTCCTCTGGCAGCCTTGCTAGCCATAATTATTGGTCAACCCCGTCATTTTTATACACTGTGCATACTGGGACTGGGATGCTATTTGTTTATCAATATGGACGACCCAGGCATGTGCGGAGGCCTCTGCTTTGCATGGATACGTTGCTGTTTTTTTTTTCCATTACTTGTACCTGTCAGCTTTTTAAAGGAGGAGTACAGCCTTCTTTCGACATCTAGCGGTGAATTTTAGTTATACTTTTGCTTGAAAGAAATTGTAAGAGACGTTCGAGCTTGGGGAAACTTCGACAATAGCGCCCTCTTTTGGTAAAATGGGGGAAAACTGAAGTTGATATTGGCCTTCACGCATTCTACCCTGAGAGTTCTCTACCCTGATTTGACTGTATCCAAAGCCATGGGAAATTGACTTAGTTCATACTGGGTTCATTTTCCAAAACAATGTTCAGTGATTAACCTTTGTAAATTTCCATTATTATGCAACTACTTTTATTTCACACCACATTACACTGCAGTTAATTTAGTAGTTAATTTTGAGTTTCCTTGGAACCAAACAGCCCAACAAATACCTCCCAAGAATAATGATACCATGGTGTTAATTCAGTCTCAGTATTAAAGATCAGCAGTAAAGTCCCTGTATGTTTGTATCCCTTCTGAGATCGGCCAAATCTAGACTATCCATCAATCCATCCATTATCTAACCCGCTTATTCCTGGTAACATTTTTTTTTTTTTTTTTTTGATATCCTCACCCAAAGAAATGTAAGGACCATTGTGTCCTTACATTTCCTTACATTGTGTGTGACCATTGTGTGACCATGTGTCATTACCACACACATAGCTCTTTGCTTCATTTATGGTGTGTTATAATTGCATTATAATGCAAAGGACGCTAGCTAATGAGCTTCCTAGATATATTTTGCGAGTATTTTTATCACCACATGTAAAGAGCACAAAGGACACAGAAGCATAGCTCTGCCTGATGCGCCCAGCCTCACCAACACACAAGCTGTCCTCTCCTCTTCACTCTGCTTCCTCTCCATTATCTTCTGAAACTTTCCCTTCTATAATCAAGATTGTAGCTGACTTTTAATGCAGCCAAAATGTTGGCAGCCTGATTTAACCATTATTACAAAACCTGGGTCACTTCCATCACTGGTGGTAAACATGATTGATTCTGGTGGCGCGGAAACTGCCTTTACTGGCCTGCGATTCTTTGATTGACAGCAGCAGACACAGAGAAGGGCCGGGCGGCCCCGGTTTCAGTGGAGCTTGGGGACGTCCAATCAGCTGATGCAGAGAACTGGCTTGAGGGTGATGGGAAACGCAGTCCCTCACTGGCTGCTGTGGCTGCTGGTTGGAGGGGAGGCACAGGCAGGTGTGTGAGCTCAATGAAAACCACCAGCAGTGGCAGTGTGGCTGCTTGAACCAGAGGCCCAGACACTTGACGTTACCGTCACGCTCTGTCGCAGTACGGAATGTCCATTGCCATGGTATTGTCCTTGGCCACGCCCCTTAATGAGCCAGCAGGTGAGTGCATCGAAGCGAAATGTTTTGGCATCACTAGAAGAGAGATCTCTAATGATACTGGAGGCTTTCACAGACACTAGCACAGGGCTGATGTGCCCTGTCTCGCTCGTCCCTACCATGGACGTTCTCCACCCTAGCTCCCCAGTGGTGGAACAAACTCTGTGTTCCCCTGTGAACCGCTCCCTCATTGCCCATCTTCCTCCGTGGTCTGAAGACTCATCTCTTCAGTCTATACCTCGACTGGCTAACTATCACCACACTGCAGATCATTTCTAGCACTTCTCTCTTTCATGCTACACATGTACCTCCTGTGCCACTTTCCTGCTACATGCACCTTCATCCGGCACTTATTTTGCCTTGTATCATTGTCTTGATGTCGTAGCTTGTCACGCCTCCAAGTTTGACTCAGCAAAGGTTAGGTCAGAGTAATCTTTACTGTGTGAACTAGACTTGATGTGTTCATGGCTACAAATATCTATACAAAATGAGTATTGCACCTTATCTGACTTTTTGTAGTTGTTCCAGTGACCTTTGTTGTGCACTTACTGTACGTCACTTTGGATAAAAGCGTCTGCCAAATAAATGTAATGTAATGTAACGGCTGATGACCCGCTGGGTCTGTAATCCGTGATCTCATAGAGCAGGGCCTTTTGATAAGCGGCGGTAGTGTGAGGCCTTAGGTCAGGCGCGTGTCAGTTACTGGACAGTAGTTCATTGGAGGGTAGCCAAGGACAAAGGAATTTTTGTTGGCCAGAGTGATTGGCAGGATTATCTTCCAGACTTAAACCACTAGCGAGGTACGTGCCAAAGCATTGTTGGACATGGTTGGGGTCAATTCAGTTTAAAGTCTGAGGGAAAAAAACTGAAATTCAGCTAACTAGCTGCAAAACACCTCCATAGACCATGCTGGGAATTTTCTATTCATGAATTAATTTAATTTCAAATAATTCCATCCGCTGATTGACTCGAAATGGAATTGCGCCCCTAGCCCCCCCAAATAAGTGGCACATGGTGACATGTTCTGCGTTAGCCCGGCACAAACTGTTCCCCAGCTGCCAAGACGAATAAATAAAACATAAATTCAAGTGTCAGAACCGCCGGTGAGGACGACCGCCAACATGTGCTCTGGAATACATTTACAATAACCTTTGGAAGGAAGGCATTTTTCAGATGTTTGTCTCTTGTAACTAGAAAGAGCGCAACAATGGGTATTCAGAATGAGTTTTTTTTTGTTATTGTAACTATTGTAGATACATCTGGTTTTATGCAGGTTCAACTAAGCCAAGATTTGGTCTGCTCCTGGCGTCTTTGAGCAAAGTTTCGCGGATTCACAAACCACCTACATAAAATAGTTGTGAGAAAGTGCGCTGTAGGTGTTTATCAAAACTAAAATGACTTTCCTGAGGAAAAACAGGTTGATGACCCATTTAAAGGGAAATCACAAATGTCATTTGTGATTTCCCTTTGAACTTCAGCTTATTACCGTAATGCCCTCAAGATATCTGCATTTGTCCACTGTTTCTGTAATTCTCCCTTCTGCCTATCCGTGTGGATTCAACAGGCAAATTTATAAAGGCACCCTTAAAAGGCAATACACTTGGGCTGAGTAGCGCTCAAAGACGCGTGATGACCGAGTGACCCGAGTAAATGAATCGTTATTCATCTGTTTTCAGCGCGACCATATTGATTGTACCTCCTTTGCCACTAATCTTGTCAAGAAGCCCACATCCCTCCATGATATTGAACACATACATTATGGCAGGGACAATAGGTTTCCAGCTAAACCCGGTCACGTCTTCAATTTCACGAATGCCGCCCAGCGTTGTCCGACGGGTTGTCCGACAGCCATTTTGCCCGTCGCGCTCATCAATCCCAATTTGCGATCGTGACACGCCGCCGATTCTTCCCCGTGTCAACGCGTCGACACAACGTTCTAAAATGGTGGCGCAACGTCTCAGCGTATCTCGCTGTTCTATCAAAAAAGGTGAGGAATTCCACGCTGAGTGTTTTCTCGGTTCTCAGTTCCAGGGTCTGGGTGTACTGCCAAGTCACCTCGCTGTCCCCTGCATCAAGAGGGCACGTGGAAGTGTATGCTAACCATAGTGTCTGTGTATGCTTCAGTCATCTGAGCAAAAGGACCTCAACACATGCTCTATTTAGCATTATAAAGATATTGATATATAATGCTAAATAGAGCACCTATTGAGGTCCTATATACATATATAATATATATGTAACGTAAATAACTTAAAAGACACCCAGGGGGGGGGGCTGTGGAGTCTTTTTGCTTAAAAAGCTCAACTGCCCATGTAAAATGTCATAAACTCTGAAATCTAATGTGGAAATGAAGCTCTCCATTTTTTTGTTGACAACAGAAATTTGCTGTGATACGCAGTGATGACAGGCCAAATCCCAAGCCAAAATGACGCCATCTTCTGGCCGAAGACGCTAAAGCTATGATATTCGTACAAAAATATGGGTCTCAGCCGACAAGCCGTAACCCAAGAAAGATTCCTGACGTTCAAACCGAACCTTTGTGATTTTATCAAATGAACTGGATTTTTAGGAAAAAGGTAAAATGCTAGTTGGCTCTTATGTTCCATAAATAAGTGCGAAACCAGAGGTGATTCAGCACGTTTGGCTGAAAGTGGCACAGTGCCAAAGCTGGCAACACAAAAGCGAAGTTATCCTGCACAAATCAGTGTATTCAAACTTTTCGATTTCATTTCGCACCAAACGATCTCTGGTACCTCTCCCGATACCCCTTCTCGCTTATTTTGTAAATATGAAAATGATATCCGCTGTCTAATTTGACGCAGATTTCAAAACAAGGCAAGTAACCAAAAATAATTGGGCTACAAAGTTTCACCTGAGGTGAGAACAGCCAGTTTCATAAAAGATAACCAAAAACAGCAGGGACTAAATCCAATTTAGTGACTTTAATTCAGGCTATCAATTCTATTTGATTCACAGTCTGTACTTCCCCCAAGAAATGCAAGGAATCCTCCACACCTGGAAACATCAATAGATAAGTTACCATTCCTCTTGATGCAAAAGGTATGTGTGGTTTTGGCAGCATAGGACAGTACATTGGCACTAACCATGCAAAAAAAACTCAACGAAGCTCTTTTGCATGGCTACTTACTTCAACTTGCAGATATTCTTAGCATAGGGTTGTATGGATTGTTATTTGCACTGTGCATTACAATCGCAGCCTGATTGTTTCAACGTGTGCTTCGGGAACATGCAGCACATTTACACTTTTTAAGCCAATAATGGCAATAAAAGGTCAACACGTTGTTCTGTTTCATTGCTCATTGTTTATGAATAAATAAAAAAGGCCTTTTTGGGCAAGAGTATTGAGAGACAGACAGATAGAGAAAGAGAGAGAGAGAGAGAAATGTATAAAAAAATATTTATAAAAAACTTCAATTCTTTATCAAAGAATGAAAAATGTGCAGTCCTTTTAGGACAAGGACCAACAGCCCCAATTGCGGCTCAATATATGTCAGCTTGCCATAACCTGAGGGACACTGAGTGACCATCCTACATTATTATATTTATTTATTTATTTATTTATTTATTTATTTATTTATTTATTTATTTATTTTTTATTTTTATTTTCTTTTAAAATGCTTGTGCCGATTGAACATCAATATTGTTATTGTTCTGTTTTTTTGTTTATAGAATGTTATTAGTATCACTGTTATTAGTATTCCACTGTAAATCTGTATTTTGAATTGATTTATGATGCTTTGGCAATATGTACGTATGTATTTCCTGCCAATAAAGCAATTTGAATTTGAATTTGAGAGAGAGAGAGTGAGACAGAGAGAGTAAAAAATAGAGAGAATGAAAGAGAGAGAGAGAGAAAGAGAGAGTAAAAAATAGAGAGAGTGAGAGAGAGAAAGAGAGAGTAAAAAATAGAGAGAGAGAGAGAGAGAGAGAGAGAGAGAGAGAGAGAGAGAGTAAAAAATAGAGAGAGTGAGAGAGAGAAAGAAAGAGGTTTGACTGGTTTGATTTGTGGAACGAGAATACGACTCTAAACAGATTATGACCGAGATGCCATTCTCCTTCAGTCATCAACAATCATAAACATTCAGAGGGTGAGCCTGAGAGGAGGGGAGGGGGGGATGGGAGGTTACTTAAGACCAAAGGTGCATGAGCTGATCTTTGTACTAAAAAACGTGTTTGGCTGAGAAGCTGCACTGGATACTGAACCACTGGTAACGGTGCATTGGCAATTGCTCTCTCTCTCTCGCATATTTTCTCTCTCTCTCTCTCTCTCTCTCTCTCTCTCTCTCTCTCTCACTCACTCTCTCTTTCTCTCTCTTACATGCACACACAAAGGCTCAATTGTTTGATCTCCTTATGTAAGTGTTAATCTTTCACTCCGGGGGAAGACTTGAGTGCAGCCGGCGAGGAGGATGAGTATCACAGCCGAAGCCCATTCCATACCCCTGAGCGATGGGAAACAGAATCCCCTTACTGGGACTGGGCACCTACGGGGATCCGCAAACAGTAAGAGCTTCATTTTCGCTCACTCACGCGCGCGTCCGTTCTGACTCCTGCCGCCGAGTTCGGCCTACCACACGCGGCGGTACAGTACGGAGTGTCTCACCTGTCTGTGGTCCGCCTCGCGCCCCGAGTTTCTCATGAGTCTGCGATTTTTTTCTCTCTGAGTGCTGCTGATTAACTTGTCCCAAATCAACTCTAGTTGGCTTTGATCTCAAATCACTGTTCAGTGTTGGTGATGTATGTCTATATAGTGCACTTAGCTTTGACATTACAGTATAGGCACAGGCAGTCATTTATTCTCATTATCTAGAAGGCAACGGCACCTTTGAACTATGGCCTGTTATCTGTGCTTGTGTTGAGCAGCGGCTTAGAACAAAAACTGATTTTTAAACTCTCGCCTGTGATTTATACGTCCGACAGCACATTGCGTCCCATCTGTTAGCTTTCATTTCTGTGGTACCTGTGCTAAGCTAAGCTAAAATTCAAACCTTCCCAAGGGACTCCCTGGCACACTACCTTCGAGCATTTTGTGGTAGATATGACATAATTAAAAACCATTCAGCTGAAAACAAAAGTGAATAATAGTCTCCCAAATCTTTGAACCTTTTGACAATCAAGTTCTCGTGTCACGTGTAAATCTGACTCAGATATTATTGTGTGAATTAGAGCAAGTTTTTTTTCATGATGATCATGAGTGTATGCGAATTAGGGCTGTTTTGCGTAAGATGTGTGTAAGGAGGGGATTGTTTAAAGACAGATTCACCGTGAGCAAAACTTGAAACTATTTGCTTGAGAGATTCGATGAAGAGTTCATTAATGTGAGAAAATGTTCAATGTCAGGGCATTTGTGCTTTTTGGTATAAATCCTCTTAAAAAGTCACGTGTCTCCAATCTCAACCAGCCTGTGCGTGCATGATGCGAAGACTACTGTGCCAAGCACATAGGAATATATGATGATGAGAAACAGTGAATCTAAGGTTTGTCGTTTACCTATAGCCGACAGTAGGGCTGGCCAACCCTGTTCCTGAAAATCTGCCGTCCTGTAGGTTTTCACTGCAACCCTGACAAAGCCCACCTCATTCAGAAGATACAGATCACTTTGAGCTGATAATTACCGATCAGGTGAGCCAGATTAGGGTTGGAATGAAACCCGGCAGGACGGTAGATCTTCAGGAACAGGGTTGGTTACCATTGGTCTAGAAAGTATCCAGCCTGTACTTGTACCCCCTAGGGTGTCTGCCTCCATTACATGACTGGCAATCTGTTACAAACTTTGACAAATTTACTGTCTGATATCCATGCAGGATGTAACTAATTTCCACCTAGGACATATTTTTCTATTGACTGGACCCAACCTGAAAAATCTTTCAGAAATCATTTCATGAATCCCTTTCACAAATTTAAAAAACCTAATCAAATCCCCTCGGTCCCATTGGGCAAAGTCCACATAGGATAATAGCTTAAGTGTCGCTACCTCTTGCCTGTTTTCCCCAGACGCCCAAAGGTACTGCTTACGAGGCCGTGAAGCTGGCTATTGAAGTTGGGTACAGGCACATCGATGGGGCCCTGGTGTACTTCAACGAGCACGAGGTCGGCCAGGCCATACGTGAGAAAATGGCGGACGGGACCGTGAAGAGGGAGGACATCTTCTACTGCGGCAAGGTACGAGCCCTTTGCTTCCGCTCCTGCTCCGAGGCTCGCGATGCGAAATCTCAGTCTCTCGACCGTTGATTTTTGAAAAAAAAAAAAACGGACTTTTACCGTTAAGCGTCCTGTGGCGCGCTAACACCGCCAGCTCAGCGGTGCTCTAGGGCGTGGCTAAACGCCGGCCGGGCGGCTCGGATGCCTGATTCCTCCCCTCCGATTTTGTTTGCGACACCAGCTGTGGAACACCTTCCACCCTCCGGAGCTGGTCAGGCCCACCCTGGAGAGGACGTTGAAGGCCCTGCAGCTGGACTACGTGGATCTCTACATCATCGAGCTGCCCATTGCCTTTAAGGTACGCCCTGCAGGAGTCAGTCCCACCTCAAGCCAGTCTCACCTCAATTCAGTCTCACCTCAAGTCAGTCTCAGCTCAAGCTTGTCTCACCTCAATTCAGTCTCACCTCAAGCTAGTCTCACCTCAATTCAGTCTCACCTCGAGTCAAGTCTCACCTCAAGTCAGTCTCACCTCAAGCTAGTCTCACCTCAAGTCAGTCTCACCTCAAGCTAGTCTCACCTCAATTCAGTCTCACCTCAAGTCAGTCTCACCTCAAGCTAGTCTCACCTCAAGTCAGTCTCACCTCGAGTCAAGTCTCACCTCAAGTCAGTCTCACCTCAAGTCAGTCTCACCTCAAGCTAGTCTCACCTCAAGTCAGTCTCACCTCGAGTCAAGCCTCACCTCAAGTCGGTCTCACCTCAAGGAAATGAATTGAAATTCAAATACTTAAAATGTGAACAGTGTCGACCTTATTGTGTGAACTGTATCGACCTTATTGTGAAGACAACACCGCAGTAATGAAAGACACTATAAATATTTGACTGGGCATCCGTGTTACGCATCTCAACGAACCCCTATTATGTTAATTTCACTGTGCAAACCCTCTTCTAGCCTGGAGACTCGTTTTACCCAAAGGACGAGAACGGAAAATACATTTATCACGAGACGGACCTCTGTGCCACCTGGGAGGTGAGTTTTCCGTGTGACCTGTCTAATCCCTACCTCCTTTTTCCTTTAAAGGTGATTTGAGGGCGGGAGTGCGTCTCGCCCCTTTCTCGCTCTCTGAAAAGCCAGAACGTGGTATCCTCGCACGCCCACCCATTTTCCCTCTCTCGCCTGACTGTACTTTTGTAATACGAGCCTTGCCGTATCCTGCTGTACTCAAAGTCCTAGCAAACCCAGCTGAGGAAATGCACGTACAAAACAGAGCAATTAAAAGCAGCGTGTTTTTTTTTTTGTTTTTTTTTTTGTGTTGTGTTTTTTTTCTTCTCCTGTTGGTTAAAATTTGTGGAAAATGTGAGTTCTCAAAACCAGGGATGTTCTTGTATGCATGCTCCAGCAAAAACGTGCAAATAACACATTTTATGGCTTCGTTTACCTTTACCAAAATTAATTACAGCGAGGAGGGTGATACTGAAATCAGCGGTAAAATTAAATGACGAGGCAAAAACCTGCATCGTTACCTGCAGCAGCAAAGTTACATGGGACAAAAGGCACTGGGTCAACAGGAACTCTATAAACTAAAGCAGCGTTTCCCAACCTTTTCCTTTCCGCGGCACACTTTCCAGATTTACAGAATCTCATGGCACAGCACTCTCAAAAGCATAAAAAATAAACACCCTGCAGCCCCCCCCCCCCCCCCCTCCACACATGCACGCACGCACGCACAAGTGTTCTATTGGGGTTTTAATTAAGCGATATGCATTTTAATGACACTTATTTTGGCTTTTGTGAATGGGATTTGTTCATTTGAGTTTTTTTTTTTTTTTTTTTTTAAAGGATTTTTCACACGGCACACCTGACCTCGCCTGCCGGCGCACCAGAGTGCCGCGGCACACCGGTTGGGAAACGCTGGACTAAAGTTCTGTGACCTTAATCACGTGCTGTTTATTTTAGCCTGTAGGACCTTCGGTCCGAGTGAACTTTGTCACTGGGGAGTGCATTTTCAAGCCCTGCCTCGGTCTCGCCCTTCTCTCTCTCAATTCAATTCAATATGCTTTATTGGCATGGTAAGGGTGCCCTTACATTGCCAAAGCATTCACTCACATGACAAACATAACAGACAGGCAATAACAATTTAACTACAATAAACAGAAAAAATATAAAATCCAGACAATCCACAGAAATAAAATTCTACATCTATAACATAACGCGTACAAAATGACAATGAACTATAATAATTTTACTTTTCTGGTGTCAGTGTTACTCCCTGTCCCTCAGTTTGTGGCAAGTGGCAATGTATTGTGCTGCCAAATCTACACATTCCCTTCTTTCTCCCAAAAGGAATGGCAGC
Organism: Anguilla japonica; assembly: GCA_025169545.1. Classification (NCBI taxonomy): domain Eukaryota; kingdom Metazoa; phylum Chordata; class Actinopteri; order Anguilliformes; family Anguillidae; genus Anguilla; species Anguilla japonica. The sequence continues at coordinate 10,812,229 of CM045901.1, read as the reverse complement.
TTCTCTGTCTCTGAGTGCATCTCAAATTGTGGGAAGATTTTTTTCATTTTGAGGAAGAACAGTGACCTTGTCTCTGTATTTCTCACATTTTGTGAGGAAATGAAGCTCTGTCTCCACCTCTTCAATGTCATAAAGTGAGCACAACCTGTCCTCTCTGGGTAGCCAGGTCTGCCGGTGTCTACCTGTCTCGATAGCCAGGTTGTGTTCACTGAGTCTATATCTTGTCAATATTTTCCTTGTTTTTAAATCTTTCACTGTGGTCAGGTAATCTGCCACAGTGTACTCTCTTTTTAGGGTCCGATAGCATTCTAATTTGCTTTGTGTTTTTGTTTGTGTGTCCCAATAGGTGATGTAATTTTCTTTATGTTTTGCTATAATTTGGTTGACTCTAATTGTTTGTATGTTGCTGTTTTGAGGCTGCTTTGTGTTAGTAGGGGTTAATGAACTAAGCTTCAAGACTAGCTGGCTGAGGGGACTCTTCTTTGGGCTCATCTCTTGGTATTTCAGGGCCTTGTAATCTCTCTCTCTCTCTCTCTCTCTCGTCTCTCTCTCTCTCTCTCTCTCTCGTGAAACAGGCCCTGGAGGCCTGCAAAGACGCGGGCCTCGCAAGTCCCTCGGAGTGTCGAATTTTAACCGCCGACAGCTGGAGCTCATCCTAAAAAAGCCGGGCCTGAAGCACAGGCCCGTGTCAAACCAGGTACCCCGCGCTTGGCCTTTCGAAGCTCGAAACAAAGCGTGCTTTCGGCACGCAACCCCAGTTGACAGTTATGGGTGGTGGAATGCTTCCACTGAATTTGCATTGCAAATTTCATTGTCTTAATTCGCGCCCGGTAAAGCACCCGTACTTGTTATACGAGGTTTGAAACTGAATCACATTCTGACAGAATATCCTGCGTCAGTGATGGTTGTCAAACACATTTCTTGTGCTGTGTCAGTACAAATTCAAATCCAAAACACTATTATAACAAATAAGAAAATAGAAGTTAACATGCAGTCCCATTTGGCTTCCGTAAACATGCAGTCCCATTTGGCTTCAGTAAACAATGGGATGAGATCACTGAACCATTTTACACTGTCCACTGGCTGTATATCCTGTTTTACCTTAATTTTACCCCCACTTGTCAGGTTCATAACGTATTTACAAACTTGATCATGTTATTTGCTTTGAATAAACATGGCCTGTCCGGTAATGATCTTGTACCAGTGGGGCAATGTTTGGACACATCAATTAAAGCCAACTTAGCCACTGACCTATCACATGGCACTTAAACCTGCTTGAACCAATCAGATTTCAGGAAATCAATCTCACAAGCTGTAACACCCTATTCTGATTTTGGAGGCAGACAGCGACTGGGATTGATATTCTCTTGTTCTTCAGTAAAAAAAAACATATGCTGTGGTTGGAATGAAGGATATTACTCTCGTGTGCTTTGTAAAGAACTGAGCTTCATTTACAAACTCGTAATCTCATTCGTTTGATGCAGGTGGAGTGTCATCCCTACTTCACTCAGCCGAAACTTCTGGAGTACTGTCGCCAGAACGATATTGTCATCGTGGGGTACAGTCCCCTGGGAACCTCCAGAGACGCTTCCTGGTACAGACTGCTTCCAATTCTACAACAATAGAGGGCGGTGTTATCCCATTAATACGGCAACGTGCACATTTAGGCTGTGAGATGAATTCGTTCAATTAGATTCAATTTGCATTAATATCTTGTTATCAAACCTGTGCAGTACTGGCAGAAAGTGTATTTTGACATTACAATCTAATAATATTAAAGAAGACGTTGAGCAAATCAGTGACAATAAGGCCACAGGCTGCATAAACTTTTTTTATTTTCCTTTTTTTTAAGGGTTAATCTGAAAAGCCCTCCTCTCTTAGAGGACGCTGTTCTGGTTGCCATCGGCAACAAGTACAAGAAGACATCCGCCCAAGTGGCCCTGCGGTTCAACATTCAGAGAGGCGTCGTAGTCATCCCTAAAAGCTTCAGCCCGCAACGTATTAAGCTGAACTTTCAGGTGCGTCCGAGACCGCGATCGCTACAGACGGCTCTCCCGTTGGAAATGAGACGCTGGAATGTTCTTTCGGAACGGTTTATCTCCGAAACCGCAGAACAGGCGCAAGCACTTCTGCTTTTCTCCGTGCGTTCTCTGAACGCCTCATTTCCATGCTTGTGTAATCTGGCACACCCTATTGTATCAGGGTGATCAAGCCAAATTCAAATTGTGTACAAGTTCTGAAAATCATTATTTACACCTTCAAATATCCTTTCACAAAATTACTTATTTACACTTTTTCCAAACGCTGAAAATCATTGTAAGACTTATCTTTATTTAGATTTGGATTGCCATTACCTTATAAACCCATATTATTATACACCTACGTAAATACAGGCATAAAATGTATGTAAGAAAATGTGCATTCATGCCTTAATTTTAGTGTGAACAGAGGTAGGCAACCCTGGTCCTGGAGTACCTGTGATGTTCCTGGTTTTTGTCTGAGTTTGATTTCCAGAGTTTGATGGAATACTGTGAGTTTTTACCTGAATATTCAGCGTCTGAATGGCGAAATGCTGACTGCCTCCAGCACATGGCTCCTCTGTGTTCCTTATGTCTTAATCCAGGCATGTGGGTATAGGTGCGGAGGAAGAAAAACCCGGAACATCTCTGGCACTCCTGGACCGGAGTTGCCTTCCCCTGGTGTAGCACCTCAACCCACGCGATTATGTACCTAAACTGGCAGCTTTCTGTGCCGTGAGAAACACAGCTGGATAACTCCGCTTCTCCCTGTTTCCAGATATTTGACTTTTCTCTAACCGAAGAGGAAATGAAAGCCATCGAGGGACTCAACAAAAACATCCGATTCGTGGAGCTGCTCATGTGAGAGAAGGATCATCTAAGCATCAGAGTGCCTCTGATGTGTTTTTACAAATACTGCGTATTAAAAGAAAAACTATAGGAGAGGGTGTCTGGCAGCTTTGCGAGATTAAACACTAGTACATTGTTTTGTTTCACTGCAAATTAGCTCTGCTGTTTTCTTTGAAATACATGAGTCTTGTTGAGCACCTGTACATGCCACTGCTATTTCTAGACAAGAATGCAGTATAGCAACAGCTCATTATCAAATGTGTGACCTTCTATCATTTCACTTTAAATCCCCCCCTTTCATGACACTCATGTTACATGTACCCCCATTCCAGCACTTTTTGTAAGTTGTATTTGTCCTAATATTGTAGCTTGTTCTTCTCCCTAGTTTGGCTTGGCATAAGTTAGGTCAGAATAATGCTCACTGCGTGAACTGAACTGTGTTCTTGGCTATAAATAGCTGTACGAACTTAGTATCGTACCTTATTGAACCTGTGTTTTGTAGTTGCCCAACGACCATGATTTGCACTTTTTGTACGTCGCTTTGGATAAAAGCGTCTGCTAAATAAATGTAATGTAATCTTCTTCTTTGCATCTTCCATTTATTTCAGGTGGAGTGACCATCCAGAGTATCCGTTCCACGACGAATACTAACAGCCTCGAGACCTTCAGTATATCATAGAATCTATTCCTGTACCACTTCGGGCCTACAGTTTCTCAATAAAGAAAAATTGCAATAAACAACCAACATTTTGTTTACAATCTTTTATTCTTTTTGTTTGTGCAGTGTTAATCAGCTGACTGCATACATTTGCACGTTATGTGTTAGCCTGTCTCATGGGTTCAGTGGATGAACTATTCTGACAGACTTCCATCTGCACAATATTGCAGCCATTTTTCTGCATTGCGTTTGGTGGATTTTTCTACCGTCGCACTACATTTATAGCTGAAACTTGATTTATAACTATATAGGATAGGCTTATTTGCCACGCCATACTCTGAAGTGTGAGCAACTTAAACAGTGTGAAGCTACTCACAGTAAGCCACAAGAAGGAAATTACTTCTAGTGATGACTGGGGAGGGAAAATTCAAAATAAAAGCAAGAATTTTGCATTTCAAATTGTCACTGATCGAGTGAAGAGTGTCATGGGGATTCCATGCCTGTCTGCTTACCGTTCTCTGTTCACATATGCATGTTATTATTGTCATCAAAATAGCACGAAGAATGAGAATTCATAGAAGAGGAGCCATTTCTGACACAAGAAATCAGTAATTATATAGAGCCAAAGGGCAACAGCTCCAAGATGGAGCCCAGAAAATGAAAATCAAACTAATAATGACAAACAGATTAACAAAATCATGTTACAGCCAATATTATATGTCACATAAAGTATCACAGCAGCATTACATGAAAAAAAATATTATTCACATAAAATTTCAAGGGCAAAAAATGTCCTGAAAATGATATTATCGTGCACATTGTGGCAAAGATAGTAACTGCTGTTCTGAAACAATAGTTTATTGTTGTTAATGAATTAATTTATTTGTGCAGGAGAAAAACACAGTTGACAGCAGCATACATGTGTGGGAACACACAGGAACACCAAAGACAATATAAAAAAATGGCAAGACAGTTTATTAACAAATAAAAACTTATTTTCAGTTTCCCAATCAGGTTGCCAGGCCCTCCAGATTTAGTCCTTAATATGCCCTTGCCTAAATTATTCATGTGCACACGTTCGTACTATGACAGCTGATATGAAATTTTCTGATGATGGGACCAAGGGCAAACAATTGCCAATGTAAGCATGGCAATACTTTTTGTAGGCCACCGAAGACGAATGAACAAATACTACAAAAACTTAAGTACTAGAACAAGTTTATCAGCGCACCACAACAGCAAAAGGTGAATCACCGCCATCTACTGTTTTGGAGTGGAGACGCGACGTGGATGACTAAATCCGGTCTGCCATTCCAGTCGAATAACATTCGCTTGTTAATTTTCCAGTGCTCGCGGGAAATTCCCCTCGGGTCTACTTTTAGAGAAAATAATGCCTACCGACATATTCCCGTTAAAATAGGATCGTTCGAATTCTAGTAATGGAGGACACAAACAGACGTGTGTATCACACACTGGAGCAGACAGTTCAGTTGTATCACACAAAGCAATCCCAGAATATCCGGAACCCAGAATCCGGAAGTTATACCTTTGACCTTTGCATTTTATCCCACGGATTTATACTTACATATCCATCCGCACTGTTAATTTCGACAGAACTTATGTAAGGTTATCGTAGAAATCGAATTGCATAAACTCATGCGTTGCATTGTATTGCGATAAATCAACTGCGCAATAAAAGTTACGATAAAAAGTAGATAGTAATAATATTTCCCTAGGACCCTAACGGTTGTGATGGTGGATGGATACTTTGTTGTTACAAAGGTGGTGATACGACAACAGTGAGAAAGGAAGGTGGAAATACATATTTCAAAAAAAAGATATGCACAGAATTGTTTTTATAAATGATTGAATATTCGCACATTAGGTGATAAATATCGATCGATCATGTTGTTTGAATTGTGGGCTTTGTTTATTCAGGCTTTTTTCTGCGTTCTAACAAGGTAGCTAGCCACCTTGCGAAGTTGTTCGACAGCGGCAGTGTGGCACTGGCAGTACTCCAGCAACTAGCGAGCTACTTGGTATTTTAATGGCTAACAAACTAGCCAGATAGGAGCTAGCTATTTTTAAATTGTCTCTCGATGCAAGTATTATCATCATGTTCGAGACATCTTACTTTGACTGACTGTGCGGGAAGTATTTTTTTAAACTTTATATTTTTATGAATGGGAAATCGTCAGGCTGGTTGCTTGATCCGTCAACTGTTTCAAAGAAGAATCGGATGAAATGTGTCGTCCGGCAAGCTTTGAAGTGGATTATTACGAACTATTAGCTTGTTTGCTTCACCCTATGTCTTTACAACGAAACAAACAGGATTCAAACGATAAAATAATGGACTGTCGCGACGCACCCAGGTCACTGATGGATTACAAAAGTGCACCATAAATCATGTGAACATTTTCTGTACAGTAAAATTTACAGTCGATTGCGTGAAATCTAAACATTGAAAGATATATATTTTTCCCTTTTTGAACCTTGGATTTGGTTCTGTCGCCCTGGTACCATATTTCCATGAAAGGGGTTATGAATTTGCTTTTGATGGATCTCCTTCTGCGCTCCAGGTAGTCCCCAACCTCTACTGCGCAGGGAGTGGTGGGGGAGGACTCCGGGTAGGGCCGCAGTTTCCTTGTGATGTAGCGAGCGACTAACCATGGAATGAACTCCATTTGTACAAGTTTTTTCTCTTTAACAGCATATTGTGCACATCCACTCGTCAGCGTTTGGAAAAAATAAAGGAATATTCACCACCCACCGGGATGTATGAATGGACATGCGTGGAAAGCGCATACTTTTAAAGGAAACGACGCATTAGAAATGGACGGGTTTGGTTTGTAAATATTTCTGCAGCTAGTCAACTAGTGCCATCAGCAATTATGGAAGAAATTGAATAATTCGCCAAACGACTGTTTTGGTACTTTTTTTAGACTAATTATGCACGTCGCGGGCCAGTGTTGGTTAAGATTACACCATTTTACATTTTTTAAAATAACATTTAATTTGGAAGAACCTTGAACCGTTGTGACATATTATCATGTCGGTATACGCCGAATTCGTTCCTCCTCCGGAGTGTCCCGTTTTTGAACCAAGTTGGGAAGATTTTTCGGATCCATTAGGATTTATAAACAAGATCCGACCCATTGCCGAAAAAACTGGTATCTGCAAAATTCGCCCCCCTGAGGTAACTCAACTGTTTCTTTTGGAATATCTTGGCCAAAAAGCTTCCATTTTATACTGTGCACCGTCATTGCTTTGTCTTGTTTTTATTATTTTCTGTTGTCTCTTCGACCTATTTGGGAAAATCAGTTGAAGCAGGTATAAATCGACGTATTTCAACCGAGGAGGTAAAATATAAAGAAGCCAGGTTTTGCTCAGTTTTGTTACCATATGCTTCAAGAATCTGTTGCCCGAGCGAACATGACCAAAATATCTTGCACTTAACGTGCAATAGAGGCCCTAATCAGGTCGTATACAACCGGACGCGTTACCTTTGAAATTTAATGCAAAAAGTTGTCACCTTTCTTGCATAAAATAAACAATCGGAGGGTCTTAGTATTGCAATAACGTTGAACCTGCGCTTTATTCATCAATGAAGTCAAAATTAAACGCTGGCCTGTTTCCCCTACTTTTGACTGTAAGATGTCATTGCCCTAGTTTCTCGCCTCCACACAAATGCTGTAATTGATGTTTAATGTTTTGATCGCTCATATGATGGTGTGGCTTTTCCGTAGGTCAGTATAAATTAATTAACAGAAGAAAATATAAACATATATGAAATCTGTCGAAGGGTAGCGTCAAGGCAGTTGATGGCTTTTAACGACTTATTTACATTGTCCATACGTTAATATTGTAAGGCCCGAGATCTTCCAGGCGACTGAGAGGTCACACAGCCGACGGAGCTCCGGGAAGTAGCAGCAGAGAATGGACACAAATGATATCATAGTTAATTCCTCCGGTAATTGAGGCGTGCAAAATTGGGCCTAACCCCTTTGCAGATTGCCGATTTGATCTAATTACGTCGAAGGTTAGCCACCCGTCATTTTCACTAATACATCTCAATTGAAAGTTGTTATCCGCGGAGGACGTAGTTGCACGTTTGTACCACATCTGCTCTATTCTAGCCGACAGGTGTACGACCTTAGGCAGTCTGGGACACTCCCCGACAGCACATCATCTGCACTGGCCTTGCACCGTTTTACGGCTTTGAGGCTTAAACACGTCTGCGTACCTTCACTGTAATAATCTTGTAAATATTTCGTGAACTTTGAGCTGTGTGTATCGGCTCTCTCTTTGATTTAAGATACTGTTTCCCAGCGTCTCTGAAAACTTTGGTTTAGTGCACTGGCCATTCAGAGCCATTGCACAATGTTGGTTTGAATTTCTACATGTTTTGCATAATCTGTTAACAAAAAAAAAGTTAGTGTCATCGTAAAATATTTGGGGAAACGCATCATTTTAGAGAAGTGGATTTTAAAGGGAGCAGTCTAATGGTTGCAGAGAAGCTTGGTCCTTTATTATCACTGTGTGGCACGCTAATTGTGCGCTCAATGAGTTTACTTGCACTTGTGACCTTATTTAACAGGACTGGCAGCCTCCGTTCGCCTGCGATGTGCGAAACTTCCGCTTCACTCCCCGGGTCCAGAGGCTGAATGAGCTAGAGGTAAATACACGTGTGTGTGTGTGTGTGTGTGTGACATGTAACACTTTGGGGCGTTTTTTCTCATTTTGCAGCCAGGTACATTGCAGGTTTGTGACTTTGCTGCATCTCATTCTGAATATTCATTACCTGGTTGCGTTGCACGGTTGTAACTTTTACTAGCGTCTTACTCTTAACATTACTACACGGCCGTTTTGCTAGGTGGTTTAACTTTTAAGGCGGTGGCTCGCGCTTAATGTTTACTGCACGGTTGCACTGTCACATTGCGGAATGCGCAGAGGACTTTAGACCCCGAGATGCGCAAACTGCAGGCTCTGTCGCGCATCCGTAAGGAGCATCCTCCGGCACAGTGTCCCTACGAACGGACGCAGGGGATGGAATGTGGTGCAACGCAGAGGAAAACCTGGCGCTACGGAGCACGGGGTTTGACAAAAAATCCCTGTCTCAAGGCTGAATGCCGTGCTTGTAGGCCAGGGGGCCCCACCAAGGATTTTGGGTTCTATGAAAAGATCTCACATTGGGCCCCACCACCCCAGAAAATCCTATGTTGTAATATTTTTTGAGGACCCCTGTCAGTCAGGGCTCTTGGAATCGTCCTAATATTCCCCCCCCTTATGGAACCCCTTCTCCTAGGCCCTGACCCGCGTCAAGCTCAACTTCCTGGACCAGATCGCCAAGTTCTGGGAGCTCCAGGGGTCCCGGCTGCGGCTTCCTCACGTGGAGAGGAAGCTCTTGGACCTGTATGTCCTCAGCAAGGTAGGAAACTCCGAAAACACAGAGAATCTCCATTTGGCTTCTGTCCCGTGGAGATACAAAGGCACAAGATGGAGACTATTTCAGCGTTGAAACTGCAGTTGATCCTGTCTGATTGCGTATGTCATTGTACATGACGCTCTGATGAGAATGTCTGTTCAGGACGTAACTGGCGCAATGAAAGTGCTTCTCCAGACTGTGCGTGCTTTGTGGGGACCGTGCTCTGGGGCTGGCTGGTCTCCGGGTCTGTTCCGCCTGCGCTTTCTGAAATGCGTGTGACCTGACGGCGGGAACCTGTGCGCAGACGGTGTCGGCGGAGGGGGGCTTCGTGACGGTGTGTAAGGAGAAGCGCTGGTCCAAGGTGGCGTCCAGGATGGGCTTCCCCGGCGGGAAGAACACGGGCTCGCTGCTGCGCACGCACTTCGAGAGGATCCTCTACCCCTACGAGCTGTTCCAGAGCGGGGCCTCGCTCACCGTGAGTCCCTCTGCCTCTCTCAGACACACACACACACACACACACTCACACACAGACACACACACACACTCACAGACACACACACACACACACTCACACACAGACACACAGACACACACACACACACTCACAGACACACAGACACACACACACACACACACGTGCACGGACGTACACACACAAACACACATGCACCCATGCACCCAAACAAACAAACACATGCATACACACACACGCAAACAATCACCCGCGCACGCAAACACGCACATGCACACGCACATTTTAACAAACAGACAAGTACTGGCCTCGCCAACTGCGCTGAAGACATATGGTCCCGCCCACATGTAGCTGATGCTGGCTTTATGAGCAGAAGAATCAGTGTTCTGTAATTATGAGGGTTAAACATTCATAAATGTTGCTTCCGTCAGGCTGGATTTCTCAAAAGGAAAAAGAGGAAAAACGTCTGAAATTATAGAGCCACCAAACGCCTTCCACCTTTTCTCATTTGTCATTTATCATTTTCTCATTTCTCATGTGAAATGGACAGATGTGAATTCCACTTACTGGAAAACACTCACTGGTGGGTCTGTGCAATGGCTGCTGCACCTTCCCATTGTGAATAAGATTGAAGAACAGGCCGCAGCGTGTCAGGATGAGCGTTGAGATTGGCACGCCCGCGGGTCAGGTTTTAGTTTTTCCTCTGCTGTCCGCCCATTGGCGAGCAGCGGTGACGAGCGGTGCGCCCCCTACGAACCAGAGGCCCTGCCCGTTATTCCGTCCAAACACCTGTGGAATGCCTGGCAACGGCGCGCGTTGTTTGGTCTGGCGCCGGTCCACCGCGGTAAGCGGGCAAAGCTGGCGCGTCTGCAGGTTTAAGTTCGCCGGCGCTGACCGCCAGGGCCGCGGGCGGCTCGAGAGCGCGGCCGTGCGGCGGTGCCCCTCGCGAGTCGAGCTGCTTACCCGTGCTCCGCTGGGTCCCTTGGCCCCCGCTAGCTCTGATCTGCGCTGCGTTCTTTTCCCAGCGAGCAGCCTTGCGTCTCAGGCACATACCTCCCCGTAAGCCGTAAGCCTTGCGGCAGCTGTGCTGCTCGCAGCCGGAAATCCACCCGCTCTTCGGGACGCATCAGGTATTTCCTCTGTAGCCAATCGAATCAACTCGGCGAAGGCGGCGCAGAGGTGAAGGTAGCGACGCACACGTAATCTGTGAGACGCAGGCGAGTGGCTGAATAGGGACAGTAGGTGTGTTTAAAATACTTCACACTGCCGTGAACTGCCCTCGTGGATTCTGCCCAGTGTCTAAGCCAGCGGTTCCAGATGCGCTTCTCCCAGATGTGGTAAGTGCCGTTCGCCGACCGTAAGCCAAGTGGCTCTGGGGCGATGGAGGAAATCGAGGAAACGTGTGTTTGGCGAGTGGAACTTCCTTGTTCCGTCAAGAGTCAGTTTTAAGGCGCGTCAGTTACGGGCGTGGTTAACGCGGAGCGGTGGATCCACAAGTCGATCATTTTTATGTCACGCGTTCCAAAAAAAATGCTTCCGCAAGGGATGCGCTCGTGTTTCCTTGCTCAAGCCTCCTTCGGGAGGCTCCTAGCTCCTAGCTCCTTCGAGAAGCATTTAACGGGTTGGAATGTCCTTATTAAAGATGGCAGACGTCGATCGATTTCCATGTCAGGCGAGGACCGAGGAGATGAGGACGGGTGAAATAAGCTGTTGGAACGAGCCTCGGGTCTAGCAGACTTTTTGCAGATGCTGTGGAGGTCGGTGTCCCGGGGTAGAGACTCGTCCCTCTGTAACCCTGAGGCCTTGTTTTGGGGCTCCCCCATTCCCTGCGCAGGGCATCCACAAGCTGTACGACGAGGGGCCGGACGGGGACGAGCCGGACGAGGGCTTGGAGAAGGGCCGAGAGGAAGAGGAGGTGGAGGAGAGGGGGGACGGTCGGGACAGCCCGTGCGACAGGGGGCAGGGCAAGGACCTCACCATTCCCGAGAGGCGGTCCCGACGCCTCAAATCTGCCGAGGTAGGCACCGTGGGGGGCTGGGCATGGCTGGGCTGGGCGGAGCGGGGCATGGCAGGGCGGGGCAGGGCTACAGTGACTGAAAGACCATATAGGCTCACCAGATACTCCACTGCCGAGTTCCTTCTGTCCTCTCTGCTTCATAACCACAGAATGTTCCGGTTGGTACAACACAGTTTCCGGTGTTGTATTACGGTACAGAAAGTTTATTTTCACGCTGTAGTCCCAGGTTCAGTATTGCGTCGAAAGAGGATTTGTATGAACACAGTCAATAGTCTGCTTGTGTAGTTTGTGCCTCAGTGGAATCCTATGATGTGCATCTCCATATTTGTAATGTCCATCTTTGGAGTGATTCTCTCCTAGAAGTTACCGTGACTAATGCTTGAAATAGTTAACAGTGTGATCTCCTCATGATTAATACTGCAGACTTGAACCTGCAATCCTCGGTTCATCATCATTGCTTTTAAATACGCACACGTGGACTCGAGTCATCTGCAGTTCGGCCACCAGGGGGCGGCGTCGGTCTGCGAGCCGGCGGTCATTTCTCAGCCCCCTGACCCCTCTCCCCCCTCCCTCCCCCCAGCAGGACGGCAAGGAGCTGAAGAGCCTGCGCATTTTCGGCAGCAGTCCCAAGATGGTGGGCCTGGAGATCGTCCCCGCCGGTACGGGTCCCGCTCAGAAAACCCAAACCCAAACACGGCCTAGAGAGAACCGCAACACCGTCGCCTGCACACGAGCACACTGGTGTTACTGCTGGAAACGTGGAACTAGCGTTCTCTTGCTCCTTGTTTTCATACTCACTGTCAGTTATTATATTAGCCGATTTAGTCTGGGAGAAATATTTGACTTTTTTTCCCCTCTTCTTTTTTTGAAAGAAACAGCACATATTTGACAGTGAACCTTTGGGGTGTTTGGCACAAAACAAGCACACAGGGATGGCCTATAATTGCTGTAAAATCCAGCCGAAAACTTTCCAGAGTTTCCTTTGCTCTTAGAATGGACTCATGTTTACATATATCTATGTTTTAAATGGACTGCATGTTTTAGGTTTGCTTGTCGAATGTTTATTGAAAGGGGAAAAATTACAAGAGAACATTTCAAACAGAGCACTTACAAGAGACTTTTAAAACTTATTGAATGCCTTCCATTTGACTCATTTCCTGAAACGATTAGTTATTCTTTTTTGAGAAATGATGAAGGAAGATGGCCGGTCTGGTTCCTTCGCCTCGGCGAAGAGGCCGCTCACTCTTCTCTCCTCCTCCTCCTCTCGCGCAGACGACGGCTTCAACAGGAAGCAGCGGCACCTCAAGGCGCAGGCCTTCGCCATCAAGATGCGCCAGCGCAAGGAGACCCTGGAAGTGAACTTTGTGAGTGTGTCTGAGAGCGCGTGTCTGCGTCCGTGTGATTGTGTGCGGATGTGACGGGTGTGTATTGTGCAGCCTGTTTAGGTGATTCATTGGTTGTGAATCGGCTACAAAAGTGAATGGGTATCGCTAGCAAGCTTGTCGGAGTGTGTATATTTCTTTGTGTAAAAGTAGTTATGTTTTGTTTATCTGGTTTGGTGATTTAAGTCTCTGCTCTTCGTGAGTGTTTATGCTTTATCTGGTCGTATCTTTGGCTTTACGCTGTGTGTATGAGTGTAGATTATCTGGCTGTATGTTTGGATCTATGCTGTGTGCATGAGTGTGTAGACTATCTATCTGGTTATATATTTGGATCTACGCTGTGTGTATGTGTGTGTACATTGTCTAGTGACATGTTTGGATCTCTGCTGTATGTATGAGTGTGTATAGATTATCTGGTGACATGTTTGGCTCTGCGCTGTGTGCATGAGTGTGTGCAGATTATCTGGTGACATGTTTGGCTCTGCGCTGTGTGCATGAGTGTGTGCAGATTATCTGGTGACATGTTTGGATCCCAGCTGTATGTATGAGTGTGTATAGATTATCTGGTGACATGTTTGGCTCTGCGCTGTGTGCATGAGTGGGTGCAGATTATCTGGTGACATGTTTGGATCTACGCCGTGTGCACGGGCGTGTAGATGATCTGGTTCCCCGCTCCCTCTCTCAGATCGACCTGTACATGTGCCTGGCGTGCGGCCGGGGCGACGAGGAGGACCGCCTGCTCCTGTGCGACGGCTGCGACGACAGCTACCACACCTTCTGCCTCATCCCGCCCCTGCAGGAGGTGCCCAAGGGCGACTGGCGCTGCCCCAAATGCGTGGCGGAGGTACGGAGGCGCCTGTAGCGCCTGTAGCGTTAGCGTCCTGGTCTCATCTGCGGGGGGGGGATCTGAGGGTACGAGCGCGTGTCTGGCGCATTAGTGAAGACCGAGCGTGTCTGTGATGCGCGTCGAAGACCGAGCGTGACCGTCCGGCGCGTTTCGTTCCCCCCCTCAGGAGTGCAGCAAGCCGCGGGAGGCGTTCGGGTTCGAGCAGGCCGTGCGGGAGTACTCCCTCCAGAGCTTCGGCGAGATGGCCGACCACTTCAAGTCCGACTACTTCAACATGCCCGTGCACGTAGGTGTCCACTTCCTGGTCGGGCTGCAAGCGGAGCCACTGCTGTTTACTAATAAACCATCTCTCTCATTTCTTTTCCACTGTCTCTGTAAAAATGTGTTGTTCTCACTCCTTCGCCCTCCTCTGTCTCACTCTCTGTCTCCTCGCTCCCACTCACATTCTTATTTTGACTCTATCCATTCCTCTTCCTTCCCCCTGTCCCTCCCTCTCTCCCTCGCTCCCTCCCTCTCTCTCAGATGGTGCCCACGGAGCTGGTGGAGAAGGAGTTCTGGAGGCTGGTGAGCAGCATCGAGGAGGACGTGATCGTGGAGTACGGCGCCGACATCAGCTCCAAGGACGTGGGGAGCGGCTTCCCCGTCCGGGACGGGAAGAGGAGGCTGCTGTCCGAGGAGGAGGTGAGGGGCGGGGCCAGAGCGTTCCACAGACCAGCCCACCGTCCTGTAGGGTTTCACTCCAACCCTAACACGACACACCTCAGTCAACAGCTAGGGACTGGCACTGAGCTAGTTAGTAGAGTCAGGTGTGCCGCATTAGGGCTGAACTGAAACCCTACAGGACTGGAGATCTCCAGGAACAGGGCTGGGAATCACTGCAGTGGATGATAAGCTCTTGTGTTCATACCCAGAAAATTAAAATGGACAGATGACATGAAGTCACGAGTCAGCTAGTCATCTCTCCCCCCTTTCTCTCTTTCTCTCTCTCTCTCTCTCCCTCTGTCTCCCCTCCCCCCCCTCCCCTCTCCCCCTCTCTCTCTCTCTCTCTCTCCCCTCTCCCCCCCCCTCTCTCTCTCTCTCTCTCTCTCTCCCCTATCTCCCCCCCCTACCCTCCCTTCTCTCAATTCTCTCTCTCCCCTCTCTCTATCTCATGACAAATTCTCCTCCCTCTCTCCCCCTCTCTTAAGGTCTCTCCCTTTTTAAAAAAAATAAAATAAAATAAAATCTCTCTCCCCTCCCTCTCTCTCTCTCCCCCTCTCAGGAGTACGCTAACTCCGGCTGGAACCTGAACAACATGCCGGTGCTGGAGCAGTCTGTGCTGACGCACATCAACGCGGACATCTCGGGCATGAAGGTGCCCTGGCTCTACGTGGGCATGTGCTTCTCCTCCTTCTGCTGGCACATCGAGGACCACTGGAGCTACTCCATCAACTTCCTGCACTGGTGAGGCTCCGCCCCCCCCCCCCCATCCCTCCCTCCGTCCGTCCGTCCGTCTGTCTGTCCGTACGTCCGCCGTAGGTCTTTCTGGTGTCCAAATGTCCCTTAAAAATTATGGCCACTGTTGGGCACTTGAGTGGAATTTCTGGGGTGAAATGTTGGCTAAACGCCCCCCCCCCCCCTGCCCCCCCCCTCGCAGGGGCGAGCCGAAGACGTGGTACGGGGTCCCGGCGCACGCGGCCGAGCAGCTGGAGGCGGTGATGAAGAAGCTGGCCCCCGAGCTCTTCGACTCCCAGCCCGACCTGCTGCACCAGCTGGTCACCATCATGAACCCCAACGTCCTGATGGAGCACGGCGTCCCGGTGCGTCTACGGCCCCGCCTCCGTCACCCCCCTACCTCCCCCCCGCCAGGTCCCGCCCCCAAACCCCGGCTCACCAACCCCTGTCCGCCCACAGGTGTTCCGGACCAATCAGTGCGCGGGAGAGTTTGTGGTGACCTTCCCCCGGGCCTATCACAGCGGGTTCAACCAGGGCTACAACTTCGCCGAGGCGGTTAATTTCTGCACAGCCGACTGGGTATGTCCACCGTGGGGCCATTCCATTCTCTAGTGTCTCAGTGTTAAACTCACTTCAGTGCACAGACGTTATCAGAAACGCCAGATGACATAAATGATTGGTGTCAATACAGTAATTGAGCAGAAATTGGCGTGAGATCCCAAAACCGGTCAGCCCTGGTCGGCCGTCTTTCGTGGAAAGCGCGAGAGCGTTTTTGCGTGGATTGCGGACTGCCCAATATGAGTCACGACATATGTTCAAAACAGGTAGTCAAATGAAGTAACCGTGATAGGCTGCAGTAGAACTTGGCTGTTGTGAAAGGTAACTTTGGGGCTCCTTTGGCTCCTCCCCCTGGCTTCTCTGACCCCTCCCCCTGGCTCCTCTGACTCCGCCTCATGTGCTCTTTGTCTCCCCCCCCTCCCCCCCCGCAGCTGCCGCTGGGGCGCCAGTGCGTGGCCCACTACCGCCGCCTCCACCGCTACTGCGTCTTCTCCCACGAGGAGCTGCTCTGCAAGATGGCCGCCGACCCCGAGTGCCTGGACGTGGAGCTGGCGGCCGCCGTCTTCCGCGAGATGGGCGAGGTGACGGAGGAGGAGGCCCGGCTGCGGCAGGCCGTGCAGCAGATGGTGAGGGATGGGGGGGGTTAGACGGGCGGGGGGGGGGTCCCCAAAGATGCGGTGCTGTTTGACGCATAGGTTTTGGGCGCTCACGTCGGGGCTGTTTTGCTGATTGTCCCTCGCTCCGGCCTGCAGGGGGTGCTGTCCTCGGAGCAGGAGGTGTTCGAGCTGGTACCGGACGACGAGCGGCAGTGCCAGAAGTGCAAGACCACCTGCTTCCTGTCGGCGCTCACCTGCTCCTGCAGCCCCGAGCGGCTGGTCTGCCTGCACCACGCCGCCGACCTCTGCGACTGTCCCCTCGGCAACAAGTGCCTCAGGTGAGACCGGCCGGGGAGACGCGCCCGACAGAGAGACCTGTCTGACATCACTACAGAGAGACCTGTCTGACTGAAGAGTTCAGTCTCAATGTCAGAGAAACCTGTCAATCTGGCCAGTCGCAGATCTCCTGTTGTATGTACAAAGCGAGTGAAGTGTGAAGTCACTGTGTACATGCGTGTGTTGGCGGAGCTGCAGGGGCGGGGCCAGGCAGGGCTGAAGGGGCGGGGCCAGCTGGGGGCGGGGCCGGCTGGGGAGCAGTGTCCGGCACAGTCTCAAAGGCCCCCTCTCTCGTTCTCTCCCCGCTCCTCTCTCTCAGGTACAGGTACGCCCTGGAGGAGTTCCCCTCCATGCTGCACGGGGTCAAGTCCCGCGCCCAGTCCTACGACACCTGGGCCAAGAGGGTCTCCGAGGCCCTGGCTGCCGACCACAAGAACAAGAAAGGTGTGGGACGGGGGGGGGCACAGGGGCACAGGGGCCAAATAATCACACACTGCACTTCAGTTCAGTGTGCTGTATCAACATGCAATACAGTCAAGACGTATTGCAACAGCACTGTACGGATTTTAATACAGAAAATCATGAATTATTGTTGTATCCCTATAGTTTTATTTTGATTTATATTATTCCCTTTGTGACCGGGCACTATGACTGTACCCCTGGGAACTGTGACTGGAGTACTATGACTGTAACCCTGGGAACTGTGACTGGAGTACTATGACTGTAACCCTGGGAACTGTGACCGGGCACTATGACTGTAACCCTGGCAACTGTGACTGGAGTACTATGACTGTAACCCTGGGAACTGTGACCGGGCACTATGACTGTAACCCTGGCAACTGTGACTCGGGTACTATGACTGTAACCCTGGGAACTGTGACTGGAGTACTATGACTGTAACCCTGGCAACTGTGACTGGAGTACTATGACTGTAACTCTGGGAACTGTGACTGGAGCACTATGACTGTACCCCTGGGAACTGTGACCGGGCACTATGACTGTAACCCTGGCAACTGTGACTGGAGCACTATGACTGTACCCCTGGGAACTGTGACCGGGCACTGTGACTGTAACCCGGGGAAACGCAGGGAGTGACTGTGACTCTTACGCACGCCTGTGCTGCAGACCTGATCGAGCTGAAGGTGATGCTGGAGGACGCGGAGGACAGGAAGTACCCCGAGAACAACCTGTTCAGACACCTGAAGGAGATGGTGAAGGAGGCCGAGACCTGCTCCTCTGTGGCACAGCTACTCCTCAGCCACAAGCAGAGACACAGGTCAGCCGCACGCGCACACACAGTACACACACACACTCTCATACAGTATACACACAGGCATACACACACACATACACATACAGTACACACACACACACACACACATACACACACGTTCAGCACACACACACACACACTCACACATACACACACACACACACACACACACACACACACACTCTCATACAGTATACACACAGACATACACACACATACACATACACACACACACACACACACGTACAGTACACACGCACACACTCACACACACACACACACACACACACACGTACAGTACACACACACACACAGTACACACACACACACACGTACAGTACACACACACGCACACACACACACACACACACTCTGTGTCCTGATGCCCGGCGCTCTGTCCCCTCTCTGAGGCAGGCAGCGGCCGGAGAGCAGTCGCACCCGCAGCAAGCTGACGGTGGAGGAGCTCAAGGCCTTCGTGGAGCAGCTGTTCCGCCTGCCCTGCGTGATCAGCCAGGCACGACAAGTCAAAGTGAGAGCACCAAAACCACCACACCGCCTTCCGGAGTGTTCCTTTCTGTTCTATTGTGGCCTGCCACATCCTCCCCTGTTTGAAGGACAGCTAACACTAATATGGTCTAGATACAAAATATTGCATGAAGAATACAAGTATGTCTGTACGTGGGTAAGTGTTGTATTTTGTCAACGTGTACTTATGGACGCTTAGCCAACCATGAAGTTGTAACAGGTCTTGCATTGTGGTTGGGTATGATAGGTATATTGCTTTATAAAAGCATTACATTTACATGCCGTACATTACATCACATTTATTTGGCAGATTCTTTTGTCCAAAGCGATGTACAATAAGTGCATGCCAAAGGTCGTTGGGACAATTACAAAACACAGGTCAGATAAGGGACATTACTCATTCTGTACCAGTTGTGCGTAGCCACGAACACATTCAGTTCACACGGTAAGCATAGGCTAAGTACAGTTAGTGTAGTAGTGTGGGTATTACAGTTAAGACATTACAGGTAGCAGAATGGCTGGTCTGAGTGGTTTGTTCTAGGCTAAGTACAGTTAGTGTAGTAGTGTTGGTATAACAGTTAAGACATTACTGGTAGCAGAATGGCTGGTCTCAGTGGTAATGTGGTTTTGCGTCCCCCCCCGCCCCAGGAGCTGCTGGAGAACGTGGAGGACTTCCACGAGCGGGCGCAGGCGGCGCTGGCGGACGAGACGCCGGACTCCTGCAAGCTGCAGGCCCTGCTGGACCTGGGCGGCGGGCTGGACGTGGAGCTCCCCGAGCTGCCCCGGCTGAAGCAGGAGCTGCAGCAGGCGCGCTGGCTGGACGAGGTGCGCCTGGCGCTGGGCGAGCCGCACCGCGTCACCCTGGAGCTGATGAAGCGGCTCATCGACGCGGGCGTGGGCCTGGCGCCGCACCACGCCGTGGAGAAGGCCACGGCCGAGCTGCAGGAGGTGCTCACCGTCTCCGAGCGCTGGGAGGACAAGGCCCGCACCTGCCTGCAGGCCAGGTGAGCCCCGCCCCCCCCCCCCTTACCCACAATGCCTTTCATCTGGAAACCTGCTTGGAGAATTCTCAACAAAACGTTACGACTGACCAAGGAGTTGTTTTCTGAGTACTGGTGGAAGCATAGGTGAAACTATCTTTGAAATATTTGGTAATCCTCAATAATTTCCTGGTGTCTGTAATGTATTTCTAATTTTATTTGACCCAGTTATAGCATGCTAACCTGACCACCCCTTCAGCGCAATGTTATTATGTTTCTTCTCTATGACGGTTTTTATTGTAACGCTGTATTTTTATGAAAACCCGCCATGTGCTCAACAGTCATTAAAACGGAGTGCGCACCGGGCATGTATACACACGTTTGTTTGGCATCGCGTCGTGGCTAGCGGTGCTAATTTGGCTAGCGGCTAGCGGCTAACGGCGCCGAGCGGTCCTCTCTCCCCCGCCCCCAGGCCGCGGCACAGCATGGCCACGCTGGAGAGCATCGTCACGGAGGCCAAGAACATCCCGGCGTACCTGCCCAACGTGCTGGCGCTCCGAGAGGCCCTGCAGAAGGCCAAAGAGTGGACGGCCAAGGTGGAGGCCATCCAGGTAGGCCCCGCCCCTGTCCCCGCCCCCGTCCCTGCCTCCAGCGAGCACTTGCACCTGTTCAGTAGCAGTGTTGGGCTTCTGAACCTAAACTGCAGTCACAGCCTGTGGGTCCTTATTAGAGCTTTCAAAGTTAAGATTTAAGAGAAAGTTAACTGTAGGGGAGCTTGTACATTTGCACGTCAAGTCAAGTCCCTGGTTTTTTATTTGTTGGTTTACTTGCTTTTAGCATCATCCGCAAACCAAGCTGGCTCACAAAGCTACTTTTTGGGGGTTCGGTATTTTTATAGTGTTTATTAAAATGGCATACTATTGAAATGCTCTCCTCAAAGGCCCAAGATTTGACCCTGCAATCTGCAGTGTCCCCAGCCCGGCTCTGTCACTCTGTCGCCCCCTGGTGGGCAGGTGGTGCTACGTCGCTCACAGTTTTGCGCGTCCTCCTCCTCCCCCGCAGAACGGCAGTAACTACGCCTACCTGGAGCAGCTGGAGAGCCTGCTGGCCCGGGGACGCTCCATCCCCGTGCGGCTGGACCCCCTGCCCCAGGTGGAGTCCCAGGTGGCCTCCGCCCGCTCCTGGAGGGAGAGGACGGCGCGCACCTTCCTCAAGAAGAACTCCACCTACACCCTGCTGCAGGTGAGGAGCGCCCCCCCCTTCCCAACCGTGATGCCTCGGGCCAGGGCAGGACAGGGGAGGAGGGCGGGTAAGGGTGGAGTTTGGATGTTTTAAATGCTGATGGAGTGAGTGTGTGTGTGTCTGCGTGTGTGTGCATGTATGTGTGTGTGTGTGTGTGTGTGTGCGTTTCAGGTTCTGAGCCCTCGTCAGGACATCGGGGTGTACGGCAACAGCAAGAGCAAGCGCAAGCGGGCCAAGGAGCTGCTGGAGAAGGAGCGGGGGCTGGACCTGGAGGGGCTGAGCGACCTGGAGGAGGGGATGGAGGAGATCCGCGACCCCGCCGCCGTGGTGAGAGCGCATGTTTACCCTGTACCGCCTGTACACCGCTGCTATACCACCTTTACACCTCTAATATACCACCTCTATACATCGCTACTATACCACCTCTATACACCGCTGCTATACCACCTTTACACCTCTAATATACCACCTCTATACATCGCTACTATGCCATCTCTATACACCTCTGCTATACCACCTTTACACCTCTAATATACCACCTCTATACACTACTACTGTACCGTCCGTACACCACTGCTATACCACCTTAACTTCTCTAATATACCACCTCTATACATCGCTGTTATACCACCTCTGTACGCCGCTACTATACCACCTGTGCACCTCTAATACACCACCTCTAAACACTGCTACTGTACCGCCTGAACACTTCTGATATGCCACCTCTATACACTGCTACTATGCCACCTCTATACACTGCTGCTATACCACCTGTACACCATTATTGTACCACCTCTATACACCACTACTATACCACTGCGTCCCAGATACTAGGAATGCAACTCTTTTAAACTGCCAGAGAAGGCCTCTAAGAGTGCTGCAGTTCTGCATTTGTGTGTATTACTGTTTTCTCCCTCTCCCTTTGGTCTGTGAGTCATTAAACTCGCTGGTCTTGTGTCCTCTGAGTGAGTGAGATATGACTGCAGTGTATTGTATGACTGTACTAGTCCCTTTATTGCTGCTGTATTCAGCTGTAGGCAGAGGACATCCAAGCCTTTTGAAAAGCCGAGCTTCTCATTTGCGTTTTCCTTTAATTTCCGCCACTGTACCGCAGCCCCGCCCCCCTCGCAGGCGCCCCTCTGACAGTGTGAGAGGTCACCTTGCTCTGTCCCCGCCCCCCTGCATGCCCGCTGCTCACACGGTGTGACACGGGAGAGGTGGCACGTTGTGTTCTGTGCGGTCATCAGTTGACACTTGGTTGACCCGCTGGTTATACGCTGCTTTGAAGTTTCACAGGTTTCCTCGTTGGGTTACTCCCTGTGTGGGCTGGTTCTTTTAAGGGATGGTGCGCAAGTTTAAGCTCCTAGTTAACTGGCTGAATTGAAATGGAATTGCCCCAAGCACTGATAATGAGTGGCTGATAAGTTCCTGTGTTGTACAGAGACTGCTGTTCCCCCTCCCCTTTTCTTCAGATATGTGATGTCACAGTTCTGCCCCCTCCCCTTTTCTTCAGATCTGTGATGTCACAGTTTCTCCCCCCTCCCCTTTTCTTCAGCTCTGTGATGTCACAGTTTTGCCCCCTCCCCTTTTCTTCCCGGTCTGTGATGTCACAGTTGGGCCACCTCCGCTTTGTTCCGCTCTGCGCTCGCACTCATGCCCCCTCCCCTTTCTGTCTGCTCTGTGATGTCACAATGGTGCTCCTCCCCTTTTTCCTCAGCTCTGCGACGCACACTCGTCCCTGTCCTTTTAATTTAGCTCTGACCCCCCCCCCCCCGTCTCCACCAGGTGGCAGCGTTCAAGGCCAAGGAGCTGAAGGAGGTGGAGGCCATCCACTCGCTGCGGGCGGCCAACCTGGCCAAGATGGCCATGGCCGACCGCATCGAGGAGGTCAAGTTCTGCCTGTGCCGCAAGACGGCCAGCGGGCTGATGCTCCAGTGCGAGCTGTGCAAGGACTGGTTCCACAGCGCCTGCGTGCCGCTCCCCAAGGCCGGCTCCCAGAAGAAGGGCCCGGCGCCCTGGCAGAGCAAGGAGTCCAAGTTCCTGTGCCCGCTGTGCCAGCGCTCGCGCCGCCCGCGGCTGGAGACCATCCTGTCGCTCCTGGTGTCCCTGCAGAAGCTCCCGGTGCGGCTGCCCGAGGGCGAGGCGCTCCAGTGCCTGACGGAGCGCGCCATGGGCTGGCAGGACCGGGCGCGGCAGGCGCTGGCCACCGACGAGCTCTCCTCGGCGCTGGCCAAGCTGTCGGTGCTCAGCCAGCGCATGGTGGAGCAGGCCGCCCGGGAGAAGACGGAGAAGATCATCCACGCCGAGCTGCAGAAGGCCGCCGCCAACCCCGACCTGCAGGTGAGCCCCCCCCCGGGGAGCCGACGCTAACGCCGCTAGGCTAACGGCAGCGAGGAGTTATTGGTGCTCTTGCGCTAATGCCTCCTCCTTGTGGAGAATCGTCAGCCTTCTGAACGTACGTGAGTGAGTGAGTGAGTGAGTGAGTGAGTGAGTGAGTGAGTGAGTGAGTGAGTGAGTGAGTGAGTGAGTGAGTGAGTGAGTGAGTGAGTGAGTGAGAGTGAGTGAGTGAGTGAGTGAGTGAGTGAGTGAGTGAGTGTGTGAGTGAGTGTGAGTGAGTGAGAGAGAGAGAAGCCAGGTACTCTGCGTCTAAAAACATTTAAGGTTAGCCTGTGTGCCTAACACAATTTAAAGCCCCTGCTGTGTTGTGGTGCAAGGTTTGTTGAAAGAGCAGGATTTTGAGGAGTGTGTCTGTGTGTGTGTGTGTGTGTGTGTGCGTGCGTGTGTGTGTGTGCGCGTGTGTGCGCGTGTGTCACGCAGGGCCACATTCAGACCTTCCAGCAGGCCGGCTTCAGCAGGGCCACGTCGCCGCGGCAATCTGTGGACTACGACGACGAGGAGACGGACTCGGACGAAGACATTCGGGAGACGTACGGCTACGACATGAAGGTACGGAGGAGCACTGAGGCCTTTAGCCACCAGCGCTAGTCTGTCAGGGTTCGAGGCTAATATTTTCTCCAAGTAGCACATGTGCTCCTAAGTCAGTGGTTCTCAAACTCGGTCCTGGGGGACCCCTGTTGTCTGCTGGTTTTCATTCCAACCTCAACTGCAATCCCACACTTTAATAAACTGATCACATATTACTTCATGTTTTAGAGCTGGAGTCCCCAGTCTTATCCAGAAAGAGCCAGTGTGGGTGCACACACCTGATTCTACTAATCAACTGCTAGCGTCGTTGCTAAGTGACCTTGATTAGTAGAATCAGGTGTGCACACCCACACTGTCCCTTTGTGGATAAGACTGGGGAAAAATCAACTGCTTGTTAAAACTGTGGGATTGCGCTGAGGTTGGAATGAAAACCAGCACACACAGTAGTCCCCCAGCACCGAGGATGAGAACCACTGTCCTAAGTTGAAAAGTTTAGGAGCACACTAATATGTCCTAATTAGTTGGTGTGCTCTTAAATAGGTAGTATGCATGACATTTCATTATCAAATTCTCCTTGAGCAGGAGTACTAGAGCCCTGTCCCTATAGAAATAATTGTTTCATTAAAATAAAAAATAAAAAATTTCTAAATATATGCTGCAGTCTCACTCCTATCTGGCAGTCTTCTGGTTGCACTGTACAGCCTCCTCTGTCCGTCCTGGTTGTCTGTCTGTCTGTCTGTCTGCCTGCCTGTCTGTCTGTCTGAATGCCTGTCTGTCTGTCTGTCTGCCTGCCTGCCTGCCTGTCCGCCTGTCTGTCTGTCTGCCTGCCTGTCTGTCTGTCTGTCTGCCTGTCTGCCTGTCTGCCTGTCTGCCTGTCTGCCTGTCTGCCTGTCTGTGTCTGTCTGTCTACCTGTCTGCCTGCCTGCCTGCCTGTCTGTCTGTCTGTCTGTCTGCCTACCTGCCTGTCTGTCTGTCTGTCTGCCTGCCTGTCTGTCTGTCTGGCTGTCTGGCTGTCTGTCTGAATGCCTGTCTGTCTGTCTGTCTGCCTGTCTGTCTGAATGCCTGTCTCTGTCTGTCTGTCTGTCTGAATGCCTGTCTCTGTCTGTCTGGTTGTCTGTCTGTCTGTCTGTCTCAGGACTCGAGCGGGGTGAAGCCCTACCTGTTCTGCGACGAGGAAATCCCCGTCAAGTCCGAGGAGGTGGTGAGCCACATGTGGCCGGCCACGCCCTCCTTCTGCGCGGAGCACGCCTACTCCTCCGCCTCCAAGTCCTGCGCCCAGAGTGAGTCACCCCTCCCCCTCCCCCTCTGTGTCTGCCGTCCCACGCTGATGATGCGATCAGCACGCGGCCCTCCTTAAGATGCGCCTCGTAGTCCGACGGCTTTGCACCAAGGGTCAGTGTCGACTTAATTCTGAAGTCGGTAAATTCAATGAATCAAATTGAAATTCACTAATTTGACGCAAAGCTCTTGCGCTGGTTTTTTAAATACAAATCATTTTCCTCAAGTGGAATTGACCTTAAACCTGGTTCAGAGCAGCCCAGTGTTGAGCTCTCCCCCCCTGTCATGCGCAAGGTTAACCCCTCCCCCCTCTCGTGCCCCCCCCCAGACTCGGGGACCCCCCGGAAGCAGCCCCGGAAGACGCCGCTGGTCCCGCGGAGCTTGGAGCCGCCGGTGCTGGAGCTGTCCCCCTCGGCCAAGGCCCAGCTGGAGGAGCTGATGATGGTGGGCGACCTGCTGGAGGTCTCCCTGGACGAGACGCAGCACATCTGGAGGATCCTGCAGGCCACCCACCCGCCGTCCGAGGAGCGCTTCCTGCAGGTGATGGAGGTGAGGCCCCCCCCCCCGCCGCCGCTTCCCTCACCCCCCCCCCCCCCCCCCCACGTCTCTCCCACGAGGTCCCCCTTCTCCCGTTTGAAGTTTGTGTTCCTTTAAGGACTTTTCGTCTCCCAAACACGCCCCTTACCGGGAGGTGATTTATGTGGACTCCCGATAAGGGCGTGCCAAACGGTCTCTCGTTTTCCCGCCAAAATAATATCTTACCTGTGGTGTGCTGTTGGAAGGGCAGAGCTTGAGAACATTACATTACATTACCTTCTGTCGAGTTAAATACAAACCTGCATTAACACACAAGACTGTCCTAGAACACTGTCCTGAACACTGTCCTGCTTCGTTTGTTCAGACCAGACCTGGGTCAAATACGTACTTGTTTTGGATTCAGATACTTTTCCACACTTTGCTGATCTTGTCTGGTGTATTGGAACCAATGAAATATTCTCAGAAGTGCAAACCCTGCCTTCTGGTCATATTGGCATACAAGTCAATTACACCAGGCAAGATGAATAGAGCACAGAAGAGTATTTGAATCCAAAACAAATACGTATTTGACCCAGGTCTGGTTCAGATATTTATTTTATTTATATATTTATTTTTGTATATGTATTTTTCACATTTTGAGTTCAAAGTGTATTTGAATTAAGCAGATTTTAAAATATAAAACTGTAGGGTCGTAATGGTTCTTTTATGAAGTTAGAAATAAGCTGGAATCTGAAACCACCCCACCCCCCCTTACGCCCCCCCAGCCTGAGGAGGGTCTCCTGGAGAAGCCGCTGAAGCTGAAGCCCAAGGACTCGGAGAAGAGGAGGAAGAGGAAGCTGGAGAAGGCGGAGCAGCTGCTGCTGGCGGCGGGCGGAGGCGGAGTGGGCGTCGGCGGGGACGGCGGCGTCGGCGGGAGGCCCAAGTCCAAGGAGCTCCGGAAGGGCGAGGGCAAGCCCAAGAAGAAGAAGCTGAAGCTGAGCCCCGAGAAGTCGC
Organism: Anguilla japonica; assembly: GCA_025169545.1. Lineage (NCBI taxonomy): Eukaryota > Metazoa > Chordata > Actinopteri > Anguilliformes > Anguillidae > Anguilla > Anguilla japonica. The sequence continues at coordinate 10,785,884 of CM045901.1, read as the reverse complement.
GCGAGCTCAAGCAGCTGGCCAAGCGCCTGGCCAAGGAGGAGAAGGAGAAGAAGCGCAAGGAGAAGGCCGCCGCCAAGGCCGAGGCCGCCAAGGAGAGCCTGGAGCGCAAGCGCGAGAAGAAGGTGCTGGACATCCCCTCCAAGTACGACTGGTCGGGCGCCGAGGACTCCAACGACGAGAACGCTGTCTGCGCCGCCAAGAACTGCCAGCGGCCCTGCAAGGACAAGGTGAGGCCCGACCGCTAACGTGCTAACACGCTAACGTGCTAACGTGCGCCGTGCTAACGTTGCTACCGCGCCGTTGAGGTAAGTCGGCAAATCCCTTCAGCTTAAGGACAAGAAATCAGGTTTTTATTTTTAATGTTTTATTTTTTTTTTGCCGGGGCCCGAAAGATCTGCTCTTGTGAAACGGCCGATACGAAGGTGTCGGATTTTCGGCAGATAATGAGAGTACTGGAACACCTTGACCGGGGTGTCCGATAACGCATTAATGGAGCGAAAGGAGCGTTTACTTATTGTAATGAGAGCGGCGGTTAATCAGCAACTCTCGGCCCCCCCCCCCTCCTCCAAATCGCCTCCAGCGAGCGCGGAACATTCCGGAGGTTCGGGGCGCAAATGTGGTGCTGGTTATCCGAGGGAAACGCACGTGAGGATACATCACCGATTGAGCGATGTGTTTATTAACGTGTCTTACAGCGTTCCAGACGCCCGGTCCGTGTGCTGAAAAAGGACACTACAGGAAAATAACTTTACATGCGAGCGTGTCGATACTGTCAATACTGTGATTAATATGATGGCAAAAATAAGTGTGTAAGCGTGATAGATGCATACTACGTACAAGTATGCATACATACAAACACACAACATATGCCTATGTAAGTGCATATATACAGTATGTATGCACATACATATGTACAGTACAGGGCATCTACACATAGTACATGCTAACATACATAATTGCATATTTACAGTACATACACATGCAAAGTACATGTTCGGATAAGTATGTATGTACAGTCTGTACTCGCATGCTTACATACACACATACATACCCAGTACGTGCTTGCATATGTGCATAAGTACATGTGTGCAGTACGTACACACACATGCTTACACACACACACACACACACACACACACACTCACGCCCCCGTGTGTCTGTGCCGTACAGGTGGACTGGGTGCAGTGCGACGGCGGGTGCGAGGAGTGGTTCCACCAGGTGTGCGTGGGCGTGACCTGCGAGATGGCCGAGAACGAGGACTACATCTGCATGGCCTGCTCCAGGAAGGCGGCCATGGGGGGCGGGGGCGAGAGCGCGGGACTGGCCACGCCCATCTGCGGCCCCCCGGGCCTCCTCCTCCCCCCCCCCTCGCTCTCCCAGCGCGACCTGCAGGAGAGCAGCTAGTGCGGCGGGGGGGATGCCTCGGGTTTGGACCACGCCCCCCCCCCCCCACCACCACCACCACCACCACCACCACCGGACGAAAAGGAACAGAAATAATAAAAAACCCCGCCTCCCTACGGGAATCTCCGCCCCCTCTCCCCTCCTCCCCGTCGCCCTTACTGGTTGCGCTTTGCAGCATGTGGTATTGAGGAGGAGGACTCCCATTGGCCGGAGAACGGTGTGGGGGGGGGTCGGACCCATTCTGCAGGGAAGCATGGAATGCAGGTGGGGACTGTTGCTAAGCGAAGCTCAGCTACGAAATGGCGGAAACGCCCCCTTCAGGCCCACTGTGTTACTGCACTGCATGGATTTAGGTAGGGGGAGGGGGATCGGGTGGGGGGGGCGGAGGGGGTCAGCGGCCGCAAAAGCGCTTCGGGTCTCTCGCTCCTCGTGCTTCGGCCATCGTACGCCGGGTGGTGGTCGCCGCCGCCGCAGCTCGAACATCCGTCTCTGCAGCGCCGGGCGCGATGATTCAGCCCCGCAGACAGGGGGCGCCCAGCGTCCGTCGCCGATCCTGGAAACGAGGACCGGGGCCGCTCGTCCCGGAAATGAGCGACCATGCAAATGGGGTCGGGCGAGGGGCTCGCCGGCCGCCCCCCCCCTCCTTGTAGCCATGGTGAAGATGGACTGATGATTCCCCCTCTTCGTAATCCGGCGCCCCCTACAGTGTGAGTCAGTACGTAGGTGTAGGAGTGGCTGTATGTAGTGAACGTATTTATAATGTAAATACTGTAGGTTTTAAGTGATGAAATAACAGGATGTGGCTCAAGGTTTTTTTTTTTTCTTTTCCTTTTATCACCTTTAATAAACTCTTCATGGACAAAATGAGTAATGATGAAAAGACGTGTGTGTCTCTTGTGTGTCAAAAGTCTGGCCAGTCTCACTGAATTTGGGGGAGGGGGGAGGAGGGGGGTAGCGGTAGGGGTACTGGCAGTCCCAGCATGGTGGTACTCTGTAGACATTTGACCTTCATTGTTGACATGTTTTGGGCCTAGTCCCCTCCCTGGGAACGCACTTGTTTTGTACTCCGTGTTCTTGGCCTTCTCTTTGAGTGCATAGTACGTGACGGCAGTTCCTGCAAACTCGTATATTTTCGGGTACACCGCCAACCTAGTTCCTAGGGGGCTTTTGGGCCGGCATCCGTCGACCCCAAAAGCGGGCTGACGTCGTTTTGCGGGCTGACGCCGTTCTGGGTTTCCCTTGATGCCGACGAAGAGGTAAGTGGTGCTGGTGCCTCACCCACGTTGAGCCAAAATGGCCACGGTGAAGACGGTATCTCTGGGTCTTGGAAGGCGCCGTGCTCGTTCTTGGCAGGCGTCGAACGGGTCGCGCGGAAAGATCAGGGAGTGCGACGACTTTTCCCTGACCGCCGACCCGGTTAATATTGGACGCGCCCGCGCCCGTCTCGCACCGGAACGTTCCGCCTGCGGCCGGAGCTGATAGCGCAGGCGATGGCACACGGCCTGGTTGTCTTTTCCATCTTTTTTTTTTTCTCGCTCTTTTTTTTATTGCAGAGCTCGTCGTTTATTGCTCCCTCGTTCTTCGGGGCCGGCGGCTGAAGCTCGTCGAAGAGCGGCGTCCGCGTCACACGGGGTCAGGGAGAGAGAGAGACCTCTGCCCTCTGTGTAGGAACGAAGGGAGCCGGAGGAAAAGAGAACTGACCGTTTTTCGCAGGGCGGGGGGACCCTCTGCTTCACCAGTGTTGTGCCTTCACCTTGGAGAGATACCCCGTAAAATAGAATGGAGGCCGATTTTTGGGGTCCGGGCTGTTTTTTCGTGGCACGCTGTAAGCTTGGCCCCATTGCCCCACTTTCCCCTGTGAGGACCCTGACCTTAAAAAGCTTCTCTCTGAATGAGTTACCTGTACGGGATAAGGTGAAGACAAGAGTAAACCGCCTATTGATGGAAAAGAGTTTGTAGAAAGCGAAAGGAGGCTTGTCACTCGACAGGTTTACCGTTTGTGACGTGGCGTCATGCTTCGGAAGACCCTGGGAAGACTAGAGCAACGTTGATCACGTCTGCACGACGAAATTATGGTACAGCTCTAAACGCAGGGCCCGCAGAAACAGTTGCGTCTTACACGTGCGTGTTTGCAGGGTTTTTTTTAAAAACGTTTTTCTCTTCACAGACGGGAGTCCGGTTCTTGGGGTTAGTCTAGTGTGGTTTAGTTTTGTTTTGTATTTTGAAGCCGCATGAAAAGGGGCTTTGTCTTCTCGTGGTGCCGAAGTAGCACCTCGCCGCTGGAATCCCTGACCCCTAGAGCCCCGAAGACCTCGTTCACCCAAGTGCAAGGCCCGGGGCCCCTTCCCCCCTGCAAGCTCTGTCCTAATAGCGTTCATGAGAGCGCCGCATGATTACTGCTGTTCTTCCGATTGGTCTGTGTGGAATTCTAATGGGGACTGATGGCGGTAGAGTCGCCACCTACAGGTGTACAGTAAAGCACGGTAAAGGCCTTCCTGTAGGTTGCAGTGCTCTCAGTGAGAGACCAGCTGGAAGGGCTGACAGCCTTTTGGCAGTTGAGCCCCAAAGGGTCCAGAGATAAACCATTGATTGGGTTGTGTGTGTGGGGGAGGGAAGAGGATCCATTAATCACTGCCATGTGATCCCAGCCTGTCCCAGCCGGAGTGAAAATACGAACCCGCTGACGAGAATCCGACACGTGAGGGAACCCTGTTTCAACACTTCGACTGAAATACATCATCCATTCAGCCGGTGTCTGTTGCCTTTCGCGACCAAACCTGGGGGAGGGAAACAAGGGACCTCCCCTCATTAACAAACTTGCATAAACGTGTCCCTAATTGTACAGTATATGAATCCAGAACCCTGATGGTTCGGACGATGTTTTCATTTTTATGGGCTCGTTATTGTAACGTGCAACACGCATTGAGAGCAGGAGGGAGGAATGAATAAGATCTCGAGGTGCATTTCATAATTAAAAACAAATACCGTTAATAACATTACGTAATGATGAGAACAGGCCATTCAGCTCAACAATGCTCGCCATTTTCCTGACTAAATTAGTGCTCTGATTACCTACAGACTAGATGGTATCAAACCTGTATCAAGCCTCGTCTTGAAAACACCCACATACGCACAATCCCTGTCAGACGTCAGGGTTTCTGTACTTCTGAGCACGTTGCTTGCCAGCGAGGTTAAAGGTATTGCAAGAGAGAGGTTCTCGCCAAGGGGGGGCTGGAGTTTACATCTGGTAAATGAGGGGCCGTCAAAATCCCGACGTCCGATTGGACGGAGAACCGCTCGACGCCCACCAGGACCTCTGGGTCTGCTGATACAGAACGTCTCTAGCACTCATTAAGCCCATTAAGAGAGAGAGAGAGAGAGAGGGCGAGAGAGGGCGAGCGAGGGAGCACCGCTGAGATTCTGTCCCGGCACATGACCCCCAAAACCCCCTACCGAAATTATTTTCCTGTCCAGATTACAGCGGAGGCCTGTGAACAAATCCGAGGAATGGGAACCCTGCAGAAATACCCAAAACGCCAAACTGAGGTGTATTCTACTTGCTGTATTTGGCTACTACCTTCCTGATAACTTCTAACGCCTAAAGTCGCATGACCCGAAGCCAGGATTGCAGTTTCTCAAAACTAGCTTCATGGATCACATTGCAATCAAACCATCTGTGAATCAAAGCAAGTGAACACTGGATTAATCGGCAAATGTTGGCTTCATCGCTTCGATTGGTAGTTCGAGCGGTTATGCGTGGAACTGCGATGTCATTCGCCGGTCAGGTTGTACTCTGTGCCGCCATTAGTGTCGACCCGTGCCCTCGCAGTGAAAGTTCTTTGTAAAGGGTGCATCTGTTTAAACTGCCATTAGTGTCCACTCAGTCTGGTTTGAACTGACTTCAACCGCTCAGTCGGGTGGACGGTCACCGCTGCCGTCCACATTTACCAGCAAACTTTAACCGCGCGGCTAACGAACGCTAATCGCCGAAGGTGACATCCTTACCGCATCGTCGCCAATGGCGTACTTGGTAACTTTATCATTAACTTTGCGTGAACAGCGAAACGATTGACAGACGAGAGTCCTCCCACCTTTGCATTAACAAACAACGAAACCGCGCCGCTTTTGCCTCTCAGGTGTTCAGCTAATCAGGTGTTCAGTTAAATATTGGTGTAACCGCCTTAGGAGTGTGGCTACCTTTGGCCATTGGTTGAGAAACGGGGACACGCAAGATCAATATCGTCAACTCCCAATACGTTTTATGGCCTGTACAGACACTGCCACAAAAGCAGGTCATGCTACTCACTGTCGTAACTGTTACAGTATATCAGCTGTTCTAGGGGCTGAGAAGCAAATCCGTTGCAATCGGTCAGAGGTTACATGTGTAGCGTCGAAGTCCCCGATCATTGAGGAAGGCTGTTCTCTTCCTCATCCTCGGTCTCGTAGCCGCAGGCTGTGCGTTGGGCGTCTCGTTTCCGCTTGAAAGCGCGCGAGGAGGCGAACAAAAGCTTTTCCTCGTAAACACGCGTCTCTTTTTCCACCGAAACAACAATAATGGATGTAGGGTCGTAGCAGCGAAGTGGTTGAATGTTGGCAGGGGGGGGAGAGTGAAAAAAAATGTAAAAACCCCCAAAAATATTTGGCGAAGCTCGGCGAAAAGCGCGGTTCCCACTGCGTCGGGAGGACGGCGCCAGCAGAACCGCGTGGGCTGCGGCCTGCGGGGCTCCTGTCAGCCGCGCGCGCACGGATTAGCAATTAGCGGCGCGGCCGCTACGAGCCGGACCGGCTGATCCTAACGAGGAGAGACAGCCGCGGCTAACGGCTAACTGCTGAACAGCGTCCTGTGCCGGCGTAGGCCGAGAACAGCGTGAAGTTTGAGTCGGTCAAACCAGGTTTTGGAGGGGGGGGGGGGGGGGGGGGCGGGGGGGCGTGCGGGAGGAACTGGGGGGGAAAGGTCTTTGTTGCCGTCTTCCTTCAGGCTGTCGAAAATCACGGAGTGTAAAAATTGCTTCGGACAAGTACCGGGGACCTTTTCTTGGGATGGAATGTGTGTGCAATTAAACGTCTCGGGTGAGCTGCCCTCTTCCTCGGTGGAAACTCTGCAGACCGCGGGCCTTGACATTTGGGCTTGCTAATGGATGGGAAGGGGGGCGTAAGGTTGCAGGCCGATTTTGATTGCGCAAAGTTTAGTAGTGAAAAGTTTTGAGAAAATACAAAGTTCTTGAAAGTCGGTCTATTATTATTATGATTATTATTGTTGTGACATTGAACACGTATTATTTATTCTTTAGGTCATTTTCAGGGAATCACTGCAAATGAGAATGGACCTACCTAGTTTAAGCATTATTTAATTAAAAAAAAAAAAAAAAAATCTTCTATTTAACTCTCCTCGTCTTGTCCAAATGTGTAAACTGACTTGTGCAAGTCCGTTGTAAGTGTTTGTTAAGCAGGTTCCCTAGGATTAATGAACAACAAGCATTACGCAGCAAACACGCCCCCCCCCATCCCCCCCCATCCCCCGGCTATGTTGACACATCTGGTTCCATGACGTGAGCAAGTCCGCATGGGGCTAAAGGAAATATAACAGCCCAAATAAATACCTTCTCTCCCTATGTACAGTACGGAGGGTCTAATCACATTACGGTACATTACAGGTGTTTAGCAGGACACGCTTATCCAGGGCGACTTACACATCATAGCATTTGCATGGCATCGAAGTTGGGCTGGATTGGGGATGGGGACCAAGTGACGATCCAGTTCTGTCACGCCATCGGCGCTCTTGCCAGCCTGCCGCCCAGCCGAAGTCTTTCTGACGGATCGTAGCGGAGGTCTGGCTCTCTGAGGGGGGTCTCGTGGTCTCGCCTGCGGAGCTCCGCCCCCCCCCCCCCCCCCCCCCCCCCCCCCCGCGCGCGCTTATCACACGCTGCGATGTTTGCAGTTCAAATCCGGCCATGCAGCCCTTGTCACGTGTTGCTCTCTCTCTCTCCTCTCTCTCTCTCTCTCTCTCTCTCTCTCTCTCCCTCTCTCTCTCTCTCCTCTCTCCCTCTCTCTCTCTCTCTCCTCTCTCCGCCTCTCTCTCTCTCTCTCTCTCTCTCTCTCTCTCTCCCCATCCCTCTCTCTCACTCTCTCTTCTCTCCCTCTCTCTCTCTCCCGCTCTCCCTCTCGAGGGCTCCTTCTTTCCCGACGCCGTCGAGAGACAAGCGCTAAAAATTCAATTAAATGAAATGCAATTCAACGATAAAACCAGCAAACACCTTTCATTCAGCAAGCCAGTGCAGGGACAGCAGCAGTGGAGTTCTACAGTGTTTATGTCCCCCTAGCCTCCTGTGCTGACGGCCCAGGCTCAGCACAAACAAAGGCTCAGCACAAACAACTCCCCCCCGTTATCTCCAACCAAGCACGTCCCGCGAACAGCAGAGCAAGGAGAACACGCGGCAGGGTTCGAACGCCCGGAGCGCTAACGCTAACCGTACCGCCGGGTCCCTCCTTTAGCATAGCCGCTAAACAAAAATAAGTGAACCCATTCAGGAACGTTCTGCACCCCCCAAACCCCCCATCCCCTCTCCAGGCAAGCCGTCTGAACCAGGGACCAGGACAGCCGGAAGGTTCCGCGAGACCGCGGGGAGATCCGCGCGTCCTGGAACCGTGACGGGAAACCCAGTCGCCCCCCCCCCCCCACACGAGAACCCCCAAAACTGAAAAAAGAGAGAAGAGAACCTCTTCCATGTCTGTCCCGTGGCACATTCCCTGTAGTGTTTGCCAGAAGAAGCCACAGACTAAAAGAGAGTAGCCAGAATTCCCGAGGTCTAGTAATGGAATGCAGGACTTGCGTAGGCCTGACAATTCAGTATATAAGGCACGAACTCAGAGAGTCTTCCAAGTCCACATGGGTGTGGAGAAACGGTACCTTGCGCGCTATTGGCTCCTGGCTGTCCATGAGTCCATACCAGCTGACCAGCTTATTCCAGCCCTCTGTGGGGACCAAGATGTAGTCCAGCTCATCAATGAGGTGCTCCTTGAGGGCCAACACGTCTCTGTCTGTAGCCAGAGAGAGAGAGAGAGAGAGAGAGAGAGAGAGAGAGAGACACTGAACAAATTACAGCAACAACCACTGAACAAATTACACTGAACAAATTATGGCTGTAAAAGTTGTCAGTTTGAAAATGAGTCAGCACGGGTGTTCAGAACAGAACCGACTGCGTTCAAAGGGGAACTGACAACTGCCACCACTGTCCCAATGACTTTACTGTGCGGTACTATCCACGTACCATAAACATCAAGTGAGATCAGCTATTGCGTGTCCCTGTAAAATGGCTCCTAGCTCCTAACTAACTGTAGTTCTGAATGGGTTTACTGAGAGTACTGTCAAGGCATATTCACCTGGAACAATGGGACCTCACCTTTGAGGAGACCAGAGTTGTCCACCGGGCCAGGGTAGACATTCTGCTCCACCATCTGGTACTTACCCCAGCTGTCGAAGCCCACATATTTCTTCCACTGTTTGAACCAGCGGCTGTCGACCAAGTACCTGCGCCAGGGCAAAAAGGCAAATGTACAGAGTTAATCACGCTGTCTGTGACCTCATTTATTTTGCAGCTCTTTGGCACAGGGAAAGCTACATTAGATGTGTGCTTTTCTGGATGAGAACGTGGAAAAACAAGCAAGTCGTTCCTGATCCTGCAGGCGGTGGATAGAACAACGGTCAGGTGACCACACTGCCTCTGTCTATGAAAACCCAATACCAACTTCCTTGCCCCTCTTCCAATCCCCAGTGGCACCCCACCTGAGCTCCATGGATTTTATACACAGAAAGACAGTGAGGTCAGTGCCAGCAGGTACACCTGGATAGAATCTAGTGGTCTGATCACAATAACCCAACCACTTAAAGTTCCACTGCTGCAGCTATTCCAGAAATGGCTAAAATGAAGCCTAGACTTCAAGGGCTAAATAAAGCGCCCACAGTAAGTTGTCGCTGCACATTTGCGATTAATTGGAGCGCACGCTCTCTAGCTGGGTCCTTTGACCGAACTATTATCGCCGTCCATAGAATAACACAAGCTAACCCCCCCCTTTACCCTCACAACGCAGGGACATGTGGAGCCTGCCTGCCTCGCAGGGATTACATTACAGCTGTGGTGGTACTGAGGGCCCCAGCGTGCACACACACACACACACACACACACACACACACACACACACACACACACACTCACACACACACACACACACACTCACACTCACTCTCACACACACACACACACACACACACACACACACACACACACACACACACACACACTCTCACTCACACACACACACACACACACATACACACACACTCTCACTCACACACACACACTCTCACACACACACACACACTCACTCGTGATGGACTGTTAACGGTTTGTATGACCTGACCGGCAGAAAACTGCAATTTACATTCTTCTTCTTTTTCATCGTTATCTTCTCCTCCTCCTTCCTATTCTTCTTCTTCTTCTTCTTCTTTATTCTTTTCCTTCTTATTTTTATCCTTCCTCCCTCTCTTTTGCCGGACGCTCGCCGCCAGCCGAGCGGTTTCGAGCGAGTTAAAGGAGCTGCCCGTTCGGCTTGCTCAGCCCGTCTAATTACCATCGGGACAAGGGGACGTCGCATCTGAGCCCCGCGGGCAGAGCCAAGACCACTCGGGTCCTGAAAGGGGCCCGCCCCGAACGGGACCCTGGGTTTTGTTAGGCGCCGCGGGGCCCCGGGACAAGCGTCCCGGACGGCGCTTTTGTGGTCCCCCGCGGTGGGAAAATCCCCCTGAATGGAGGGCCCCCCCCCCGGCCCGTGAGGAAGTGGAGCGATTTGGGGGAGAATAAAAAAAACCCCTTTTTGGGGGGTGCTGGGGTGGGGGGCCTGAATCGAGGAAGTGTTCTGAGCCGGGGGCCGTCGCTAAGCCGGGGCGATGTCATGATTGTAAAAGTGCGGGCGCTGGCGGGCTTTGAAATGGTTTTTTTTTTTTTTTTTTTTCGGCATTTTGCAGAAGAGTGGGGGAGAGCAGGTCATGCTCGTTGGGGGTCGGGGGTGTGCGAGGGGGTGGGGGGGGGGGGTTTCCAAGAGTTCATGTAAGTATAACTGAGGGTTCTGTGCCCCCCCCCCCCCCTCCCTCCCTCCCTGAACAACCCCCCCCCCCCCCTTGCCACCTTGTGTAGCTCCTCCCTTCAGAAGAAGAGAGTCTTGGGGTAGAGTCTGGCCAAAGGTTACACAACCGAGTCCGCACAGACCTCCTGTGTGCGCCACAGTGTGTGTGTGTGTGTGTGTGTCTGTGTGAGGGAGTGTGAGAATGGGTCTGGGGAAAAGTGGGCTGGAACTGGGGGGGGTGGGAGAGTTAGAGGGAAACTTGACTCCTCCCCCCTCGCCCACACTTTAAATAGTCAAAGCTTTTACGGGACTTTTACAGATCAATATTAGTAGACAGTTGAAAACCAAGGCAGATTTTGGCATCACAATGAAAGGTGAGTACCAATTGTTACTGTCCATTTTTTTTCCCTGTTTCACCTGCAGAACACGTGGGAGACTCAAATGAGTTGACCAATATATTCAGTCTCAGTGCATCTCAGAGCTGAAATATCTGTTTATACACAGTCAAAGTATCTCACAATAGAGTGAACTGCCATTGATTTACAATGCCATGCTGTAGCGTCCTGTTTTTTTTTTTTTTTTTTTTAAATCACATTTTATATGTGGTATTATTTGCTGTTGCTTGGTTAATTTCCAGTCAAAAAATCTGTGAGAATTAAAGGTTTTTTTTGTGTGTGTGTGTGTGTATTTTTATGTATTTATTTTGAACTATGCGGTGTTTGTGTATTTGTTTAGGTAGTTATTTTGAGCTGTCTTCTGGTGTTTTTCCACCTCTCTCTCTCTCTCTCTCTCTCTCTCTCCCTCTCTCTCCCCCTGTCTCTCCCTCTCTCTCTCTCTCTCTCTCTCTTTCTCTCTCCCCCCCTCTCTCTCTCCCTCTCTCTCTCTCTCCCCCTCTCTCCCCCTCTCTCTCTCTCCCCTCCCTCTCCCCACCCTCTCTCTCTCCCCCCCCTCTCTCTCTCTCTCTCTCTCTCTCTCTCTCTCTCCTCCCTCTCTCTCTCTCTCTCTCATCCCCCTCTCTCGCCTCTCTCCTCTCTCTCTCTCTCTCTCTCTCTCTCTCTCTCTCTCTCTCTCTCTCTCTCTCTCTCTCTCTCTCTCTCTCTCTCTCTCTGTCTGCCCGTGCGTGGCGTGAGATCTCACCCCAGAGGGGGGAAGTCGCGTTTGCTTGGCACCGGCGGCGTCCTCCCGCGCATTTTGGCCCCCGGCCGCAGTGGAACTGTACCGCTCCGGCATCCCAGTGATTTCAGACACGCGCTGGCGGAAGATTTTTTTTTTTTTTTTGTTTTGTGTCTTGCCGCGATCGTTCTGAATCCAGCCCCCTCTGCGTACGCGCCTTCTCGCGTACAGCTCAGTTCGGTTTTTAGCGACGGCCGTGGAGCCAATGTGGGCGCGCTCACGACAAGGGTCCCGCTTGTTATTGTGTGGTCAAACTGAACGGACGAGAGCAGAGTTTTGCCCTTTGTCGCATCCTTATCAAAATTACGCATGTGGTATGGACATAGTGAGAGTGCAGAAATGGAGATTAGTGTCTGATTCAATGGATCGGCCTTTTTGCTGCAAGAGTGATGCAGTTTTATTTTTTGTAATGCAAAAATCACCTTTCAGAATCTGAAGATTACTTATTGCAAGAGCAATAGCTGCAAGTTTAATTTTATTGGGAGTTGTAAGCATGTTGGAGTTCAAAGTACTGCAAACTATATATTTTTGTCTGATAAAATAATTGTTCATATTTTGTGTCCAAGTGGGCCCAAAATGAGTGCATACCATGTCATATTTGTTTTTTCTAAAGTCGGTCTAGTCATTATTTGACTCAGGCCGGACTCTCACCCCCATTTGAAGTCAATGGAGGAAGGCCAGAAAGATGCCAGTCTGCTCCACTGTCTATGGGGTGCACCCGCACGCTGAAGCCACACGGCGGCCATTTTGAAAGAATTAATGCTTAGAAACTTCTAACGCGATCTCACGACGACACACCTCCTCGGCCCGAGCCGGTTAGCGCCAGGGTCGCGGTTAGCTCACCTTTGGCACGCACACGCCTTTCCACACGCTCGACACGTGCAGACCCCCTTTCCTTTCTATCTGTGCGGCGTGTGCACCGACTTGCTTCGTCTGCACACGTCCTGCTTCACAACAACGCGTTCCTCTTCCTGTTTGTTTGGTCCGACCTTAAATTTACCCTGGCACGCGCTGATCGATTGCTCCCGCACAGGAAGGAACTGTCGATTCGTTTCAGATTTCCATCGAAGGGTGCGCGACTGCAAAACAATATTTTTGGATCTGTATCTTGGGTCACCTTTCAATATTCATCTTTGAGTGACAGTGTCACTCAGTATGTCAGAGCCAGACGTGGTGTCTAGAATCTATTTACACTAAAACCACAGGCACTTTGTCATGCAAATACATATTTAGATTTGATTTCAACTGATGAGGAAATGTCACCAATAAATGCAGGTTTAAATATGCATATTTGTTTTTGTTGGAGCGGCGATGTTGCATAGCGGTTTGTGAAGTTTACCGGTGGGACACTGCGCTGAGTATGGCAGGTAACCTGAATTACTTCAGTAAATATGCAGATAAGTAATGGATAGGTATGTAAGTATAACATAAGCCACATGTAATGTAACTGCACAAAACATGTCTGCCATCTGAACACCTCTTGGCAAATGTTCCAAGCTGTTGTCTCTGGCTACTTATTTTAATGCTTTTGCATATTTGTGCTGGAGGAAGAGCTTGAGCCCTGGCTAGCTAACGGCTGGTTAGCTAACGGGGAGAGGTTTATCCTGTGCACGGTGAGAGTTTAGCCTGTGCACGGTGAGGAGTTTAGCCTGTGCGCGGCGAGGAGTGACATGGCTCTCAGTATTAAAGAGTAGATCTGGCAGAGGGCACACCTGAGAGATTTGAGTCACGTACCCTGTTACTTCATGGTGCCAAAGCCTTGCCAGGTACCTGCTGTAAATGACCCCACTGAAGTACAGTCAGGACTGTGTTTTACCGCCAGCCTTCGCACGGTCCAGTGAGCACCAGGCGGGGGGGGGGGGGGGGGGGGTGTTTGCCTGGCTCTCCCCACAGAGAGGAGGCACATTCCCAGGGCTCCGGCCACAGTGGGGAGCCCTCCTCTCTTGTTTCGGACCTGAAGTATTTAAAGAAACTCAGCTGTTTTTTTTTCAATGGCAGGTCCTGTTGAAGGGCGGAGAGGAAAGCTCGCCTGGTTTCTTTTTTTCCTGCCCCCCCCCCCCTCCTCCCCCCTCCCCCAAGACGGGTCATTACGCCGTTTGGTTTGTACTGTCAGAAGACCAAAGGAGAGGAAATTAGCGGTGCCAGGGCCGAGCGGGGAAAGAGAGAGAGAGAGAGAGAGAGAGAGCCAGGAACATGGTGGCCAGTTAATGTGACACGACGGGAGTGTGTGTGTGTGTGTGTGTGCATGTGTGTGTGTGTGTGTGCGAGTATGCATGTGGTGTGTGGGTGCGTCTGTGTGTGTGTGTACGCGTGTGGTGTGCGTGTGTGCATGTGTGTGTGTGTGTGTGTGGTGTGTTTTCTGGGTGATCCCTATGCGATCCTAGAGTGACCTGACATCCAGTTGCGGGTCCTTTTGAGCACTATAACAGTGCCTTAACAGGATGAGCCAGCCAATACACCCTTATAATCTCATTTAAGCGTCTTTGTATTTTCCCGTAAAAACAAGTGTCCTGTGGAGACTATCAATACCCTGGCATTCTGTCGCCAGGGAGACATACCGATTTCCTGTTTACCTCATACGGTGAACAGTCTGTCCTATCAGCTCTTCCTGCTAATTCTGAAGGTGCATATCAGCAGGGGGGGGGGAGGAACACCCAACCGACATCTCCAGGGAAACCTCAGGTGCCCCCCCCGCCCCCGCCCCCCTGCCCCACCCCCAATGACGCTGCCGTTACGCCACGCAGGTGACGCGGAGAGAACGGACCCCTCCAACGGCCACGGCCGGCCCCTGGAGATCGTCCCGCAGACGGAGGAGAAGATGAAGGAGAGGGGCCAGTGGAGCAACAAGCTGGAGTTCGTGCTGTCGGTCGCCGGGGAGATCATCGGCCTCGGCAACGTGTGGCGCTTCCCTTACCTGTGCTACAAGAATGGCGGAGGTGAGTCTGGGAGGCGACGGCTCGCAGCTCGATATCGTTCCCCCTCTCTCTGCAGCTGCCCGTACCAACCAGAAGTCAAGGGTGAAGAGCTAACCTTTTTTTTGTGTGTTTTGCGGCAGAGAGAAGATGCAACAATGCAACAATGTGTGTGTGGGGTACGCATACACAGTATGTTCACAGCAGCGATTTAAGAAAGGTGGGGACATTGAAGGGAACTCGAAGAGAAACTTGTTGCCAGGTTGGGTTTGGTGCTCCACAAACCTTTTCTGCCGTGCACTCTTTAAATAGAAAGCTGTGTTTCTGGGACACGGTTCTTGTTTTGCTTTCAAACACACCGGTAAAATTTTATAGCAGACGCACAGTTTCTCTGGTTACTATTTAATCACGTAAATGTAGGTGATTGCAAAATGTTTATGGCACCTTTTAGTGCTTTCAAAAGTTATGCCAGATATAGAAAGAATTTCTCTTACCATGCAGACTAAGATTCACTTTTTAGAGAGAAAAGGTTGGCTGCTATTTTTTGTGTATCCTATATTTAAAAAAGCAAAGCTTGAAGTCACATCATCGTGTTTAAATACATGACAGAGTGATTACTGCAATTCACCATGTCCAGTGCACTTCATTTACCATAAAATGCGACTCGATGCATAGAAAATATTCATGTGATTCAAATTCAAAACCAGTTCATTTGATTGTGCTTTGAAAAGTCCACGTGACTTCATAAATAGAGGCAGCAACGGCATCTGAAGTGCCAATGACCTCTGGGTTAATCTAATGACTCATTGATCGCTTTAACATATTGGCCCGATTTGACCAGAACTGCAAATTTAACTTTGAGTAAAACAGTAACATGTCCTACAGCAACCCCTTCTAGCGCTCACTGAAGAGCTCGGCACAGCGCCAGAATGGTGCAGGTTGCGACTGAAATGGGAAATCAAGTTCTCAGCTGACCTACCTGGTTACGCAAAGAATTCATAAAATATGGCTTCCGTCTACAAAGCATAAACGGGAAGACCATTCCATGATGCGATACAGGTTGTACTGGTCACACATGATGACCCAACATCCTGTTAAGTGACTTTACCCGCAGTTATTTGTTGACTATATGAATATTTGCACTTGTGCACGTGTAGAAGTTCCTCATTTAAATCTCATAAACTCCCAAACACAGAGGGCATATTGCCCTGTTTAACCATGATATTCCCAAGACCCCCCCCCCCCCACAAGACCCCAGGAAGGCTTAACAAAGGTCAAAGGTCACCGAGGCAGCTGTTGTTTGATCTTTCGGCTCGGCTGACCTTCCGCAGCTGTCCCTCGGATGAGCGAGGATGTTTTGGCTTTTTTCAGAAACTTGATTGTTTTCTGAACGAGCCTCTACTGGACGTCCCGTCGACCAAACGGTCTGAAGTCTTTCCTGCCCTCTCCATGGCTCCTTGTGTTTACCTTGACCCCGCTTCACTGCGGTTATGTAGTGTACCGATGAGAAGCGCTATAGGTAACGTACAGACCTGGGTCAAATACTTACTGATCTTGTCTGCTGTATTGGAACTAATGAAATACTCTCAGAAAGTGCAAACCCCGCCTTATGGTCATATTGGCAGGCTCAGTTACGCCAGGCAAGATCAATAGAGCACAGAAAAGCATTTGAAATCCAAAACAAATACGTATTTGACCCAGGTCTGGTAACGGAGCACATTATTTGTCGAGCAGGCAAGGAATACTTTCTGTCTGATGCATCTTCACTTCTTCACGACGTTGGAACAACTTTCTGAGGTTGTGCACCATTTGGTAGAGCCGTTTGTCCTCTATTGAAAGGAATGACTAAGAATCTTACAATCAAATCTGTACTCAACTTTAATAGTGTTGTTCTTCAGTTATGGCCTTAAAATGACAATGCAGAAACAAAGATTGACGGACTAACTGACCGGGGCAATCCTAGGGGACCGAGGCTGAAGCCACAGCCTTTGACGTTTCTTCCTTCTTCCTTCTTCCCCGAGACAGGCGCGTTCTTCATCCCCTACCTCATCTTCCTCTTCACGTGCGGGATCCCCGTGTTCTTTCTGGAGACGTCGCTGGGCCAGTTCACCAGCGAGGGAGGAATCACCTGCTGGAGGAAGATCAGCCCGCTGTTCGAAGGTGACACACGTTGCCCCAATGAGAGGCCTTCGCTGGACTCGTCTTTTTAAAAAAACAAAGGAAAGGGAAAATTTCAAAACCGCTGCTGTGTGTAGCATAATGGGAGCGGGGTTTTCAACTGAGAGCTTGAAGGTTCGAGTCCTAGTTGGGACACTGCAGTTGTAATTTAACCTGAATAGCTTCAGTAAATATCCAGCAACTAAAGAAAATTTCCAAAAAAAGAAAGTAAGCCATGTAAGCAGTTGGCCACTAAATGTAATGCAAATGGAATTATGGGTACATTCTGTGTATAGTTTTGCACCTGACTACTAACAGCTGCATGCTCAGAAGTTCTCCCTGGCCCCCGTCTACTTTGTACCGTAGTATGTCACAGGCTGTGACTGGCTGGATTTTACGTCCTCAGAAAGTCACTGCACCCTTTCAGCAGCTTCAGATCTTGACGGACAAGTGATTGTGTTTAGTGCAGTGGCGTTGTGGGTAATTCGCTGCTGTAGAGAACCCTCTCACCCTGCTCTCTAGAATAACTCCTCATTGAGATCAGTGCCGAGGGGCGGGGAGAACACCTCTCATAGACCCCCCCCCCCCATTACAGCCCAAGCTGGACTGAATGGAACGAAGAGAGGAATTCTGGGTACGCCAACACTGCTGTCACTGTGCATACTTACATGAATGGAGGGTCTGGCTAATTCCCAGTGCTGGCCACCTTCCAGGCAGGCAAAGCTTTTCAGAGTTAGACCCAGTATGAATCACCACCCCCCACCACCACCACCACCACCACCACCACCCCCCACCGGTAAACAGCCGCAGTAGTCAGCAAGACCCAGAAAGAAGAAGAAAAAAACTGTCTCATAGGTTGTTCAAGGTCATGGAAGACTTAAAGCTACTTGCAATTATTGTCACCTTACTTCAGTCTAGAATCCTTTTGGTCATAATAATGTGCTACTTCATGCAGACACACATTTCAATAATGCAAAAAAATACATTTATTTTAGTTAATTACTGGAATTCAATTTTCACATGGAAAAAGTGATAAATTTAATGTATTTTGAAAGAAATAGTCAGTTTAATGAATGTCCTTCTCATAAATTGCATTCGTTGAGAAAAGCAGTATGAAAAATATAAAATAAACAACAATAAAAAAACAAAATCAAAAGGACTGAACTCCACGTTATGATGGAGGGTAACCACAAAGTGCACATTTTGTGGATTTACCGTTGTGTTTATCTGACACATGGCTTCCCCCTGTTGTGTTGGTGCAGGCATTGGTTACGCCACGCAGGTCATTGTAGCTTTGCTCAACTTCTATTACATCATCGTCCTGGCCTGGGGGATCTTCTACCTCAGCTTCTCCTTCTCGTGGGATCTCCCATGGTCCTCCTGCAACAACACCTGGAACACGGGTGAGAGAACGTGGTTCCGGTCGCCATTTTGTTGGCAAAATCACCTTTGAACCAAGATCTTGACTGAACCCTTCAGCTTAGCTTTGTGTTCGCATGAAGGTAGAGAGAACTGCTTTTGGAAGCAACTGGAAAGTTGTCATTTTTAATATGGGTACAGAAATGTCTCTTGTAATATTTCATTAACGTTTTAATATGTATTTTCTGTTGTGTTCTTCTCTGTAATATGGAGTTTCCTGGTACTCCAAGTAATTAATGCTTTGAAGCAATTTCATTTGTCACAATAATTGAACAGCAGATGTGTACATTTACTGTTAACACTCAGTAGTTAGTTTAACATCACTATGAACATATGTAGACAAATGCAGAAACTATACAGTATAAGAAACAATGTAAACCAATTAATCAATATTACTGTTTATAATAATATGCTCGCTTGTGTTTTGAGACCATGCTATATCTGACATTAACTTTTTTATCTTTAAGAATCTTGCGTGGAGTTTCAGAGGAGGAGTGATTCGCCCAACTTATCCATGGCCGTGAATGCTACTTCCCCTGTCATTGAATTCTGGGAGTGAGTGTTTCTCTTTAAAAAAAAAAAACTTTACAAACCTTATCTTTCAAAAGCTTAATAAATTCCACACAGTGTTGGGCATAGCTTTAAATAAAATGAACGAGTAGGCAAGTTCACATCGAGTCACTTTGCTGTAAGAACCAGTTATAGCTAGCCGAAGTCAGGTGTTCCCAGAAGAACATGGTAACATGGCAACCCTGCAGAGAGTGCTGTAGAACTCCCCGTCTCTTGTGTAGAGCGCACCATACAGTACCTGTGCCGTTTGAGGCGGCTATGGGGAGTTCCCACGTTTATTCCCCCCTCGGGCTGAGTTGTGGTTCTTCGGCCTGTTCCTGGTGCGCACAGGAGGAGGGCCTTGAGGATCTCCCCTGGGATCGACCAGATCGGCCACCTGCACTGGGACCTGGCCGTCTGCCTCCTGGTCGCCTGGATCATGTGCTACTTCTGCATCTGGAAGGGCGTAAAGTCCACAGGAAAGGTGTGTGTGTGTGTGTGTGTGTTGTGTGTGGTGTGTGTGTGTGTGTTTATTTGTGTGTGTGTGTGTGTGTGTGCGTGTGTGTGTGTGTGTGTTGTGTGTGCTGGTTTTGTGTGTGTGTGTGTGTGTGTGTGTGTTGTTTTTTGTGTGTGCGCGTGTGTGTGTGTGTGTGTGTGTGTGTGTGTGTGCTTGTTTTGTGTGTGTGTGTGTGTGCGTGTGTGTGTGTGTTGTTTTACCTTTTGTACCTTTACTATTTCTAGGAAATTCACTTGGGGCCAGTTCAGAAAATCTGCCATAAAACAACTACCCAAGCTGAATAAACTATGTTCATAACACCTAGTACAATCAGTAGAAATTACTACAGTCCTGTACATCACATCAAAATACACCATAATAACCATAATTTAAATAATAGGACTACAGATTTTATGAAAGTTTTGATTCAAAGTCTATTTACTCTCCTGTCAATGAAAAGCAAAAAGGAATAAAATATCCTCATGGTGTCTTGTGCAGAGCAATTGTTTTTCAATGACAGTTCAATAGAGGGATTTCGTGTCAGGAATGAACTACACCTGGCTGTGCGGTTGTATAAAAATAAACCACCAAGCCGAGGGGCCATTATCCGCCATGAAGTAGTTTATTTTCGTACAGCTGCTCGAGCTTGGAGTGGTTTATTTCATATACAAAGGCTACTTACGACTTCAACTCTAAAATTCTTTTGAATAAAATTGTTGGAGTACTTTGTTGTTGTTGTTAACTTGCTTTTTTTTTGCCTTTAATGTACATGTATGTGTGTGATATTTTATTAATTCTAGTTCTATTTTATTCATTATTAATAATAACTATTCATTTCTGTGGAAATACATTATAGCCCTGTGTTATTCTGGTTATCCGTGTCAGCACAATAAACACTCTCTCAGCCAATGGGTCTTTAGCCAATGGGTGTATCACGGTGGTCTGTGAATTGGGCTGAGGTTGAGGGAATGGTTTAGGGATCGGGGAGAAAGTGACATGCTGGCGCACAACACATGTTTTCGTGTGAGGTGATTGTTCCAGGTGCGTGAGTCTGCTGCTTGTTTTCCGCAGGTGGTATACTTCACCGCCACCTTCCCCTACGTCATGCTGGTCATCCTCCTGATCCGCGGGGTCACCCTGCCGGGTGCCTCCAGGGGAATCCAGTTCTACCTGTATCCCGACCTGGGCCGACTGGCCGACCCTCAGGTACCCCCAAAACCACCCCCCGCACACCATTTCCATACCGCACACACACCACTGAATATCCTTAACCCTTTGAGGAGTAGGTTTGTTAGAATGTTCTAGTGTTTTAGAATTCCACTGCTTTCCGTTGCCAGTAGTAATTGTTACATCAGCATTAGAATGTTCAGTCAAGAACATGCTAATCACCTACTTGTGACCTCACAACTTAATGGGTTAAATCTGGCTTTGGGCTGTGAGAAACATTTCCAGGACTGGCTTACAGGCCTAGCTGTTATTCACGGGCCCTGTTTAACTCTGAGTGAGCAGCAGCCTGTCCTCTGACTGGAGCAGACAGGTGTGTTTCCTAGGGGGTCTTTTGTTTGGACCCCGTGCCCTGTCCAGCTCCCCACCAGAGTGTGACCCCCCATGTGTGCGGTATTCTCAGAAAGCCACCCCTCAAATCGCTCTCCATCTGGGGGGGGGGGTCTTGCGCATGCCAGGGCTGTGTGTGAGCCCAGCTGGGATGGGGAGCATTGAACGGGACCATCTGCGCCCCCCACGAAAAGGGGACTGTCTCTACGGGGTAGAGGAAGACCCCCCGCAGCAACTAAAAACAGTCCATCGAACCTTCCCCCCCCCCCGCCTTCCTCCCCCCTCTATGCACCACCTGACTCCCCCTGGCCTCCCCCGACCCCGAGAAAATGGTTTGAACCGGTTGGGCCCAATGGCTGAGAAGAATACAAACAAAGTCGCTGAGGGTGGTGGTGGGGGGGGGGGGGGTCCGTTCCCCGCTGTAGCCTGGCTGTCACCGAAACGCCAAAGCATCACCCGGCCGGACCGTCCGTTCTTCTTCTGTTCTTTTCCCTGTTTCTTACTAAACACATAAATGCCTTCCCGCGGGTGTCACCTCTGCGGCTGTCTTCCTCTAGACGGGTTGGTTTTTGTAGTCTTTCGGGCTGGAGCGATGCTGTGAAATGCCTGGCAGGACGTGTGACGTGTGACTTCACTGGAGTCGCCCAGTGAGAGTGACAAACTGAAGTCTAGTGTGGTCTAGTGTGGCCTAGGTGGTGTTGTCTATTTATGTAGACTGTGTGTAGTTGTCTATTGATGTGGACTGTAAGTAGCTGTCTATTTATGTAGACTGTGTGTAGTTGTCTATTGATGTGGACTGTAAGTAGCTGTCTATTGATGTAGACTGTGTGTAGCTGTTTGACTCTGAAGGGAGGTGCATCGCCTATGAACCCTGGCTAGCTCTGTTTGGCTTCAGTATTTGCATGTTCTGCTGGCTGTGAGCATCTGGGTTTAGAGAATCACCGGTGCAGAAATCAAGAAGCAATTTCCAGTGTCTGGATGTCTTACAAATATATGTAATATTTAATAGTCTCACAAATAGTGTTAGTCATTTAAGGCTGCTTTGCAAATAACCCCTCTCTGATCCTCCTGTTCTTTTCTCTCTCAGGTGTGGATGGACGCTGGAACCCAGATCTTCTTCTCCTACGCCATCTGCCTGGGCTGCCTCACGGCACTGGGGAGCTACAACAAGTACAACAACAACTGCTACAAGTGCGTGTCCCGGGCCTCCCAACCAATCGGCGCGAGGCTTCGTCAACAGTGGGCGGAGCTATCGTGTTCTGTCACCCATCCACTCGCACGCACCGATCGACACGCTTCAGCGTGTGCGATAGGCGTGGCCCGTGAATGGCTTAGAGCCTGTGACATCATGGCTTCGCCCATTTTTGATGTCGACTTGTGACTCCCTGTTCTGCCATTGGCTCACCAGGCCTCGTTAGCGACCGTTGCTAACCTGCCTGCACTCTGTGCTGATTTCAGAGACTGCTTGGCCCTGTGCTTCCTGAACAGCGGCACGAGCTTCGTCGCCGGCTTCGCCATCTTCTCCATCCTGGGCTTCATGTCCTACGAGCAGAACGTTCCCATTTCCGAGGTGGCGGAGTCCGGTACGTACTCTAGGCCCCCCTGCTCCTGACGGAACTCTATGGTTTTGGGAATTCCTTGGGGGTGTCTCTGGACATCCTTAAGATTGTGCTACTGTACGAACAAAAACTGAAACGCTGTTTGATCAGTTCAAGGAAAATAATACTACACAGCGAGGCCTTGATGGTCTAGAATGTCTAACACAGAGGCAAAAAAGGTAAATGAATACATTTGAAAATAAAAGGTTTTCATCTTTAAACCCTTTAAGGTGTAAAATCACAAAAAAATGTGATTGTAACGGGACATTGTAATGCTGATGTAACCATCAGTACTGTCGATTGAAAACAATGGAGTTCTAGGATATTGACTTCCAAGACATTCCAAAAAACCCTACTGTTCTAAAAAGACTTAACACTGTTATTTTTCAAGCTATCTACAAACTTGTGTAACAGTAATGTACTTGTGTAACGCATTGCCAGTGGTTTGTCAGTTACCCTCAG
The DNA here is from genome assembly GCA_025169545.1 of Anguilla japonica. NCBI lineage: Eukaryota > Metazoa > Chordata > Actinopteri > Anguilliformes > Anguillidae > Anguilla > Anguilla japonica. Next base: position 10,763,040 of record CM045901.1, on the reverse strand, counting down.
CGTTGTCAGTCAGTCTGATGCTCCCCACACACAGAGAGGCGGGGTTTGTGAGCAGTGCGCGTTGTTCTCTGTCTCAGGGCCTGGCCTGGCCTTCATCGCCTACCCGCGCGCGGTGTCCATGATGCCTTTCTCCCCGCTGTGGGCCTGCTTCTTCTTCATCATGATCGTTCTGCTCGGGCTCGACAGCCAGGTAAGGGTCAATCCCCGCAGGTCAACGAGAGCGAAGAGGAAATGCAGCTGAGATTGACCTGCAGAGACCGACAACCCACCGCCCTCCTCCCCCACACACACACACACACACACACACACACACACACCTCACACCCCCCACCAGTGTCGCCATCTATTTCTGTGTAATGTTTGTCCTCTGTGCTGTGACGTGTGCTCGCGAACGCTTGCTAACCGGCGGCACGTGCGGAGTGAATATTTCCCCGCTGATGTCACACGGAGTGGAAAGTTTTTAACGGCTTCAGAGGAAGCGGCGGCGGCGCGCTAGCCTTCTCCCCGGAGCTGGTCGGGCGTGTCTGCGTGCGCCCACCTTCACCCTTTGGCCCAGCGTTCCTCCGCCCTTCACATGCACACACACACACACGTGCGCACGTACACACACACGCGCCTGTGCACATGTACGTGCACATGCATGCGCGCACATGCAAAATGAATTAGCTGATTGGCTGATAAAAACACACATTTTGTAGCAAGCTGTAGTTGTGTGTGTGTGTGTGTGTGTGTGCGGAGGGGGGAGGGATTTAGTTCCTCCTCATCCTTTAAGTGAGTGGAGGTGTCTGGTTAGTGTCAACGAATCTGTTGTTTTCTCTTTATTTCTCAGGTTACAATGTTTACACTAGGATATTTCAGACATAGTTTAAGGTTTGAAGTCCTCTTTTGGTTAAAAATTAACTTGTGCCTCCACTAATAATTTTCTGAATACATATTGCACATTTGAAGAAAGGATAGGGGTTATACGGGAGCAAAATTGTCATTCAGGGGGTCTTGTAAATATTCAGTTATTCGGTCTAAAGTACTATCAGTGACGGAATGATTTTTGAGTGCAGTTGCCCTTTAAGGAGTAAGATAACAGATATGTGATTGGAATGTTCTTAAGTCAACATTCTGTTGCCGATGTAACAATCACGACTGATAATTGACGGCAGTGGAGTTCCAGAACGCTGACATAGAATCTTGAAAAGCAAATGTTCCAAAAAAAAAAACTACACTCCAAAGGGTTAATTGCCGTGGTTTCCCCTCCCCGGCCAGTTTGTGTGCGTGGAGAGCCTGGTGACGGCCGTGGTGGACATGTACCCCTCCGTCTTCCGGAGGAAGAACCGCAGGGAGCTCTTCATCCTGGCCGTGGCCGTCGTTTCCTACCTCATCGGGCTGATCATGCTGACGGAGGTAGGGCCGGGGGGCTAGCAGGAGGGAGGAGCCTTCCTGTCGGACCTCAGTCAGATGTGTGTTTGAAATACAAAAGACCTCTTTACACACCCTCCAGAGACCCGGCAGAAATGTAGTTGTTTTAGTAGATATGTTTACATCAAAATGAAAATTGCCCTGACACTATGGCCTTCCCAATGGAAATGCTCTGTTTTCAATGCTCTGTTTCACATGTTTACACCCCACATGGGCTCATATCCTCCTGGCAAAAATAAGAAAATAAAAACTATATTTTCATTGTTGGATTTTGGATTAAACATTTTTTGATGTATAATACAACTGCCTTGGATGCCGTGAAAATATTTTCAAAAATATTTCATTTTATTTTTATTGGATGTCCCTTGTAGTGAAGGATTCAGCATTCAGAATATATGTTTTTTTTAGATCAAGTCCAGAGACTCATGTCCCCTACAGGGAACAAAAATGAATGAATTAAATAGATAAGAGCAGGAATAAACAGAAATCTACCCATCTGTAACTCCTCTCTCTCCCTCTCCTCACCTCCTCTCTCTCTCTCTCCCCTGGCCTCCTCTCTCTCCTCCCTACAGGGGGGCATGTACATCTTCCAGCTCTTCGATTACTACGCCGCCAGCGGGATGTGCCTCCTGTTCGTGGCTGTTTTCGAAACGGTTTGCATCGCCTGGATTTACGGTGAGCATCGAATAAATAACGAATCGTCCGTGAAATGAATCATTTCATAACGCGTGATTTACGATGAAACACAGCCTGTGGGGAAAAGCTAGGAAAGGCGACAGATGAGTTGTTCTCATTGGTGATGTAATGGGTGACTCATCCTGAACTGTAGCACATTAATAGAAAGCTGTGTCAGTTTTAGTGTCTACAAACCTGAAGGGCACTTGGGGACAAGAACCAATTAAACACACCGCTGCTTTCGGTTTAATTGATGGGCCGATTTTGAGCGAATCGATGCAGTTCACTTGTCAACTTGATCAGAGATAGCTGTTTTTCTTCCCTAAAGGCATCGATAAATTAGTGTTAAAATAGTGCTTTAAAGTTACCTTGTTCATGATCCGTATCGATGCATATGTCTGTAATGGATTTGTTTTAGGGCTGACTGCTGGAATGTAATCCCTTGTTTGACTACTTGAGGCCAGATATGAATTCAAAGTATATGTAGGCAGTTTTCTGTCTCTAGCTTTATCTGAGTGCCACACACACACACACACACACACACACACACACCCAGCAATGGTAAAACACAAGCTAATGCTTCTTATACCAAATATACCTCCCGAATAAATTTCATTATGAAGTACGATCTAAATAATGGAGATGGAGTTTGCTTTTCAGGCTGCACAGATTATTGAACCATACAAAGAAAGAAAGCATTTATATTCATTAATAAATTTATAATGAGGCATGTTATATGGGATGGCATTTATATATCTTGTACATTTATGCAAAGTATAAAGACTATTCTACAGACTAGTCCCTACAATAAAAGTTTTCTGTGAGCCAAGCTACAAGTGAACTGACATTGATGCATATGGATGATTAACCACTCAAATCAATGTAATTGGTGAAAATAGAACCTGTGTACCAAGGGGCCCTTCAGAAATGAACCATGGGGGGGGGGGGAGCATAACTTGGCTACGGAGCGACTGACCAAATTACTTTTCTTCTCCTTCGCTGCAGGCGCCGATCGTTTCTATGACAACATTGAAGACATGATCGGCTACCGCCCGGGACCCCTGATCAAATACTGCTGGCTGTTCTTCACCCCTGCCACGTGCTTCGTGAGTGAAAACATTTCATCACAGGTCTTTGTTCGTCGCATCGCATCAGGCTGTACGACATCAGAGGAGTCATAGTAATATTATATATTTATTATATTGATTTGCCCGAGCCTTAAATCAAAGTTAATCCAACAGCCATTCTATTCTGCCTCCACAGTAGGGTGCATACCGTACGTAGTATGAATGTTAATAATGTGCACACTAGAACTTAAATAGCACCCTCTATTGGTTAACAGGGAAACAGCTGTTGAAAAAAAATTGCTGTTCCTGGAAATGAGAACACGCACGCACAAGCACACACACACACACACACACACACACACACACACACACACACACAACAAAGCTATCTCACTCGTCTATCGTAGTTCAAACCATTAGTAAACTGAATAAAAAGTGAAGTGGCTGAAATGTTGTTATCGCGCCCCTAACCAAGGTTCCTTACTCCCTTCAGTAATATATAGCTGCATATAAACAGGTTATAGAATGCGCAGTTCTCTGGATAAGGCTGGTGCGTAGGTCGTTTAAGTCCGTGAGTTTAATGAGCATGCCTGCGGCAAACCGACCTCTTCCACATTTATCTCCTCAGGGTACCTTCGCCTTCTCTCTGATCAAATACACGCCTTTGAAGTACAACAACGAGTACGTGTACCCCTGGTGGGGCTACGCCCTGGGCTGGCTCCTGGCCCTCTCCTCCATGGTCTGCATCCCCCTCTGGGTCATCTACAAAATCTGCACTACCAAGGGAACCATGAGAGAGGTAAGCCTGGGTGTAGAGAAGTATTATCAAAATATTACATTTTTTAGAGGATAGATTTTCTCTACTTGCTTCATTCAGGAGCTGTGTCTGTCACTCTGGTTTGCCAACTGTGAACAGCTAGTAGTGCTAAAAAAGTAGATTACTGAATAGAGTTTCAAAGCTGCAGACTAACTGTGACCTCTCTCTCTTCCTCTTCCTCTCTCTCTCTCTCTCTCTCTCTCTCTCTCCCTCTCTATCTCTCTACACTTCTCCAGCGCATTCACATTCTCATTCAGCCCTCTGGGACCTGCCCAAGACGAAGAGGGAGCAGGAGAAGATGCTGGCCATCTTCACCCTCGACGGCGACAACCTGCCCCCGCGGGCGGAGGCCTCCAAAGATGGCTACCTCCCCGTGCTCCAGAAAGACTCAAACTGCTAGGGTGCCCTGCGTCCCCCACGCCAACCCGTCAGCCCGACACGTGTCCGCAGACAACCTCTATCTCCTCAATACCACAGATACCACGTCCAATAGAGAGAGAGAGAGTCCTGTTTCGCTCCTGGGAAGGGGAGGTATTGGGGAGTTGGAGCAGACGGACATTTTGAGTGCACCGGGTTTCTTAAATATTTGTCGGGTCCACGAAGGATCAGCCAGGATGCTGCTGGTGGGCTGTCATCATCCAAGAATCCCTCCCTGCACGCACACACACACACACACACACACACACATAATCAACACACACATACACACACACACACACACACCATGCACGTACACTCACACACAGCCTCTGAGCTAATTGTCTGTGGTGCTGTTGGACTGAACCTGGTTTTGTGTTGGACAGCAGTGTTGAGCTCTTTGTCCCAGAGAGAGAGCACACTGTGATAAGATGCTAGGGCATCCGTGTGGTTTTCAGATATCTGAGTTCAACCTGGAGTGGCATCTGCTTTCTAAGGAAGCTTGTTTCTTCTACAGGAACATAAAAATGTTCCACTCACAGCATATGTTCATTAGTACAAATGGATAATTGTGGGTAGCGCTAGAATTAGCTACAGCTATGGGCATGGGGGGTGGGTCATGGTACGGAAATAACACCACCACCCCCCCCCACACACATCTCAACTCACCTCAACCCAAAAGCATCATGGGAACCAGCAGATGAAGTGTCAACGACTCAAAGAAAAAGTGCTCTTTGGTACTGTAGTATGAGATTATTCTTAGTCACTAGGTAAGCTATTCCTGTGGTTGCTATATCATATTACATTACATTACAGGCTTTTAGCAGACACTCACATCCAGAGAGACTTACACAACATTATACATGGTATTTACATTGCGTCCATTTATACAGCTGGATATATACTGAAGCAATGCTGGTTAAGTGTCTTGCTCAAGGTTACAACGGCAGTGTCCTACCTGGGAATCGAACCTGTGACCTTCAGGTTGCAAGACCAGTTCCTTACCCATTATACTACACTGCCGCCCCAGTGTCAATGTACCACCTGCCATTGCTGTGTTTACTGTTTGACAGTATTCACTAGGTCTGCTTCCACCCCAGGTGTGAAGGGAGTCTGCAGTGTTAAAGGCAGAATGAGGAAATCCGAGGACGTACTGGAACATTTCTGTCATGCTGTTTCTGAACAGAAAGTCTGTAAAGCCTAGATATGAAGCCAACATTCACAGAAGTAGTAGGCCTCCATGGGTAGGGAGTAGGGACACATGCTATAGCTTCTCCCTCATAATAGAATAAGCAAGTCGTCAATGACGATGTAACAATTAGCTGGTTGCCTCTGATGAATTCCTTTCCAGATGAACACATTTTGTATGATATTTGTACAGTGTTTTCATGACCTCCAACCCCATGGGGTAAAACATAGGACCAAAACTCTGCTGTGGATTGGTCAGCTATGCCCAACGGGCTCTACAGCCCTGGCGATTCCTCTTGTAAACATAACTGGAAATAGAAAACCCCACTCTCATCGATTAAATCAACCATTTTCATTTCCATTCAACATTCATGATCAATAATGGTGGTAATTCTTCTAAAGGTGAATGCTGAAAGCTGTAGGTACTTTAATTACCTCAAACAAGTGGACCAATGTGTACATACAGTTGTGACGTATTGCCTTACTAGTCATGGCCATTTTATTCTTCAAATGATATTCTGGACAGCATATCCTTACATATACAGTGTTTATCCGTTCCTGTATTTGCCAGCTGTTTAAAGTGGAAGTCCAAAATGTGGTAAAGAACACGGTAACAATGGCTATAAAGAAATAAAAATACAAAATGTCTGTATATTTTTAAATTGGTTATATCCTGTGCATATTTAATGGTATAACATTGGTTTGAATTTGGGAATGTAAAACATTGTATATATATTGAATCAGAAAAGGTGACACATGGTCATTATTTTTGACATTTGACTTAAGATCAGATGAAGCATTCATGTAATAAATAATGACAAAAAAGAAAGACAATAACTAACATCACAAAACATAATTAAACAGTTTTTGATATTCATATTCAAAAGTGTAGTCATTCAGTTATATAAAAATATGTTATCTTTCTTTAGAGTTTTTATTGTATTCACTGTTGTAGTTCAAACTGTATTTTCCTTCAGTGAAACACTCCTTGTGTGTACATATTTGTTGTGCAATACAGAAAATATTATTTTAAATGTTATCACTTGGATTAAAAATGGCACTATTATATAAAACATTTATATTAAAAAAGAGAAAAGTCGAGATGAAAGGTTTCTTTACAGTGACTTGAAATGTGGCCACTTTTATTTCAAACTTTTCTGTTATCTGTTATGTATTGGATATCTGTTATATACTTAATTGTCAGTTCATCCATCTCATTGTGATACACTATATGGCCAAAGGTGTGTGGACAGCTGACATCCAACATCTCATCCAAAATTATAGGCATTAATATGAGTTGGTCCACCCCTTTACTTCTATAATAACCTCCACTCTTCTGGGAAGAGTTTATACGAGATGTTGGAACATTGCTGCAGGGATTTGCTTCCATTAAGCCAGAAGAGCATTAGGTCAGGCACCGATTGGGTGACTAGGCCTGGCTCGCAATTGGCTTTCCAATTGATCCCAAAGGTGTTGGATGGGGTTGAGGTCAGGGCTCTGTGCAGGTCAGCCAATTTCTTCCACACCGTTCTTGACAAAACCATTTCTATATGGACCTAGCTGTGTGCCCAGGGGCATTGTCATGCTGAAACAGGAGAGGGCCTTCCCAAAACTGTTGGGGAAGCACAGAATCATCTAGAATGTGATTGTATGCTGCAGCATTAATAGCATTTGCCTTCACTGGAACTGAGGGGCCCAGCCCAAACCATGAGCAACAGCCCCAGACCAAGGGGTGTCCAGATACTTTTGGTCATGTAGTGTATTCTTCATCAGTTTGGGGGGGCACAGACCAGAGGACGCATTGACTGAAATACCTGCCACCAACTGTCACCACATTCTGCCTGGCCCTCAGATAGCTGAGCTGTGCAGCGACTGTGCTAATATATTGCATTTCTTGCACAGTTGGTGCAGGCTGACCACAGGTGACTGATTTACAGTTACCCAGGCGTCTGCAGTTAAGATTAGATTCCCTTACCAACTAGGCAAATATCCCATGGACCCCCTCAACACAATTAAAATACGAATGATAAATCCTTGCAGGATATCTTTTATCCATTTTCCTGATAAAAGAAAATGAAATTCAACTTTATCAGAAAGCATAATAAGGCAAAAAGATTATATGTACACTAACATCGCAAGGACTGTGAATCTTTAAAAGGTTACAAAAAGTAGCATTGTTTCAAAGGATCTATTGCTGTCTTGGTGCTTAAAAAATGTTAGGAAAGTTACTACTTACATTCCTCTCTGAACATGAGGAGACTGTTTAATCTGGGTTTTTAATTGTCTGCATAATGTGAGTCACAACTGTATAATGTGCATGTGTAATTACACCAAAGACAATGGTTGGGATTCAATCCATTTTCTTGCTACAGATGTTGGCCTATATGGATATTTTGTTAGTGCCATTGAATGTGTACGATGTAACAAATAAAATGAATAATGATCAAATTTGTTAATTTATGTAACTTTAAATGTTTTCATTAGTAATTGATTCTCCACTCATCTACAAATAAAAGAAAAAAAGAAAAGAAACAAGCATTTAATAATGACTGATTTCCAAGAACTACAATTACGCAAGTTACACAATAATTAAAATAAAGAGTTTCTGGCTCAATAATTGACTTAGTTTATTAGTATATACGAATTTATCTTTCTTTAGAATTTGATTTGATTATACATTCTTTAAATTATATTATTTTACATATATGATCGTCCCTATGTAGTTGGCATAAGTTGTATGAACTGTCAAATTTTCTCAAAGCGTTCCGACCACATAATATTATTGGTTGAAAAAGCTTACTTCCGCTCCCTACGTACAGCCAGTGACGCTCTAGGGGTGACGTCCCTCTTTCCCACAATGCAACTGGTCATGTTAATGAAAGATGGCGGAGGGAGGAGCGGCTGATCTGGATACACAGCGAGGAGAGGTCGCGGCACTATTGAAAACGCCGCTGAGGAAGGGAGACACTTGGTGAGACAATCGAATGGTTTCTGGGGTCTTGTGGGCTGTGACAGCAAGCTTGGTTTGGGCTGACAAAATGAAATACGAAGGGGAACATGCAGAACCAGGCCGCTGTTTTCTGTTAGCTTGGGCTAGCTAGCCAGCTACCTACATTCCTCGAATTTCGACTGGCGAGCTAGCTTGTTAGTTGCACCGTTGTTGCATTTCGCTCAGGATAAAAGCTGCTGTCAGCCCTACAACGTGGGCCATGCGCGAGTTTATTGTCTTGTGCTCGCTCAGCAATTCGTAAAAGTGATTTGCTGTGCGGGGCGAGAGGGTAAGGAAAATTAAACTTGGTCATCATGACAGGAGAAGCGGGGCTGTTGCAGGGGCAAATACTCACCTGTCAAATACTCTGCACACGCAAATTCCCGTCAGCAGCTGATTAACAGAACACATTCCTCTCTTGCTTCGGGTGCGTTGCACCAATCACCAGCGTTACTCTTTAACTTCCATTGCATTCATGTTTCAACCCCTACGGGTGTGTTAACAAGCCAGAGATATACGGGCTTTTCTGCTGAAACCATAAGCAATGTCAACATATTTCTTGGGTAACTTTTTAGACAGAGGATCCTGTTATTGCTGTGAATTGGTGTGTCACACTGGATTGTAGTGATTGCTCTTTTGAGACAAGATTAGACGCTTTCATTGGGGAAGCGAAGCACCAACCTCTTGTTCCCCATAGTCATTCTGTCTGAAGGCACGCCTTCTGAAATCAGGGACATGCTCAAAAACAGTGATATGTGTTCAATATTTAACCTTTTTAACTGCTTACAATGGGATGGATAACAGACTCACTAATCGTGGAGTGGGACATCCAGCACTTTCCTAACACAAAAGCATGCCATTTCCTGTAATGACATGCTTTGCATGTTTTGCTGTACTCTGGTTTGTACATCCTTAATCAGAGTTAATCCACATATTAGCGGTTAACCTACCAGACATTCCCTTCCCTTGAAAGGCACATCCTGTACATCCTAAGTGACTCGGGTATTTGGGGACTGAAGTAATTACAGGAGGAACAATTGTTAATCTGATCTCTAATTGGCTCTCTAATTCTCTCAGGTATTTCTCTAATATGTCACCATCCTAATAATAATAACAGTAATGATAATAATAGTAGTAGTAATAATAATAATAATAATAATAATAATAATAACATTTTTAAAAATCCCTTGTGGATGACTGTATTTGGGACAACTTAAATGACGTGGGCCTATGGTTTATCCATTAACACATTGTGATATATAACAGGCCGATTGGTAATTTTGGTACTGTTCTGTGCTCAAGGGCACAATGTTATTTCTCCCCTGTTATGAAGCCTGCTTTGCTACCCCATTGCTCCGCTGAGTAAGTGTGAGTGAGTGAGTGTGTGTGTGTGTGTGTGTGTGTGTGTGTGTGTGTGCGCACGCTGGGGCCCTCAGTACCACCACAGCTGTAATGTAATCCCTGTGAGTCAGGCAAGGCTCCACATGTCCCTGCGTTGTGAGGGTAAAGGGGGTGATTAGCTTGTGTTATTCTATGGACGGCGATAATAGTTTGGTCAAAGGACCCAGCTAAAGAGCGTGCGCTCCAATTAACTGCAAATGTGTAGCGACAGCATACTGTGGGCGCTTTATTTAGCCCCCGAGGTCTAGGCTTCATATTAGCCATTTCTGGAATGGCTGCAGCAGTGGAACTTTAAGTGGTTGGGTTATTGTGATCAGACCATTAGATTCTATCCAGGTGTACCTGCTGGCACTGACCTCACTGTCTTTCTGTGTAATGTGCTCTGACTGAGGAGGAAAATCCATGGAAGCTAAGGTGGGGTGCCACTGGGGGAGGAGGAGGGGCAAGGAAGTCTGTATTGGGTTTTCATAGGTGGAGGCAGCGCAGTCACCTGACCAGATGTGGGCCAATGGGGATGCTTCCAGTTCTGTTGCATGTTGTTCTATCCACCGCCTTCAGGATCAGAACGACTTGCTTGCTTTCCCACGTTCTCATCCAGAAAAGCACACATCTAACGTAGCTTTCCCTGTGCCAAACAGCTGCAAGATAAATGAGGTCACAGACTGTAAATTTGCCTTTTTGCCCTGGCGCAGGTACTTGGTCGACAGCCGCTGGTTCAAACAGTGGAAGAAATATGTGGGCTTCGACAGCTGGGATAAGTACCAGATGGGGGAGCAGAATGTCTACCCTGGCCCGGTGGACAACTCTGGTCTCCTCAAAGGTGAGGTCCCATTGTTCCAGGTGAATATGCCTTGACGGTACTCTCAGTAAACCCATTCAGAAAACTACAGTTAGTTAGGAGCTAGGAGCCATTTTACAGGGACACGCAATAGCTGATCTCACTTGATGTTTATGGTATGTAAATTAGCTGCTGGTTATTGCATTGGTAAGGATAGTACAGCACAGTAAAGTCATTGGGACAGTGGTGGCAGTTGTCAGTTCCCTTTTGAACACAGTTGGTTCCGTTTTGAATGCCCGTGCTGACTCATTTTCAAACTGACAACTTTTACAGCTGTAATTTGTTCAGTGGTTGTTGCTGTAATTCGTTCAGTGTCTCTCTCTCTCTCTCTCTCTCTCTCTCTCTCTCTGGCTCGGCTACAGACGGAGACGTGTTGGCCCTCAAGGAGCACCTCATCGATGAGCTGGACTACATCCTGGTCCCCACGGAGGGCTGGAATAAGCTGGTCAGCTGGTATGGACTCATGGACAGCCAGGAGCCAATAGCACGCAAGGTACCGTTTCTCCACACCCATGTGGGCTTGGAAGACTCTCTGAGTTTGTACCTTATATACTGAATTGTCAGGCCTACGCAAGTCCTGCATTCCATTACTGGACCTCTTGGGATTCTGGGTACTCTCTTTTAGTCCGTGGCTTCTGCAAGCAAATTGACCTGTAACCATGGTTTCAGGTGCAGATATTCTGCGTCAGAACTAGAGATTATACTAGTTTTATACCTGTCTCGTGAAATAATTAAGGTACCTAGGACCTCAAATGAACTATGAAAACATGTTACAAATGAAAAAGATATTAATATTTCAACAACTTTTCATTTTTTATAATCAAAACTATTTGTAGTATTTTTACAGATTCATTTACAGTGAAGTATACAGTGAGCTCATCGTAGAAACAAATTTTCACATGAGCATTTTTATGTCTTTTTTTTGTGCCTCTCACTATCAGTAGGGGGTGCTGTAGTTCACTCAAGGTGAATTTCACACAGTCAGCCCTCGGTCAGGCAGGAATAATCTATATCAGTGTTAATAGCGGAACGGATTTCTCTAGATCTCTGGCTTTGTTGAGCGACAGTATGGCCGCCCGCTGTGCTGGGCATGTCCCTCATCGATCCTCCCCTTTGGCCTTATATGTCGGGGGTATCGGATGGCCTCCTCGTTTCTATTTTCAGAGGGTGGAGGGCGATGACTTAAACACTACAGGGAACGCGCCACGGGACAGACATGGAAGAGGTTCTCTTCTCTTTTTTTTCCGGTTTTGGGGGTTCTCGTGTGTAAAGGGGGGGGCGACCGGGTTTCCCGTCACGGTTCCAGACGCACGGATCTCCCTGCGGTCTCGCGGAACCTTCCGGCTGCCCTGGTCCCTGGTTCAGACGGTTTGCCTGGAGAGGGGATGGGGGGTTTGGGGGGCGCAGAACGTTCCTGAATGGGTTCACTTATTTTTGTTTAGCGGCTATGCTAAAGGTGGGACCCGGCGGTACGGTTAGCGTTAGCGCTGCGGGCGTTCGAACCCTGCCGCGTCTTCTCCTTGCTCTGCTGTTCGCGGGACGTGCTTGGTTGGAGATAACAGGGGGAGTTCCTCGCGCGCGAGAGAGCCTTTGTTTGTGCTGAGCCTGGGCCGTTAGCACAGGAGGCTAGGGGGACGTAAACACTGTAGGACTCCACTGCTGCTGTCCCTGCCTGGCTTGCTGAATGAAAGGTGTTTGCTGGCTTTATCGTTGAATTGCACTCGATAGAAAGTTCCAGAACCTGGATTCTGACTGTGCTTTGCTTGTGGAGCTGGGTTCCTAGATCTTTCCTACAGCTCAACTTTGAGACCTTTTAGTCTTGTGTTCCTCTCATTTCTGAATCTGTTAAAAATGGATTTAAAGAGTCGCAGCATTACTGTGTCAGGGATTGCTCACCCGTTTGCCTTTTTTTGGTGTTTGTGGGTAATTATCATTTCATTTTGAATTTTGTTCCTCAGCGTGACAAGTACGGCGAGGGAGGGAGGGAGGGAGGGAGGGAGACGGGGGGGAGAGGGAGGGAGGGAGAGGCAGTTTGACACGTTTGCGCGTTCGCCCCTTGCAGGTGGTGGAGCAGGGCATGTTCGTGAAGCACTGCAAGGTGGAGGTGTACCTGACGGAGCTGAAGCTGTGCGAGGACGGCGACATGGACACCGTGGTGACCCGGAGGTTCAGCAAGGCCGACACCATAGGTGAGCGTCGCCGTGGGAGACCGCCTGTGGGGACCGCCTGCCCGATCCTCTTTGTGATGGTTTTTTTTTTGTGTATGTGTATCTCCCTGATTTGGCGCCCGACTCTTCAGGACGATCATCTGACTGCAGCTGTGAATCGAGGCGTTAAGCTCGTCCGGTCGGGTTTTGGTTTAAAAACCGGCTGGATATACTTCCACCATGAATATTTTCTCCAGTACACACACACACACACACACACACATACACACACTGTACTTTTCTGTTGTCTCGCAGTAAATTTTGACCTTCACACACGCACACAAAATGCACACCCTTGGACATGCAAATGAGTTTTGCGTGAGCTGATGTTATGGATGTTACCGTACAACGTCCCCGTTACGCCTCCTTGTTTCTGAGTCCCCATTAACCCACCGGCACATGAAACGCCGCCTGCCAGTCGCTTCGGCTGCGTGGACCGCGCCATGACCCTCCCTCTCCGCGCTCTCGCCGTCCCAGACACCATCGAGAAGGAGATGAGGAAGCTCTTCAGCATCCCCGACGAGAAGGAGACCCGGCTGTGGAACAAGTACATGAGCAACACCTTCGAGCCCCTCACCAAGCCCGACAGCACCATACAGGACGCCGGGCTGTACCAGGGACAGGTATGGAGCCCCGCCCCCCCCCCCCCCCCCGACCCCCCCGACCGCCGTTCCGTCCAGCGCGGTATACCGGCCCGCGGTACGGGTCGCGGTCGAGGACGGATAACCGCCGACACGCTCGCGAAACCGTTACCTCTCTGCTTTTTCTGAGCTCCCTGCAAGGTGGTTAGTCTGTTTGAACGGTGAGCCTTGCTGTCGAGTGACTGACGGTTTAACGGTCCGCAGGCTCCGCCTTCACTATCCCAGCGGAGCGGAGTGTGTGTTTTTTTTTGTCGCCTTCCTGTGGTGGGAATGCGGTCTGAGGTTTAAGACCATGAATTATTATTATTATTATTATTTTATTTATTTATTTTTTTGCACAGTTATGAAGAGGGAGAAATCACGCGCGCTTTCTGGTCACGTCTTTTGGCTCCGTGTCCCAGCCCGTCAGCGCCTGGTCGCTTTGACCGTATTTTGTGGTCACGCCATCAAAACAAAAAAAAACCAACAAACAGGAAATGAAAACGCTTCACGGCGTGGCCTTTTGGCCTTCAGCTTCAGCTCCCAAAAAAAGCCCAGAGTCAGAATTTGGCGTTTTGTGGCATTAGACTCAAAAATTTTACCGAAGCGCTCTGCTTGCTGTACATCGTTACCGGTCAGGACAGGGCACTCGGTGATGAAGTGTAGACGTTCTTAAGCGGGAAACGAATTTGAATCGGGCCGCAAAACATTAATCCGGTCGGCCGAATCCACGCGGCAGGTGCTTGCTTCCTGACGCTGGCGGCTGAGGGGAACTGAGGTAAAGCCGTTTGCACTGATGTTCTCTCTTCCTTTTTATCCCAGAGTGCCTCTGTTTTTCACCCCCCCGTCGCATCTTTTGGCTGCTCTGAAACCTCCTACCCAGCTGAATCTTACTCTCCAGCTGCAGAGACTGCAGTCGGGAACTATATTCCCGTTTAGTTTCCTCTTCCCTTCAGAAATATGAATTGACATTATTAGAGTGACAATATGTTGTCATTAATATGAGAAATATTTGCTCATTTTAAAGCGTTGTGATTTCAAGTTAACAGCTGGATTCTCTCTTCACTCCTGTCATTTTGTCGTTTGTTCCCTCGTAGACGACAGCTAGCCAGGAAGCCGATGTCCGTAACCTTCAACACACGGTAGCCTCCTGTCCGGTGTTTAATTTTATTTAAATAATTTTTTAAATGTATTTTGGTTTGTCATGCTCTGAACCCTGGTGCTCGAGCTCTTTGTGACTGTCGGCCAGTTGGCAGTTTTGCATGCCCACTAGAATGCCCGTGTTTACGTCAGCATTGCCGATTTCCTGCCTGTTCCTAACTGTTTATAGCCTTTCATTACAGAATGAGCAATGCACCGTGAAATGATGGGTAACCCCTAATCTGGCAACCTACGTTGGTGGGGTATTGCACTGTTATTCATGTATGTGGTGTTAATAACTGTGTAAGTACAATGTTATTAACATACTGTAGCGAGTTGTAAAAAGTCCTCTTAAGTTAAAATTTGGGGTACAGGACAAGAATCACTGTTTGAACAACGGGCAATGCAATTACAGTTTAATTTAATTTTTTATTAGGGCCACTTAATGTTAATGGAGACTTAACGGGTTGATTGATCGAGTACAAAGTGAATGAATCACAGTTTGCTGTTTAACATATAAATATTGGAGCAATGGAGTCAGATTTCAGTCCTGGAGTGGCACAGTATCTGTTTCAGCGCTTATGTTATGTTTATATCACCAGTTGCCTTAACACATCCACACACACAGTTTCTAAAGCCTAAACTGGATAGTGATTGGAACCCGCAAACCCCTGCAAACACTATGGCCCTTCAGGTCTTCAGAATGACACCTCGCTTTAGAGTTAGGTGTCTTTGTCCCAATGGCCTATGTCTGAATGATAACAGTAGTGGTGAGGCGATTTATCTCTGTCTAATTGCTCTGGTTGTTAATGTCCTGGTCGTCATGGGTAACCGCATGCGGTTTGTGCTGGTTCGGTGCCCGTCTCCACCTTAATTTTTTTTTGGCTCTGGAGGAAACTGAAACTGAACGTTTCGGCCGAGTTGTGAATTTCCGAAGCAGGAGTCTCTGTGCTTGAGCGTCGGTCACCTTTGCCTTGTCTCCTTTGAAAATCCCAAGTGAAGCGGAGAAAAGACTTTTCGAGAGTGGCTTTCACTCTTGATTTTGAAGACGTTTTCAGACAAATGGAAAGAAATTTGGCTTGCAATGTGAGAGCACCAACAGCTTCCAGGAACACATACACCATAGAGTATGGCGCAGATGTGAATACTTATTATAGAATTAATCAAATAAAGCAGGCCTGGAGCATACCACTCCTGTGTAACAAGTTTTAGCTGGTCTTGTTTTGCAGTGCAAATGTTATTCTAAAATGCCTTTGAAAATTTAATGCGTTCTTCGATTTGTTTTGCAGAATGCCGACAAAAACGCTATAGCGTTAGATTGAATGCCGCCAATGTCAGGCCGAAGCGCGAAAGGTTCTGAGCTTTATTGAGGAGTCCATGCAGTAGCAGCGCTTCTGAGGGGCTTTGGCCGAGTCATTTCTGGCAGCTCTTTCCAATCGCTTGTTTTACCCCCCTCATCTCCTCCGTCCTCGACTGACCAGGAAACCGATTGATGTCCGCCATCTTTAAGGACACTCCAATCGGATAAAAGCTCCTTGAAGGAGCTAGGAGGCTCCTGAAGCGAGGAAACACGAGTGCATCCTTTGTGGAGGGTTTCTTTGGAACGCGTGATGTGTAACTTATCGACCTCTGCATCCACCCCTCCCCCCATCTGCCACGTCTGTGATTGCTGTGGCTTCAAAACTGATGCTTTAATGAATAAGATGTTCCGTTTGCCCAATGCGCCTTTCCTCGATTCCTTGCGTCCTTTCCTTGCGTCCTCTGTTGGGCGGAGCTAAGGAAGCAAGGAAAAGACGTGATGAAAACGGGCACGGAGGTAAAACAAGCGATTGGAAAGAACCCTGGGAGTTGCTTTTTTGAGGGGACGGCCTAGGGGAGGAGATTCAATATGGCGGGAATCCAGGGCTTGTGGCTCTCTGGCGCCCTCTGTGGTCTCTTTGGTCTCTGCTTGCTTTTCCTGAACTGATTTACTGGTGGATTTCCAGAGTTGCTGAATCATGCAACATTATTTGTACTCAGCAGCACGCAGACCCTGGATAATTAGTAAAATCACAATAAAATTTCCAAGATAAAAGTTCCAGTTTCTGCACACCTTGCCTGTCACCACTCTTTCTGTTGTCTCGCAATGAACCTTGCCCTGGTTTTGTGCAAGAGTCAGCAGAATGCTAGTTAGCTTAGCAGTTAGCTTGACTCGTTTCAGTCATGGACAGTACCTGGGTTCCACTCTGTAAAGCCTGACTTATTGATGGGTAAAGTGTGTAGGCAGGGGTCTTTATCTTTTGGGCTGTCACAAAGCAAACTCAATTGGTTTTCCGCGGTTTCACATTTTATTTGTTCAGTTGTAATTTTTTTCCCCCCCTCTATAAACAGTGGGCGTTCTTGCCGGTTGTTTCTCACAAATTCTTTTTTCAGACGTCTTGCACGGGGGAGGCAGCAACTCACCGATCCGAAGTGTGTTTCCCTGAACTAACAGTTTGCCCGTTACTTCTGGCCCTCTGAGGCGGTCTCGTCCGTGTTCAGATTCCTCATTACAGGCATTGTATTTGCGCAATGTCTCCCTGCAAAAGCATTTATTTCAGTGCCTCTGGATTTAGAACTACCAGGTGTAAAATGAAAAAGAAATTGTTTTCCAAAGTGAAAGTGAGGAAGCGAGCCAAACGTTCTCCATTTTGGCTCCATGTAAAACAATAGTTCCTTGTCGCCTTTGTCATGCAGGTTTTTTTTTGTATGAGAAGTATGCGGTTTGTTCACCTTAATCATTCAACTTACAGACCCAAAGGGCGGGGCTAATGAAATTCGGGCGTGCTGATTGGCTGCCCTATCAGAGGGGGGCGGGGTTATCCCCAGAGAGAGCCGCACACCGAGGAACGCTGAACACGGTGAACACCTCCGCGCCGAACGCCAGCTGTGTGTGAAACTGACCCCCGTTCGCAGACGCGCTTGCCCTCCAAACCCCCCCCCCCCCCTCCCCCCCCGGACGCCGGCGTTTCCGGGGGGAAACTCACGCCATGATGGTTCTCCTTGCAGGTTCTTGTAATAGAGCAAAAAAACGAGGACGGGACCTGGCCCCGGGGCTCTTCGGCGTCCAAGTGAGTGTTCCGGCCGAGGCGCTGATGTCACACAGGGTCACCTGATGGGTTTTTTTGAGGTGGGGGGGCGGAGTTAGCGAGCAAGCGAGCGATCGAGAGTCATTACGGCGGCCACGTTGCTTCGTATTGGCTGTCCGCTCACATCTGCGTATGCTAGCGTGTGCAGAATTAGCAGGGGGGGTGCGGGGGGGCATAAATTAAGCAAGTTCCTCGTCAGTAGCCTGCAGCTCTTAATCCCCCACGCATTATTAGAATATGTATTTTCATCCACTGTCCTGGTTCCGCATTCATAAGAGTGAATTGAGGCCAGTTGGCTCAAGGTTTCTGGTCCCCTTGTAAATGTACAATTTCATAATAATCCTAGACTGGCTAAACCTGAAAGATGTCTTTGGATGTTGGGCAAAGGAAGCATGTCCCTTTGCCAACCGCCGTGGTTCTTTCAGACTCTTATCAGCAGTGTTCCATCTCCCATGTGTTCACAAATTTTCCTTTTTTTGTTCATTTCCTTATCTGTTCTGTTCTGTGTTTTCTGTGTTTTCGTTCTTTTCCTG
>CM045901.1:10722131-10739631 GCA_025169545.1 Anguilla japonica | reverse complement strand
TCCACGTTAGCGGCTAGCGTATCTCGTGCTGTTCATGAACGTTTTGACATGCTAATTTCAGCCCTCGGGATATTGGCTGACTGCACGTCTCCGTGTTTTTCAGTACAAACTGACAGTGCCCAAGGTGGGCTACATCGCCGACCTCTGCACCTCCCTCTCCACTCTCTCCGGGGTACCCGCCGACAAGGTAAGGGCCACAAGATGGGGCCCCCCCCCCCTTTTCTGGAGAAGTCAAGTTCCCTCTGGTTACCCTGTCCCAGAATGCCTGTTCATTCGTTGTCTCGGTGACTTCCTGCTTTTCTCTCATGACACAGATGATCGTGACGGACATATACAACCACCGGTTCCACCGGATATTCGCCACCAACGAAAACCTGAGCAGCATCATGGAGAGGGACGACATTTACGTGTGAGTGCCGGAAGACCAATCACGAAAGCCGAGATCCTCATCGCTGCTGCCCGGTTCCGCGTGAATGGAACATTTACCCAAAAATCACATTTTCTCTTTTTTTTCTCCCCCTGAACCCACAATTTATACGCACGAAAAAAATATATAACATGCACAAAACAACTTTTCTAGAGACCACATCGGTAATTTTCAGATTGAAGACTAAATTATGAATCTATTATAAATATTACTTGTTTAAAAGTTTTATGGGGTACTCTTAACATGAGGGCCAATCTGTTAAATAGTCCTTTTCAGGGATTTTTTTGTTGAGTTGGGCTTTTCTCTCTGGGCTCAGGTTCGAGGTGGCGGTGAGCCGGACGGAGGACGTGGACCACGTGGTGATCCCGGTGCACCTGCGGGAGAAGCACAAGCAGTCGGGCTACAACGCCAGCGCGCTGCTCTTCGGCCTGCCCTTCCTCATCACCGTCCCCCGGAGCCTCAGCGAGGAGAAGTTCTACAACCTGCTGCTGCTGCGCATGTGGTACGCCCCCCCCCCCCCGGCCAATCGGAAAAGGGCCTCTGTTGGGCACACGCGAAAACCCGGCCAATCGGAAGGCCTCTGTTAGGGAAGCGTGGAAACCCAGCCAATTAGAAGGCCTCTGTTAGGCACGCGTGGAAACCCAGCCAATCAGAAGGGCCTCTGTTAGGGAAGCGTGGAAACCCAGCCAATCAGAAGGCCACTGTTAGGCACGCGTGGAAACCCAGCCAATCAGAAGGCCTCTGTTAGGGAACAGTGGAAACCCGGCCAGTCGGAAGGCCTCTGTCAGGCCTTTTTGACGAGGCTGTTTTCAAGACAGGGTAGGGGTGGATAGAGGGGGTAATGAGCAGTGCTCCTGCTGCAGCTTTAGGGTGGACCGTTTATGCTTATCTTGGGCTGAGTTGCTTGTACGGTGTTGCTTGTTGAACGGGGCAGCCCTAACACTACAGGAGAAACTTTTAAAACTATTAAACTTCCACAGCTTCCTCCCATTTTTACCGCTGTGTTCCGTACTCTCATATCAACACTGGGGCGTGAATCGCAGCGGGGTCCGTGTGATGGGTTTCTCCGTGTTCCGCGTTCTAGCCGGTTCCTGTGCTCCAGCGCTGAGGAGGAGGAGGAGGAAGAGGAGGAGGAGGAGTCGGAGGAGACGCCCATCCCGAAGGAGCACGGCATCAACGGCAACGTAGCCAACGGCGTCCTGGAGGAGGGGTCTCCCAGTGAGTCTCTGGCCCCGCCCCCACACCGCCCAGCCCCGCCCCCCCACACCGCCCTGCCATTTCACACAGCTTCCCAGCTATCACAAAGCGTTCTCACAATATTGCCGGAATGTTCTGTCAGTGTTACAGCATTGCCACTACGTTGCAGCACCGTTGTGAGAACGTTTGGGTCTGCATTATACTTCGCCTCTCGTGATTCTTCCGTGCTCACACACACAGTTAATCACTTTTGCGGTGTGTTCATTTCTGCTGTAGCGATCGCTAACTCAGTTACTGTGAAGCTGGCGGAAAAAAATACCCAGAGATTCTTTGCGGCTGATCGGTCCGACCCCGCCTTCGCAGGCGAGATGGAGACCGACGAGCAGGACGAGGAGTCCAGCCAGGACCAGGAGCTGCCGTCCGAGAACGACAACAGCCAGTCGGAGGAGTCGGTGGGCGGGGACAACGAGCTGGAGAACGGCGTGGGCCCCGAGCGGACCGGCAAGGGCCCGCCGCCGCCGCCGCCGGCGGGGCAGAGGAAGCGCCTCTTCGCCTTCCAGTTCAACAGCATGGGCAAGCCCGACTTCGGCTACGCCAAGGACGAGCCCCGCCACATCCGCTTCGACGAGGGCCTCCTGCGGCTGAGCGGTGAGCGCCCGTTTCCGCGGGGACGGCTCCGAGCGGCCCGAGCGCGCTCTCTTCAGTGAGTCACGTGACCGCCTGACTGTGCGCTAAATTCGTTCTCTTTTCGAACAGACAGGTCCTATCTCTATTTGGACTGGGAGCCCGAGGTGAAGAAGAAGTACTTCAACGAAAGCGTGGCGGAGGTGAGAGCGGGCGTCCCCTTATCGCGCTCTAAAGGACGGTTTTTTTTGGGGGTTGTTTCCAATACTGAACGGCGTTAAAAACACACAATTTGAGCCCGGATCCTTTTTTAGACCGGCGGGGTCCGGCACCGTAGAGACGCGACGCCGGGCAGCCAGCGTGCTAGCGCCAGCCCTAGCAGGTTTCCTTGGAAACGCTCGAATTGGGCACCGTTCGAAAAGCGCCGGAATCCACGCCGCCGCCGTCGCGGGCTAGCGGAGACGTCCGTTGAAAGCCCTGCGTTCGGTCCGCCCGCAGCGAATGCCCGCGTTGTGCAGGCCGCCCTCCTGAGCTGTCAGTCGTATTGTGTGCCGGTTGCTTAGCGATATCTGCCGGTCCAAAAACGTCAGGCGCGGGGGTGTCCTTTGCTCGAGATACAACCCGAGAACGAAATTCCTGCAGCTGTCGGACAAAGGCCCGGAAGGCGGGCATTGTCTGGCGAAGGTTCTTCAGGTGCGCAATTCAAACGTGAACCCAAGTGAACTCAGCTGCAGCCAAAATTCAAAGCCTCTGTCATGCGGGATGTTGGTTATCGTCTTTAAAAAAAGAAAGAAAGAAAGCCAAATCAAAGAACATTTAGCTGTTCACCCACTCTAAAAAAATTTTAAAAAAGAAAGTTTAAAAAAAAATACATGCCTTTCAGTATGAAATCCTTTGATTATTTGCTCTGTGAGTGTTCGGTCACAGAAAGTCCTTCAGACGAGACGACTTCAGGCGACTGTAGAAATAATTTCAGTCTCAAAAAAGGACTGTTCCAGTTTTTTGGAACCAGAAAAGCCGTTCTGGTGTATGAATGCTCTCTTTCTCTTTCTTTTTCTCTCTCTCTGTCTGTCACTCTGTTTTCCCTCTTCCCATCTCTCTACCCCCCCAACAGGATTTTGAGAAGCATGAAAGCATGGAGTATAAGCCTCAGAAGAAGGCCTTCTTCAAGCTGAAAGACTGCATCCAGCTTTCACCACCAAGGAGAAGCTGGGGGCCGAGGACCCATGGTGAGACTGCAGCCACGGCACGAGTGTGTGTGTGTGTGCGTGTGTGTGTGTGTGTGCGTGCGTGTGCGTCTACACACATGCAGGTGTGTGTCTGTGCGTGTGCGTGTAGCCAGTCGTACAACGGTGCATTCCTCGTCCTCCTGTTGTCACGGTGATTAATTTGGGGGCGGGGCTCCCGCTCCTCTCAGGTACTGTCCCAACTGCAAGCAGCACCAGCAGGCCACCAAGAAGCTGGACCTGTGGTCCCTGCCCCCCGTGCTGGTGGTGCACCTCAAACGCTTCTCCTACAGCCGCTACATGAGGGACAAACTGGACTCCCTGGTGGACTTCCCCCTCAGGTAGACCCCCCCCCCCCCCCCAAAAGAAATGTTACGAGAACCAGGCCCACACGCTGTAGGCGCCGTAGTCACACTGTAGGCTTGGGTGCCAGTTAAGTCTGTTGGTGAGAGAACTGCCAACTCAGAGGTTGCAGGTTTGAATCCCTGTGGTGGATGCCACCTTTATACCCTTGAGTCCTTAAGAGTCCTTAACCTGAATTGCTTCGCTAAATATTCAGCTGTATGCGTATATATACAAAAAATAAATATATAGAAAATATTATTATTATACATTATGTTATTATATTATTATATATATTTTTTTTGTGTGTAGTTGTGTAGCCGTTCAACGCTCATGTCAGCAGATGTTTCACGCGTGTGCGTTCTCAGAGTGTAAGCTTGTCTCGTGCCTCTCTTCCCGCAGCGATCTGGACATGTCGGAGTTCCTGATCAACCCCAACGCGGGGCCCTGCATGTACGACCTGATCGCCGCGTCCAACCACTACGGCGGGATGGGGGGCGGGCACTGTAAGGCCGAGCTACCGCCCCGCCCATTTCACTGCACGCTTTTCGGCTTGTGTGTGTAGCGTGGCCGGCCCGTGGCATATGCGGTTGTTTAGGGCCACAACCGCTAGGGGGGGGCCACACTATGCAATGTTTATCTAAGATAAATTACGTTGTTTTCGCAATTACGTTATTCGTCCCCTATTGCGGAACTAGCGGTAGAAATGTAAAATGGAACAGCAACAGAACATTTCATAACAGTGTAGCGTAAGAAGGATTTTATCGAGTGATTTTACCCCCGTTTACCCCCGGTGTGTAGCCTGTAGTGTCTGTTCCCGTAATGCGCGAAACGGCGGTAAAACGACCTCATTTCGTTTCTGCCCCCCCCCCCCCCCCCCCCCATTCAGATACGGCGTTCGCCAAGAACAAGGAGGACGACAAGTGGTACTACTTCGACGACAGCAGCGTGTCGCCCGCGAGCGAAGACCAGATCGTGGTGAGCCGTCCGGCCCCCCCCGCTCGGCCTCCTCTGCGGCTACGCGGCCGTTAGCGTGTTAGCGCGAACTTGAGTGCACGTTCAGAGCATGTGTTTCCTGATTGGGTGCAGATTCTGGACACGATGTAACGCGTTACCGGCTAGATCGACTGCAATAAGGAGCGCTGTGATTTTGCTACCCAGTATCGGGTCCTGTGTTTGACCTGCGGAAAAAAGTGTGTCCGTTTCACGGTGTTCCTTGTTCTTTGTAAAACGTCCGCGCTTTCTCGTATGTGCTGTGTTGTGTACAGAAATTCCCGGTTGTCCTAGCTCTGATCGGCATTCTGCTTAGATTTACTTGCTACTTACGTTTTGCTGTGCTTTATCACAAAGATAAGCTGTGGAGCAGGATTAGGGTGTGCTGATATTAGTTGTTAGAAGCTACTGTAATTCAAAAGGCCTTCAGCTTCCAAAGACCTGTTCTTGTTTATCTTGAGCACCAGTGTAGCATAGTGGGTAAGGAACTGGGCTTGTAACCGAAAGGTTATAGGTTCGATTCCTGGGTAGGACACTGCCATGGTACCCTTGAGGAAGGTACTTGACCTACATTGCTTCAGGATATATCCAGCTGTATAAATGGATGCAGTGTGAGTTGCAGTTGTGTAAGTCGCTTATGGATAAGAGCTTTGGCCAAATTCCTGTGATGTAATCTTGTGGGCTTCATATTGCAAAGGACATCCTTTCATTAGCATTTGAAGCAGGTTGGATTTAGCCCCGGTGCCCTTTTGTGTGACTAACTGGTCCCTCTCTGCCTGCCTGTGTGTGTCCAGTCCAAAGCGGCCTACGTGCTGTTCTACCAGCGGCGGGACACGGTGAGCGGGACGGGGTACTTCGCCCTGGACCGGGAGGCCCTGGAGGCCGCCTCGGGACGGGGGGACGGCGGCCAGAGCGACGAGGACCTCAACGACAACGAGAACGAAAACGAGAACGAGAACGAGAACGACGGAGAGAGCAGGACCCCAATCACGACATCACCATGAACACCAACTGAAGCGGGGGGGGGGTGGGGCACCCCACGATAAACGCTCGGGGCGGGGCGGGGGTTGGGGGGGGGGGGGGGCGCGAAACGGACAAGCGCGCGCGAAGCCCGGCTCGGACATTGGGGGGGGGGGGGGCAGGGCGGGCCACGGGGGGGGCGAAGAGGCCCTACGCGGGCGAAAGGCGCTACGCGGGAAATCCCAGGCAATCGGGTCTCTCTCCCGGGCGGGTCCTGCTGATGTCCTCGGACGCGTGAAACGTGCGTTTCTTCGCCTGTTAGCGCTTTAGCATTCCCATCCAAACGAGAGGCGTGCGGGTGACGGAAGCTAGCTGTTTGCTAAGACACGGCGTCTCACAACACGCACACAGGCACACACACGCACGCAGAGAACGCTTGCGGTCTGCGCCGCGGCTCCCCCCCCCCCCCCCCACCCCCCCCCCCCGCGGTCGCGTTTTGGTTTTACATTTTTCAGGGGGGGGCGCGTTTGCATATCGGCATACCCGTTTTGCCATGTAAATACCGTGAGCGCTGAAAACGCGGGGGGGTTTCTTCGTAACGCGGCGAGACCACGGGGAACGCTGAGCTTCCTGCGTGTGTGTGCCGAGAGGGGCCTCCGCCCCGCGTTCGGACGTCCACCGACATCATGAGTTGCCTTTAAACAGGAACAGGAAACGCATCGCCCGACCCATTCTGCTCCGCAAAGTACCTTTTACGGTCACGTTTTGTTTTCAATGCTGCTGTAAGACTGATTCTCAACTGATACGCATTTGTAGACTTATACATGAGCCTTGCGCATATGCCCTCTGTTGAAAATTGGCCCTGAAGTCCACTCTGTTATCTCCCTATACGAATTGCTGTTTCTGTGGATGTGAGTTTCGTGTATAGGGATATACAGCTTTAGCAAGGGTTTGGAGTTATTGTGTCTGTCTCACCCTTGTGCTTACCAGTACGAACGAAGAGGCTTTCGAGATTATGAACATTGGTGATAAGTTAGATTATCTGTCACGTTTTGGTATCCAAATGGAAATCACCATAGCCTTACTTGTAATCTCAAGGCTTTTTTTAATTTATGTGTATGTATGTATGTACATTGCCTTTGTCAGCGTCTGCACGGGAGGTTTACTGCACTGAGTTCTGCGTCTGCAAAATCGTCCTTCCCCAAAGACGAGAGTTTCCGCGGAAACGCGCGGCCTAGCGGAACGCTCGCGGGACACGGGATTCTTCACCGACCACAGGCGACTGCGGTTGCTAGGAGACGCTCGCTGAACACAGGAGGATCTGGCCGCTGCTGGATGTTCGCAGAACGTGGGACGTCCTCACGCTGCTTCGATGTTGCCTTCCATCCATGTTAGGTCCACAGGATTTTTTTTTTTTTTTCTTTTTTGGCTGAATGTTGGGGTATCATGGGATATCTTTGCCTTTGACATTATCTTCACCGGGGCTGCCCAACCCTGTTCCTGGAGATCTACCATCCTGTATTTACTGCAGCTGGAACAAAGCACTCCTCATTCAACAGCTAGAGATCTCGCTGAGCTGCTAATGACTGTAATCAGGTGTGCTTTGTAAGGGTTGGAGTGAAAACATACAGGGCAGTAGATCTCCAGGAACAGGGTTGGGCAGCCCTGATCTACACAATGCTGGGGTACTGTTATGTATCTTCTACCTAGGCAAATGCTTCATTGTGATCGGAGAAAAAAAGTGGTCTTTAAAGGGGTTGAGGAGGACTGTGGGAACGGGTTAGGGGGTTGCAATATTAACCTGAACCGAGTGCAACATATAACTGAATAGCCTATAAATACTGTATATAAGAGTTCACTCTGTGAGTGCGCATTTGGTAAATTTGTTTATTTATATGTTAGCATTGAAACACAAATGTATTTAAATGGGGGATGACGGAGGATGTAAGGGATCTGGCTTTGCCCTGTAGCTCAGGGTTCTAGCCAGGGTTCTACAGGTTCTGCATTTTAAGGATGCTCTTTGATTTGGCTTTTTTTTTTTTTTAAAAGATGGTAACTGATGTCCCGCATGACAGAGGGTTTGAGTTTTGGCTGCACTTGAGTTCACTTGGGTTTACATTTGAATTGTGCATGTGTATTTATATACGGACTTCAATAAAGTTATGCAAAGCCTTCGTCTGTCATTGTGACAGTAATTTATACTTTAAAATTCTATTATTAATTTTTTTTTTTTTTTTGTAAAGAACTTCATGCAAGGGTTTGTTTTAAATTACATGTGTTGTATGTGTACTGCTCTACTACTTTACTTTAAAAATTGTACGATTTGCTAATCTGTGGCCTGTTTTGCCAGTGATTAATACGGGACTTGGAAAGCTCTGCCTTGGTACAAGGTGCATTACAGGCAGAAGAATATTTAAATCCCCTGGTTCTGGAAAAACCGGGACAGGTACAGTGAGATTGGTGTCCGTTATTATACAATATAAAATGCATAGTATAAAAAACTTTTTAGGCATTTACTGTCGCATGATTGTTTTTTTCTATTATGATCTGTGTAGGTTCAAGGGCGATTGCCCTGGAACTGCGCAATTAACTAACTTTTCCCTATCAACGCCACAAGAGAGCGACGCCGCGTATTCAGTGAAAGCTTGTCATTGTTTACGGAAGTCGAAATGACGTGTCAGTGTGGGCTGAGGCATTGTGGGATCGCTACGGCTCTGCAAATGGTGAAGACCGGAGCGCCGAGCCCCCAGGTTGAAATTGACTATAACTATATCGCGCTACCTGGAGAGGCGAAAAGGGAAGACTGTTGGCTACAATGATAAACGTCTGTACTGGTATAGGGGACATTTGTTAAGATGTCATATGGAGGTGTCACCGCTGTAATTCTGCTGACAGACAGAAAATGCCAAATTAAAAAGTGGAGCTCTCAATGGACGCTTCTGTAGCGGCTGGCTAACTAGCTAACTATACTGCCTTTTTATTTTTTCACATAAGGTAAATGGACTGGTGAAAAAGTAGGCCGAATCTTTTCTCACTACTCCTTTCGCTTTCATTTTATATCTGACATTGGGAGATATTTTAAGAGTGAAAATGACGACCAGTAGTCCCGAAGCGGTGAAGAAATTACTTGAGAATATGCAGACGGATTTGCGGTCGCTGTCAATGGAATGCAGGAAGAAATTCCCACCAGTCAAAGAGGTACTGCAAGCGTCGTGTGTAA
This sequence comes from Anguilla japonica, assembly GCA_025169545.1. Taxonomy (NCBI): domain Eukaryota; kingdom Metazoa; phylum Chordata; class Actinopteri; order Anguilliformes; family Anguillidae; genus Anguilla; species Anguilla japonica. The sequence goes on along the minus strand of CM045901.1, from coordinate 10,730,642 downwards.
TACTAGGCAGCTAGCTAACGTCAACTCGCAAAGTCTTGGCTGATTAACAATAAACTCGTGGTGCTGAATTGAGTTTGAAGACCAGAATGGGTAGTGCCATGCACCTAGCTGGCTGGGAACTGTCAACTAGCTTGCTATCTAGTCAAATGACTGCTGTCTGCGGGTGGATTTAAAACTGTTGAAATTAGAAGATGGGTGGGCGTGAATGACAGTAACTTTGGCTGTGGTTCTCAAAAACGCGATGGAGATGCAAATACGTTAATGTCCTAATGCGCTTCCTAATTTCAGAATGTACAGCTTCACTGATGTACTAACTGTACCCGCGCAAGCAAACCTAAAGCATGCTCTGCAAAACTGAACTATTTTGTTTGCCAGCTCATGTGAAGTTAAATTATGGACGTGGTCGATAACGTGCATGCACTATGTTACGTCCATGTGTTTGTGCGTCATACAAATCAATCCGTATGTGATCATTTTCATCAAGAGAAAAGTTCTTGCTATGCGAGATGTACAAAATCCCATGTGTCTATGTTTTGTTGACAGTGCCATAACGCTGCTCGCTGTTGGACGTGGCATGGCGAAGTTCATTATATCTGCACAGAACTGGTCTGTCCATACTGCTTCCCGTTAAGGTTCCTTCCCGCAGAGTATGGACATGATCAGGAGCGCAGATGGCGGGGGCGGGCGGGCGGGGGCGGGCGGGGGGGGGGGGGGGAGAGATACGTCCCCCCCGTTTCATAGGGACCCCTGTCCGTCCCCCCGGATCGGGGTAGTTGTATAAGCTTAAAAGTTGAGACCTTTCTTTTGCTCACATTTTGGTCCCCCCCCCCCCCCCCCCCCCCCCCCCCCCCCCCCCTCCTGCGCCCCTGGACATGATTGTGTAGTTATTTATACATATGCAGTCTTGACTGCTCATATTTCGCGGATGGAGTTGAGAGAGCTTTCCTCCCTACTTGGCTTGAGTACAGCTCGAGTTCCGAAGGGGCCACAAAACCTGGACAGTGATCCGTCCATGTTACTGGCGTGACCTGGTCTACTGTCATGCACTGTTTTGGGAGGAAACAAGAGAAAAAGTTCCCTTTTGTTTTCAGACAATACTTTGTATATGCTGTCGTCTCAGTTGCATTTTCAGCTCAGTCTAATACTGGTGAAAAGCGGGACCTGTTGTTGGTTTATGCCCAAGGCTGTCATGGGAACACGGAGATCCCTTTTTTTCATAATAACTGTATGTGTCATACACTTCGGCGGCACAGTTCATTTTGCCTGTGGCTAAGCAGACTGGTGCGTTAGAAAGACGTCGGTACAATATTTGGTTTCCTTTCGAGGGATCAAATTGCATGAAGCGCAATGCATTATCCTCAGCTGCGGGCTTCTCACACTTCTCATTCCTTCGTCACGCCTCGCCCCACCTCTCGCAGACACGCCAGACCCGTTTCCCAGCGTTGTAAAATGCGCACGTGCTCTTCGCAACTGTTTCCGACACCTGTGGCAGAGCCGTTTCAATGCAAGCAGCGCAATGAGTCATCCTTTTACACTTGGGGCCTTTTCTGGGATTTTAATTTCATTGTTTATCTTGTCACGGTGTGTCATCATGCATCTTCCGTCATCTGGCTGGATATTTATTGAAGGTGATTCAGGTTATGTGCCTTGCTCAAGTGCACAAGGCCAGTGTCCTACCTGGGTATTGAACCTCTGAAGCTAAACCCCTGTCCTCTGAATGTTATGTTGCACATCTGCCTCCTGCCTCCGTAATATTTATTGTGACAGAATGGCAGTAGTTATTTTGGAAGCAAAACCACAATAGCCGTGGGGAGAAAAGTAATTTAATGCTTAAAATGTAGACAATCCCTGCCCCACGAAGTGGTTTTGTCAGATGTCCAGAGGTTTAAAAAAAATCTTTTTATATGCCTGGGTGATTTTGCCTGTAATAGACATCGAAACAGCCCTGGCCCTCATTTAATTGTGGGAGCAGCGTGAACTGCATGCTGCTTTGTAACAAATATTGTACCTCAAACCCCCTTCTCCTCCCCCCCCCCCCTCCCCCTCCCCACCCCAGAATGTTATTCTTGTTCCATCCCTGTGATTGCTTGTCCACTGCTTTGTTTGCTGTGATTTGAAGGTTTAAGAACGCCCCCAGTTCTTTGATGGATCCTGCTGTCAGAATCCCCCCACCCTTCCCCCCTCCCCCCCTCTCCGTGCTCTAAAGACTGACGCGCTCGTCGAAGAGGCCGGCCTGCTCTTCTCGTGCCCTTTAAATCAACTCAAGAGACGGCGGTGGGCGTTAGCACGGGCTCTGGGGGGCGATGTGACTGCTGCTCCCGACGGGTGAGGGGGGGGGGGGGGGGGGCGTGTGTGGGCGGAGAGGGGCGGCAGCCTCTGTCAGCCCTGTGGAGTGAACGCCGGACTCGGAAAAATCCCCCAAAACGCACCTGTGCAACATCTGCCCGTTTATTTCCCACTGGACCTGAAACCCCCCCCCTCCATCTGCACAGAGGGGCCGAGAGGGAGGAGTCGAGGGGAAGGAGGCGTGGCTTACCACAGCTCTGACACCCACACCGCGCTTTCAGTGTCCAGAGTCTGCAAGCCAGCCTCCTGTTCTGTGGGACTACCGTTTCTACAAAGGAGAATCGTCGCGTAGGCCAGCGAGCTGATATAGCGATAAACCCTGATGACAGAGCCAGTCTGTCGTGCTGCCCTGTGGGACTGGCCAATCAGGGGCTCGACCTCTTATGTCAGTGTTGTAATTTGGAGATAAATAAAAAGCTTTATCGGTTCAATAAGGCAGACCTGCCGAAATCAGCTAGCTTCGGGCCTGCGTTCCCTGTGTGGGTGAATGGAAATTCCTCCTGTTGTTGGGTCCTTTTGTGACTAATCCCACGCCTGCCATTCCTGCCCGGCGCTCAAACTGCTGGCGGGACGGGGGTGATTTTTGGGATGGGGGGTGGGGGGGGGGGCGGTGGGTGGAGGGGAGGGGGGGATGGGTCACACACACCAGCACCGCTGCGGCTACAACAGTACACTCACGGAATGGAAGCTACACGCATGTAAGTCCTGTCTGAACAAAAGGAGAGGAGGGGGGGGGCTTGCATTTCTGGAGATTAGTTTTAAATATCGCCACGGCGACAGCCCCCGGCCGGCCCGACCGCCGCGCAGCGGTCTTGGCCGCGCCGTTGCTCGGTAACGGGGGGGGTTTCGGGAGGTCGAGTGCTGCTCGGGCCCGCCCCCTCCGCCCTGCTCCCGGCTTCGCTTCTCGCGGAAGGGCAGGCGGTGTGCACCCGAAAACATACGGCAAAGTGCTCGTTGGCTCACTAATCTGCTGGGGCTGAGAGAGAGGCAGTTATACTGAACCGCGTTAATACCGCCTGATTTTTAAGAGGCTTGCACATTGTGTGTGTGTGTGTGTGTGTGTGTGTGAGTGTGCGTGTGTGTGAGTATGTGAGTGTGTGTGAGTGTGCGTGTTTCTGTGTGTGTGTGTGCGCCTGTAATATTTCTTTCAGTAATGTCAACGCTACAGACAGATTTGTAGGTACCTGATAATGATGATTATCCGGGTTACCTGATAATGATGATCTGTGTGCAGTGATTTGTACCTTTCATGTGATTTACTATTTCAGCTGTAATGGCAGGGGAAGACTGTGCGGTAAAAGTGCCACAGTGAAGCCTTAGATCCCTTAGAAGCCTTGGGGTGTGTCAGCAAACGAGCATATTCCCAGTTGCAGTTAAAAAAATGAAGTTAATTGCTGTTTCCATGCGGTGATTTCCACAATGTCTGGTGTTGTGGGAAGGACACAGTCAGCCTCGCTCCGGTTAAGAGTTGCGTGGGTGATCCAGGTTATTACAAACAAGAGTGATGCATTCAGCTGTTGCTTGTCCAGGGGAAAATCTGTAATACGCAGCCTAAAATGATAATTTTCACCACAGCTGTTTTTACACGTGTTTAAATAATAACACTGGCTTTTCTAGGCGGCAGAATCGGGGATCGTGAAGGTCAAAACCATCGCTGCGAGGAACACGGACATCCTGGCAGGTGGGTGAGAAGGAGGCTCCACAGCTCCCCCTGTGGTTGCGGATGACTGCAAAAACACATTAAGTCTGCGACGTGTTTTTCACGCATTGTTGCTTGAGGTTCTTTACAATAGGAAATACTGCAAAAACTTCAACCAAGCTTAGCATACATTTGTGTTTGCGTACAGTTTTATGATTTACTTTTAAAACAAATTTTTGTTTATATTATTCAGGGGAATATGAAATCGAAGTTGAGTATCTGTGGCAGTCAGAGGTTCTGTGTTGAGGGGACTGAGTATCTATGGTGCTCAGAGGCTTTGTGTTGAGGGAGTTGAGTATCTGTGGTGGTTAGAGGCTCTAGTTGAGGGAGTTGAGTATCTGTGGCAGATAGAGGCTCTTTGCTGAGGGGGGCAGTGAGGTGCTGAGTCCTCCTGTGCTCTGCGTCTCCTCACAGCGCTGAAGGAGCACAGCTCGGAGGTGGTGCAGCCCTTCCTCATGGGCTGCGGGACCAAGGAGCCCAAGATCACCCAGCTGTGCCTGGCGGCCATCCAGAGACTCATGTCCCACCAGGTGGTGTCAGAGGTAAAGCCCTGCGTGTGTGTGCGTGTTTGTGTGTGTGCGTGCGTGCGTGCGTGCGTGCGTGTGTGCGTGTGTGTGTGCGTTTAGGCAGGGGAGTCCGGCTCGATGGCACACGGGCTGCCGTTTCGGTGAGTTGCATCATTTCTGATTTCTATTTTTAGCGCTTCCTGTTGAAAGAGCGAGATCTGGGTTATGAAGCGGCGGGACCTTTTTGCGTCTAATGGGGCGTTTCATAACTTCGCGCTCCCGATGAGTTTGATGGGTATGAGCAAGTACGAAGCAGCCTCCTTTCCCAGCAGTCATTACCTTTCCATTATGTTTATTTAGCATATGCTACGTGAGCTACGTGAGCCACAAGGATATCGACCTGCCTGACAACCAGTGCTACCAAAGCGCTAACGTAGATATCCAGGCCAACCTAGAGCCACGCACAGTTATATAGTCTAATATCAATCTAATACCATTACAATGGAGAGGTGGCTTTTCAGTATCTATTGTGATAATGCCAGCGATTCTTATGGCCTGACCACTGTGGGTAATTTATTCTATCCCTGGACAGTACTGTACAGGACAGCTGTAAGCTTTCTGCTGAAATCTGTTTTTTGAGGAACTCCTTATGGGCCAAGGGGGATTGTGGGATGCCGAAGGACAGAGTGGGCAGTCCATGTCTTCAGAGCCCCAGTCTCTGACTTCCCAGTCCCTAGTGTGTGTGTGTGTGCATGCGTGTGTGTGTGTGTGTGTGTGTGTGTGTGTGTGTGTGTGTGTGTGTGTGTGCATGCATGTGCATGCGTACGTGTGTGTGTGTGTGTGTTTGTGTACATGACTGTGTGCTGCCTCTCCAGGCCGCTGCAGGCAGTATTATTACCATGCTGTGGCAGCTGATGGAGAATGGGGTGGAGGAGCTGAAGCTGTTACAGACGGTCCTGGTGCTGCTCACCACCAACACTGTGGTTCACGACCAGGTGCTATCTAAGGTACGCACACACCCTCACACACACACATACACACACATACACACTAACACACTCACTCATACACACACACACACCCTCACTCTCACACACACTCACTCATACACACACACACACCCTCACTCTCACACACACACACCCTCACACACACACACACACACATACACACTAACACACCCACACACCCTCACACACACATACACACACACACACACACACACACACTCACTCAAAAACACACACTCACATACACACACACACACACACAACTGAGTGTGTTACCCCCGCAGGCCATCGTCCTCTGCTTCCGCCTGCACTTCACCAAGGACAACATCACCAACAACACCGCCGCCGCCACTGTGCGACAGGTCGTCACCGTCGTCTTCGAGAGGATGGTCGCCGAGGACGAGCGACACAAAGGTTTGAAACTTCGCCGCTTCACTTTTTTTTTTATTTATGTGAGAAAAATAGCTCACCTGTGACAGGGTTGGAATAAAATCCCGTTAAATCCCATTGACCCCAATTCAAAAGAGAACACTGCTTTCTCTGCATAATCTATATTTTTGTAACAGACAGAAAATCTATCTTTACTATTTAGGAATAGTCCTAGCATGGAGACTCCACCCCTGCATAAACCTCATTGGTTGAGACATGTCACATGATGATATGACTCCCTCCCCCTTGCAGGTATTGTGGAGCAGCTACCTTCGGTCCAGGGCAACAGCAACCGCAGGTCCGTCAGCACCCTGAGGCCCAGCGCCAAGGACGCATACATGCTGTTCCAGGTGCCCCACAGCCTCTGTGTTTAGCCCTGTTTCTCTCCTCCCATTGGTCAGACCTGTTAGTCACTTCTGATGTCACAGTAACCTGACTCCTGGGGAGGTGTTCGAAAGGCAAAGTGCCATTGTGTTTTGCAAAGGGGGCTGATGGGAGTTGGAGTCCTGGGCTCGTCAAGCAGCACTTCAGAAAATCTCAAGCCCTTGGACTTCACCTCCCATCATGCTCTGCCTTTTCAAGCTGCCCCTAGTTTGTCGCAGTGCTGCTTGATGTCCGTGTGTCCGAGAGTGATTGTGAAAACAAAGTACTCCTCTCTGATTGGTCACCCTCACACCGCAGGACTTGTGCCAACTGGTCAACGCCGACGCCCCCTACTGGCTGGTGGCCATGACAGAGATGACGCGCACGTTCGGGCTGGAGCTCCTGGAGTCGGTTTTGAACGACTTCCCCGGGGTGTTCCTGCAGGTAGCTCCGCCCTTTCTCCCTGTCCTGAGCGCCGTGTCACATATGGCAGCCTCTGTCCCCTCCCTACTGGCGCCCTGCTCAGTCCTATTCAACCCAAACCATCTGGTTCCCCAATTATGCATGAAAATCGTCAAATCTCCCTGGCTCCTCCCCCAGTTTTTGTTTGTTGCCAGGGTAATCCCGCACATGCTCAGTTTGTTCATTTGTGCTGTTACTCTGGTTATATTTTATGGCCCTTACGTCCGAAGTCCTCAGGACGTAGACAGAGGTGAGAGCGCAGGTTAGGCTTTGTTAACCCCCCCTGTACGGGGGACTGACGGGGTTTCCCCCCCGCAGCACCAGGAGTTCAGCTTCCTGCTGAAGGAGCGCGTGTGCCCGCTGGTCATCAAGCTCTTCTCCCCCAACATCAAGTTCCGGCAGGGCCTGGCCGCCGCCCCCTGCCCCGTCCCCGTGGAGAAGCCCTACTTCCCCATCTGCATGCGGCTGCTCAGGGTGGTGTCCGTGCTCATCAAACACTTCTACAGCCTGCTGGTGAGAGGGCACACACACACACACACACACACACACACACCACACACACTCACACACACACACACACACACACACACACACACACACACACCACACACACACACACACACGCACACACACCATACACACACACACACACACTCTCTGCGTTTGTGTCCTCAGGTGACCGAGTGCGAGATCTTCCTGTCCCTCCTGGTGAAGTTCCTGGACGGGGAGAAGCCGCAGTGGCTGCGGGCGGTGGCGGTGGAGTCCATCCACCGGCTGTGCGTGCAGCCCCACCTGCTACGGTGAGAGCCGCTAACCTCCACCGCAACCGCTTCCCCCCCCCGCGCGACCGCTAACATCGTCCCCACGTGCCACAGCAAAGACGGTGTGAGCAGACACGGAGAGCAGTCCCCCTAGTTCCTACCCAGCTGTGTGGATGCACATTACCCCCTTTCACCGCCTCTCTGGACTTCCACAACAGCCTCCATCCCCTGCTCTGTTTTCTTTGCACGCTACTCTCAAACTCAAACCACGTAACTGCTGTAGAAACGTGCTGTATTTTCTTGTCACTTTCAATTTGTGTGAACTTATGAACGCTTCCCCAACCATTCCCCGAGTGTTTGTATCTGGCAGGGCGTGGCCAGGCCTTGTGACCCTGTGGTGTGATTCATAGAGCTCCCTTCTCCCCCCCCCCAACCACCCCCCCCCCCCCCCCCCTTTCCCTTTCTCAGGTCCTTCTGTCAGTCCTACGACATGAAGCCTCACTCCACCAAAGTGTTCAGGGACATCGTCAACGCCCTGGGCTCCTTCATCCAGTCCCTCTTCATCGCGCCCAGCGCGGGCAACTTGGCCGTCGCCAACATGGCCACCGGTCAGTGCCGCCCCTCTCTGGGGGGGCGGAGTCCCAGGTCGTGCCAAAGATTGCGTAGGCCAACCAGACGCTCAGCTCTGGGCTAACGACGCCTGTGCGTCTCCCCTCAGGCGGGTCCGGGTCCGGCGGCCCGGCGGCGGCTCAGGGCGGCCCGGGAGCGGCGGGGGCGAGCGGGGGGCCGACCACGCAGGCCGCCTTCGAGTACCGGGGCATCTGGATCCCGCTGATGACGGTCAGCGTGCAGGGCAGCGCTAAGGCCACCTAGTAAGGACCCCGCCGACACAGGGCCCGCCCCCCTGCACAGCATCAGTCCCATAGCAACTCTGG
>CM045901.1:10692131-10717131 GCA_025169545.1 Anguilla japonica | reverse complement strand
TACACCAACTCCCTTCTCTCTGTCCCACTGACACTCTACTCTAACTCCCCTCTATCACTCTGACGCTCTACTCTAACTCCCCTCTATCACTCTGACGCTCTACTCTAACTCCCCTCTATCACTCTGACGCTCTACTTTAACTCCCCTCTATCACTCTGACACTCTACTCTATCTCCCCTCTATCACTCTGACGCTCTACTCTAACTCCCCTCTATCACTCTGACGCTCTACTCTAACTCCCCTCTATCACTCTGACGCTCTACTTTAACTCCCCTCTATCACTCTGACACTCTACTCTATCTATCTCCCCTCTATCATCACTCTGACGCTCTACTCTAACTCCCCTCTATCACTCTGACGCTCTACTCTAACTCCCCTCTATCACTCTGACGCTCTACTTTAACTCCCCTCTATCACTCTGACACTCTACTCTATCTCCCCTCTATCACTCTGACGCTCTACCCTAACTCCCCTCTCTCCTTCCCACTCTGACGCTCTACCCCTCTTCTTTCTCTCTCTCTCTCTCTCTCTCTCTCTCACTCTCACTCCCTCAGAGGCTGCAGCTGCTGCTGCTCAACCCGCTGAAGGAGCTCTCCAACATCCTCCACCCGGACATCCGGCACAAGCAGCTGGAGAGCGTGCTGCAGATCCTGCAGAGCCAAGGGGACCGCCTGGGTCCCGGGTGGCCCCTCGTCCTGGGGGTCATCGGGGCCATCCGCAACGACCAGGGGTGGGCCTGCGATGCAGCGCAGCGCAGCACAGCACAGCACAGCACAGCACAGGCACAGCACAGGCACATTACCAATCAGCTGTGATTTTACACCTTTAGGTCAGATACCTATTTGCTTTCAGTTATTTCTCAGTTTATCCTCCCTTCAAAGGACAACAAGAGTAGCCTTTTCTCTTACACATCCATTTCACTTAATGACAAGAAGAAGAGAAGCAGTTGAGTCTCTTTGCATATAGCCGGTACAGATGAACGGAATCACAACGCCTTTGTTTTTTCCTTCAGGGAGTCCTTGATCCGAATGGCCTTCCAGTGCCTGCAGCTGGTGGTGACGGACTTCCTTCCCACAATGCCTTGCACGTGCCTGCAGATCGTGGTGGACGTCGCCGGCAGCTTCGGGCTCCAGAACCAAGAGCTCAACATCAGTCTGACTTCCATAGGCCTTCTGGTAAAAAAGCTCTTCTATTGCAGCCAATCCAGCCAGCTAGCATCTTTACTTTTACTTCAGCTTACTTTACTCAGATTCTTTACCATAGACGCTCGACTCCGGAGTGGCTCACAACACAAGCAAAAAGTGTTCTGGGATTGTAGTGCCAAGAGGGGAAGTGTAGTCCCCAAAGAGACAGCATGTGCAAGACGTGCAGACTTCTTCAACGACTTGTCAACAACCCTGCTGAACATTAAACTACATTCTGTGAATAATAGCAGAGAACTGTAGGCACACAAGCCGCCATTTTAACCTGTGGTCTATGAGGTAATGTTGTTGGCTGTGTATGAGAAACGAGCTGCTCATTGTGCTCTTGTGAACCCCCCCGTGTTACCTGCAGTGGAACATCTCGGACTACTTCTACCAGAGGGGAGACACCATCGAGCAGGAGCTGAACAGGGAGGAGGCGGCTCTGGAGAAGCAGGCCAGGGAGAAGGGCGTGGCCCTGAACCGGCCCTTCCACCCGGCCCCGCCCTTCGACTGCCTGTGGCTGTGCCTGTACGCCGGGCTGGGGGAGATGTGCGTGGACCCCCGCCCCGCCGTCCGCAAGAGCGCGGGGCAGACCCTCTTCTCCACCGTCAGCGCCCACGGCACCCTGCTGCAGCCCGCCACCTGGCACACCGTGGTCTGGAAGGTGAGCGTCCGTCGGCCAGCTGGATCTTTTTACCTAAATCCGTAAAAATGGCCCCCGGACGCCTGTGGCGGTGTTCTCTGACTAAAAGTGTTTTGGGGGCGCGTCTGCCTGTCTCAGGTGCTCTTCCACCTGCTGGACTGCGTGAGGGACTCCTCCAGCACGGCGGACAAGGAGAAGATCGAGTCCGGGGGCGGGAACATCCTCATCCACCACTCCCGCGACACGGCGGAGAAGCAGTGGGCGGAGACCTGGGTGCTGACGCTGGCGGGCGTGGCCCGGATCTTCAACACCAGGAGATACCTGCTGCAGTCTCTCGGTAACGCGAATGGCCCAACGGAGCAATTCCACATACATTTGTTAGCCTCTAAAGGCACCTGTGAGTAGGGCTGTTCTGTCAGTAGCCAAAACTTAGGTTTACTGATGGAACTAACTATGAAAGCGCAGTTCATTTTGCTTGTAAATTATCTTCGGGTAACAATAGATAATAGATAACTTTGCTCTTTTGTATTCAAAGTTGTCAAAAAACAACCCTAAAAAAACCAGCCTAAACTTTGCGCACCTACCCTAGGCTGCAGTCCAAACTAGGCCGCATGGCTCTATGGCTCCAGTGCTACATAAAGTAGCTAACCGTTAGCGCACTCAAGGCGCAAGCATTAGCCTTGCATCTACGAACCAGAGTTCCTCCTGTTCCCATAATTCCTTGCGGTTGTCCTGTTCCCAGGGGATTTCTTCAAAGCGTGGGAGGTCCTCCTAGACCACATCCAGTCCGCCGCCCTCAGCAAGAACAACGAGGTCTCCCTGGCGGCCCTCAAGAGCTTCCAGGAGATCCTGCAGATCGCCACGCCCGCCCGCGACGCCGAGCGGTCCCCCGACGCCCTCGCCGCCATGGGCGTCCCCGCGCTGGCCGACCCGGCGCAGGCCTGCGGGCCCGGCAGGCCCCCGCCCCCCGATTCGCCGGCAGAGGGGCCGGGCCGGTACGAGGGGGCGGAGCAGCAGCGGCAGCAAGCCCCGCCCCCCGGGGCGGCGGCGGCGGACGAGCTGGAGGAGGACTCGGCCCTGTGGTGGTCGGCGTGGAACACCTGGTACCGGACGGGGACGAGCTGCACCCGCCCCCCCCCCGCCGCCTCCGCCGCCGCCGCCGCCACCGCTGGGGACGGGCCCGGTCCCGCCTTCGTCCCCAGCCAGCCCTTCCTCACCGCCCTGGTGCAGATCTTCCCCGCCCTCTACCAGCACGTCAGGGCCGACTTCAGCATGGAGGACCTGCGCAAGCTCGGCGTCATCCTGCAGGGGGCGGTGTCCGTCCCCTTCGGCTCCGACGCCTCGCCCTTCATCCTCCCCTCCTACACCGAGGCCGTGCTCACCAGCCTCCAGGAGGCTGTGCTCACCGCTCTGGACGTCCTGCAGAAGGTGAGCGACCTCTGCTGGCTGGGAGGAGGTACTGCGTTCTAACTTCAGGCTTACCCACAGGCTTTTTTTTTACTGTTGAGTGTAAAGGACATTTGTGTTAGGTGTTGTAAGTGTAGATCTGGCATATACGTAGACTGCTGGAGGACGATGTATTGCAATAGTGCTGTAGTTTTTCTCCTTCATGTATAAAAGACGTTTACAGATGAATGGATCTTGGCACAGATGGCACAGTTTTGCAGTGTGTGTAAACCTGTTTCAGAATTGCGTCGCCAGCAGTGGTAAGGTGTGTGTCGTATGTTGTCGTACCCGGTGCAGGCTATATGTGTTGGCCCGGAGAGCATGCAGGCCATGTACCCGGCCATCTTTGACCAGCTGCTTCTGTTTGTGGAGTTCTCCTGCAAGCCGCCGCAGTTCGGGAAGCTGGAGGCCAAGCACGTCGCCAACGCCAAGTACAGCCAGGTGAGCGCCCCCTTTCTGTCAGGGTTTGTCGCAATCTGTCTGCCAGACCAGGGTTTGTCAGTCTGTCTGTCAGCCCAGGGCGTGTCAATGTTTGTCTGTTAGCCCAGGGTTTGTCCCAGCCTGTCTGTTAGCCCAGGGTTTGTCCCAGGGCCTATAGTGACATCCGCAGGCGATTCAATCCAGTTTCACGAGCCTTGTAATTCACGTAACGTGAATAAATGCGGCCCCCCCCTCGTTCACGCCAGCCAGGAACTTCATTAAAACCTCCTCAGTAACAGCTGCTCCCCGTGCGCATTCATCAACGGGACGATATCTGCTCACTCCCCCTGCCCCGGTTACGTTTCCAGCCGCACAGCTTCCTCTTCCTGGATCGCGCAGGTGTACGTTAACGTTTGTACCGTTCTTCTCTCATTCTGTTTTTTTTTTTCTTCTGTATCACGCGTTGGATCGACTTTAGATCCAACTGTTTACACCGGTGAGTTGACTCTCCCTCGGCCTGTCTTAGATTAATCCACTCTACAGTCGTAGCGCTGACAGATGTAGCAGTTTTACCCTCCGTGGTAGGCACCCATTCCTCCACCCCTTCCTCCGTCCTCACACCGTGTGACGCGTAGGGCTTTGAGCTTTCGGCAACTGGACTCCGTGGCCTGTCATCACTGAGAATCCACTGCGTGCCTCTAAAATTCTCTACTGGCACCTTGTGGCTGGAAGACTGAATTACAGGCTATAAATGCGTTGCCCAAATCCCAGAGCTCTACTGATGGAGTATCCCTTATCTGTGAGCCGTTAACCCTGTCTCTTGTGGTGTATTTTCCTGATTTGACGCCCTTGATTCCCCTCTGATTTCACCTTGTGTTTAATGGTTGACCCCACTGGCAATAATGCATGCTTGGCTTTGTTATTTGGCGATCGTTTGCTAGCCTGTCAACCTTCTGATGCTCCACCTTGACACAAAACAAGCTGCTACAGTGTTTTCAGTTTCGCAAACAATTAAAAATGAGTGTTGATACAGTGGATGTAGGTAACGTGTCTTCTGCATTGAGGTACCCCTCCCAACGTGTAAATACGCCCCTCTCTCTCTCTCTGTCCCTCTCTCTCGGCCTGCAGGCGGAGTGGGTAGCTTTGAACTACGTACCCTTTGCAGAGAGGTCCCTGGAGGTGGTGGTGGACCTGTACCAGAGCACGGCCTGTCACAAGGCCGTGATCGGCGAGAGCGTCCTGCGGAACATCATCAAGGTACGGCGTCCGTCCCGCGCGAATCCCGTCGCGTTCGAATCTCGCCCCGACCGCCGCTGCCGCGTCGCGCGTTCGGAGCGAGAGCTGGCTCACGACGCCCGATAAAAGAGCCCCCCCACCTCCCACCGGTCCCCACGGAACACTCCGGAACAAAGGCCGTGATGTCACAGAAGGTGACACACCTGCAGGAATTACGGTCGTGTGAGGGCTTTTCTGTGGGGCCTGGCCCGCACGCTCTCTGTCCTTCTTCTTCTGTGGTGTGAGGAGTCCGTCCCTAACCCTGCTCCCCCCTGCAGACGCTGAGGATGCCCCTGGGGCTGAAGTACGCCTGCCCGTCGGAGAGCACCTGGAAGCTGGCCGTCTCCTCCCTGCTCGCGGCGCTGTCCGTGGGGCTGCCCGTCGCCCGGCAGCACGCCGCCTCGGGCAAGTTCGACGCCATGTGGCCGGAGCTCGCCGGCGCCTTCGAGGACTTCCTGTTCCCCAAAAGGTACCCGCGCCGTCGCGCTTAGCCGCCGCTTCGCCTCGCCTAGCCTAGTCTAGCCTAGCCTAGCCTGGCTATTTGAAGGTCCTTGACTTTGGCCATGCGGAATGGATTCAGATCGGGTGTGGTTAGGGAGGAGCTAGCCTCACTAGAAGCTAGCCTCGCTAGGCTCGCTAGAAACAGTTTTGGCCAGGAGAAATGGCCAGGCAAGAACGGAGCAATTACAGACCCCAAATCCCCCGGAAACATTTCTCAGTAGTGGGCGGGGCAGTGATTCAGGGTCTGGATGCCAGCTGACTGTTATCCTTTGGGAATTTGTGTTTATTTTTATAAGGCGCACAGCCCCCCAGCCCTCATCCTGTGCTCATGAGGAACCCGTGTGCTTTTTTTCCCTCTCTTCCCCCAGCACGCCGCCCGATAGCCTGTCCATCGAAGAGTTCCGGAAAAACGAGAGCGTGGACGTGGAGGTAACGACCCGTCGCGAATCCGGGTGGGGGGTGGGTGGGGGAGGGGGTGCTCCCAGGACGGTCACGCGCCTCCTCACGTCCGTCGCGTTGCGTCCGCAGGTGGTGCGGCTCATCAGCGCCGAGATCCTGCCCTTCGCCAGCTCCATCCCCAGAGAGTTCGTGGGGCGCGTCATGGCGATGCTCAACAGGGGCTCCATCCACTCCCAGTCCTCCACTTTCACAGGTCGGGGGCGTGGCCAACGCGCTGCAGAAGCCTTCAGTGTTTTGGTCTTTTAATGAGATTAAAGAGAACATTATTTTTTTCTCTCTCAAGTAAAAAAAAATATTAGCTTGTTTTAAGTTACTTTTTGCTTGAAATCTTGAAATGAGTCAGGCTGTCTCACGAGGCCAACCCCGCAGACCTCATTGGCAATCTTTTTGTCTTCTTTAGCAAAAAGAGTAACTGAAGTAAGATTTTAAAGTCTAAATATAAGACTAATGTTCTCGATAAGACTGACTTATTTTTTGGTTTTCGCAGCGGAGGCAACAGGGTCAAAACACCACCGGTCATTTGTCTTTGCCTTTGGCCTAATGTACTTCTGGAAATATTCCTTGTTGTAGTGCATATTTGAATGCAAGTTCAGAATATGTATTTATTATGCATTAGATGACTGAATCTTCTCTAGATAAAGCAGCAAGCAAGGTATTGTTAATACTGTTTTGGGTGTGGTTTGTAAGGGAATATGGCTCACATTACAGACTGACAGCGGGTAATTTCTCAGTAGGCAACTTATTCATACTGTTCAATTACTAATTATTGATTGATTGATTTGCACACGTATCGTAAAATCGAGCGTTCAGGATGACCGTTGGGTCCGAATTGCGTGTGAGGCAGTGAGGGGCGTGTCCCGTAGCCTGCCCGTTCTAAAGGGGCGTGTCCCGTGCGATGCAGAGGCGGAGCTGGACGTGCGCATGCGGGAGGAGTTCTCCAAGGCGTGCTTCGAGACGCTGCTGCAGTTCTCCTTCAGCAGCGAGGCGCCCACGCCGCAGGAGGGCTACATCTCCCGCCTGGCCCTCTCCGTCCTCCTCAGGCGCTCCCAGGACGTCCTGCTCCGCTACGCCGAGGACGAGAGGCTGAGCGGACGCTGCCCGCTCCCCAGGTGAGCTCCGTTTCCCCCCGCCCCCCCCGCCCCGCCCCGAACACCCGAAAAACACGACAAACCAATGTGGAATGACTCAGCAGAATCTGAGAAACCATTGCAAGCGTAGCCAAGGTCTTTCATAGACATAAATCCTTTGAGGACAAAGTTTTTTCAGAATGATACGTACACCTGCTATATCAGATTATTATGTGATTGTGTGTATGTTTGTTTTTGTTTTTTTTTGTGTACTAGGCAACAGGTGACGGAGATAATCTTTGTGCTCAAAGCCATCAGCACCCTGATGGACTCTCTCAGGAAGACCCAGCCTGAAAACGGTGATTCCAGACCCTTTGAAAGGCGCTTTAAGGCATTCTCATTCAATCCCATGTCATTATCAGTCCTTGTGCGTGATAAAATACGAAATGTATTAATATTTGTAATTTCCTCAACGTGTAAATAAAGCTTTATTATTCAAAAAGCATTATGTGATATAACATGACCCAGAAAGGAAGTGCAGTGACACAACAGATAGATAGAACAGATGGAGAGTACAGTCATAAGCGTAGCAGTATAATAGCCAAACGCAGAGCAACGCTAACTTCTGTGTCGTCACTTCCTGTCTCCTTCATCTCGGGCGTTGGCTCCAGTGGACGGGAACACCTGGGCGCAGGTGATCGACCTCTACCCGACGCTGGTGGAGTGCATCACCTGCTCCTCCTCCGAGGTCAGCCACGCCCTGAAGGAGGCCCTGGGGCCCTTCAAGGACTTCATGCAGCCCCCGGCAACCAAAGTTCTCAACGGGGAGTCGTGACCCGAGGCGCACAGCCTTTTCGAGCGGGAACAAAGACGTTACCGCCGGGCCCGCGGGGGGGACTCTACTCGAGCGACGAGGCCGACCCAAAAGACTGTTACCCGGGCGACTACGAGGGTTGGCCCTGGCGGTGGCCGGACGGACTGGTGCCATTGTAAACTTCTCGTGCGAGTGGGCGAACCGACCTCATCACCACTCAAACCACTTACTACACTAAAAATGGCAGTGTTCTCAATTTAACTTTGTTTCTCCTGAAAGGAGGAGTGAATTTACTGAGTATGATGATGGTGTTAATGATGAAGCTAAAAATAAAGGCTTTGGTTGTTATTACTCAAAATAAAGCAACAACAACAACAAAACAAAACAAAAACAAAAAAATGAAGAAAATACTTTTTCATCAGGAAGATTTTTCTTTGCTAGGGCTTACTGAAACACTCCATTTCATCATCAGCCAACCCAAGGAAGGATGTACTTCTGAATGTGTGTGTAAAATAAATGGTACAATTCAGTTTTAAAAAAGGTTTATTTTCTCTTTGTTTATGCTTCAAAGTCTTTTGCTGATGGGGAATAAATGGGGGGGGGGGGGGGGGGGAATCTGAAAGGTTACTTGTATTCGAAAGAAGTTTTCTGTATTTATTTTTACAGTTTCAACTTGGAGAAAATGACATAGGTGACAAGTGCCTTTACTGATTGAGCTAATGTGGAGCTCTGGAGTTCAGTAGTCTGTGAATCCAGATACTAAGGGTTTTAAGCAATGCTAAGTAAATAATATGACACGTTGATCTTGAACATTGCAACTTCTATGTCTTCGGTGCATTGTAACATATTTCTGTATTTTGTTTATTTAGTTTTAAAGCACACTTCCGTGCATGTAACTTTACGCTGTAAACATCAAGCAAGCAAACAGTTTTGTGGGAAACCACATACAAAATATTTTCCGGATCGTTTACAATCTTACCAAGTAACCTTTGTAACCTATATTTGTAATAACACGCGCACCCAATGGGGATTTGAATTCTAACGCCTTAATTACGCAAGCAGCCTCACCTGTGGCGTTTGAACCATAGACATAGGTTATTGCTAACACTGAGGAAAATATTGTAGCTATCTGCTAGTATTTATTCATTTCGCCTGAACTGAACCACTATACACTGTAAAATAACGTTTAATAACGTTGTAGCAAGTTGGTGAGTTAATTCGTTCAGCTTGTTGCTAGCTAGCCAAACTGCTAAACATTGCTTGTATTGATATCTGCCGTTGAACAACTACAAAACTGTTTCTCCTTGCATTGTTAATGTACCAGTTAATTTTCGCAATTTATACCGTGATTTATTCGTAAAAATGACTCGTTTCCCTGGCAGTTTGAATAGTTCGCTATTAAAGAGTACCTGTTTTGCAACTATCCGTTTGCTTGCCACACCCTTAGTTTGTTATTCACTTGCTAGGTAAGTTTTTAGTATAGTAAATAATGTTTTTATCATAGCATAATATTAATATCATTTTGCGTGTGCACGGTGTGCATATTAATTAACTGGATCTTCCACTACTAAATCAACTGCTATGCAAAGGTAGCTAAACATTTTGGCAAAACCATTGCTAAGAACTGGGATATTTAAACAAATGATAATAAAATAATTATTGTCATCTACACGTGCTTCTCTATGTGAGAGGAACAATTTGCTCTATAGTTGTGCTTTAATAGTAGTTTAAATGAACCTCCATATACTGAAGTCTTATTTTCATAGTTTAGCTTTGGTTTAATGCTTCTCCGCTCACACGTTTTTCTCAGCATGATGAATGCAACGAATTCTACAGCTGTAGGGCAGAGGTCACGAGAATCCTCCAGTCGCCGAGGAATCAATGGAACGCACTCTTGCCAGAAGGGGGCGCTGTTGGAATTGACTGTCTCCGATTATGGCCACTCTTCAGACGTATTTTGAGGTACCCTTTAAATACAGGCGTATATGCTGGTATTATACACATAATTTTTTTTTTTTTGCCAAAAGATATATTTCACTAGAAACATGTCTTTATAGTACACATGTATTATAACAGGACAAGGACAACAAAATAGGAAGGGCTAGTAGTCGTAGTAGTAGTAATAATAATAATCAGTTAAGATGCAATAGTGTACAGCTGAAGAACACTTTCCAATGGTGTAGAGGTCTGTGCAGAATATTCGCATCATTCCATCCTTACCGTGAGAGTTTGTGTGCATCTGATATGCATCTGATTAACACGAAGTCACCGAATCATCATAATGATACTGAGACACAATATACCATTAAACTCTTTAAGCTCCTTATCAATGTGGATATGCAGTAGTGTGCAAACTTGGCTTTTGCAGTTGAAAATGTTGTGAATTTCAGTCAAATGTGGCCTCACGGCTGTTAATGTATGGGGAATGGATATGCAGGGTTTGGGAGGGACCCTGACAATGGACGCTGCACGTGGAAGAGGGGGTACAAAAACACTGTAAATGTGGGCTTCATCACTGCATTGTGGTGATTGGTGGAGGCAAGATGCAGGTGGGTGAAGTACTGCATTACCAGGCAGCGCACGGTAGGTCCTATGCTGAAGTTGTGTGAAACTGGGTGAGAGGTGACCATGCGTGACCATCTTCGACAAACAAGAACGGGTCCCCTTTTCAGATTTGGGTTACTGGTTTTGGGATGCTGACGGTTTGATCGGGTTCTAAGGAGCAATTCGGGGGGGAAGCTTTATTCAGGGAGGCTTGAGACTTGGGTAAATTGTGAGGGTGGGTTCTGGTGGTGCTACATCCATTGTCCTCTTTTTATGGTTTCTATTCAGTTCCTCATCTTTCAGACCCGATAACCTGTGCTTTTAAAACTCTGTATCTTAAGGGTTTGCTTTTAGACTGCTGGATAAGGGAGCGTAATGGAGAAAACAGCACGTTTGGAGCAAGCCTGGAAATTATCGTCGTCTTGTATTTTTGGAGGGAGCGTGCGCAACAGCTCTCTACACTAGCATGACTGCACATTGGAAAAATGACATTGCTTGTGAGGGATTTATAATTTAATTCAGTGCTTATCCAGGAACCAGCAAATTATGTCTGTGCTTCTGGTGCAATTGAAGACAAAACACCAATTTTATAACTGCTAATTAGCTTAAGAGACATGCAGCAAGTAAATTGTCTATCAGACATAGGTAACAGACAATCTACAACCTAACAGGGACCAAATCATGCTTTATCTACTGGACATAATGTGAGGCAAAGATAACATCTGAAATGTGAGTGGAATTTGGGGTGGTTTTGGCATGCACCATAAATATGTATTTCCTGTAGTGTCAGTTAGCCCCCCCCCCCCCCCCCCCCCCCAGCTGACTCGGTTTCCCACAATCCACCGAATACGAAGTGACTACGTGATGCTGTACGCCAAATCTGACGTTTCCCGCGAATTTTATCCAGGGTGAATCAGAGACTTCGTACAGAACAGCCGAGGTTTTACGAGGTGTGGACGTGTCTAGGAAATGGCCGTTGGGTCCCTGCCGCGGAGCGTTCGGATTAATATTAAATGGAATCCGGAGGTTCCGAATGCTGTACTATTGCAAAGGTCGGTTGCGCGAACACTGAGGATTGCCTGGCACAGTGTGTGATTGATGCATTCGAGCACGGAGGAGAAAATTTTTAATTAATCGGGTAACGTAATCATAGAACGGAACTGACAGCTAGGCGTGTTGTAATTTAATGAAGCTGAGATCACAATGAACTAGGTCTTGATCACATGCATGGTCAGTAATAGAAAATGGGATGATAACTATAATTAGAGTGATGTTCTAGAATCGAATACGTTGTTTTGAAATAATTATATCGAGATAGTGAGTTGCTATTCTTTTAGGTTGGGTAATATCTAATATTAATTTTGTAGCAATGCACGTGCATCGGTAGCTAGCATGTAAGATTTCGACCTGGTTGCAAAATGTTAACGTTTTTTTAGGTTTTGGGAATGGTACGTAATCTTGGAAACCTGGATTGCTATCTAGTTGTCAGTTATGAAAATCGGTCTCATTCAATTGCCATTTTTCAGAGAAGAGCGGATTTCACCAGTGTACATGGCAGTATTTTAGCCTGCCACAAGGCTCGGTATTTGTCTCCCACCCGCTGCGTACTGCGTGTTGAAAAACACGTGTCCATTACGGCCGGATGATATTATATCCTTATTTTGATCCTCGATATAAATATTTAATCTTGGAGGAGGAAGTATTATTTCTGTTTGTTTGTACTATGGGCTGATTTGTTCAAAAACAGGTTGTTTACATTGGGATTTCTCCGTTTGATTACAATGTTAAGCAAGTGCGGATCAACCTTAACTGTTAGTCAATATCCGCTGACCACACTGTACACAATATTTGAAGAGCAATTTTTGTAAAAGGACGTTTTAAAAACTAGAATCATTGCATGGGCGCGCATTTATTGTGTAATTCATTAATTAATACATAATCGTGTAATCGATAGCCTAGAAGTTTCTGACCATGCAGTTATTAGCTGAAATTACATTTCCGCACGCATGCACCGTCCTAACGTTACTCGCCAGCTTGATGACTAACCAGAGAAGTGTAAAATGAGGTTTGACATGCCAGTTCCAGGTCATACGAGGAGAAGGGCAGTGCGCGTCTATGGGAAGGAAGAGAAGGGGAGGGGGGTCCCTGGGCGGGGTTTCCCCCTACTGTTTCAACACGCAATCGCCACCGTCCTCTTCACGAGATGTTCTCCGGACAACCGAAGGAACGCGGCGCGTCGAAGGAGTAAATTGGCTACCAGTTCTACATTTTTAAACCGTTCTCATTTCGCCGGCTAGCAGACCTACCAAGAAAATACGTCCCATCTCGCGCTGCACCACGTTCTGGCTGAGGTAGTAGTTTGTGCTGTTGGTCGGGTTGTGACATTGCCCGCTATGGAGATGACTGCGCAAGCTACTGCCTTGCCAGTGCTGGTGATAGGCTTCAGACGAACACTATCAGCCGGGACGTGCTTCCTCAATTTTAAAATGGCCACACTTACCAGCTGAGAAGGCCTCTTCACACTGTTGCTTCATGATTCCTGTTTTTTTTTTTTTTAAATGTCCTTTCTCTGTCGAAGATTTTACTAATGAGTGTGCTCATGTTAAATGTGCTGTCGGTTTTATTTTAATGCAGGTTTACCACACAGTTTCAGCTGCTGTAGTGTGTGTTCTTCAACCACATGGATGATAACAGTACTGTTCACATGCAGGGCACAATCATCGTCTTGAAATTAAAATAAAAATGATTCAACTGGTCTCATTTTGTGGGGTTTAATGTGCTTCATTGCTTCGTGTAAGGATCTGAGACGCTCAAACTTATCATTTCAGCCACGCTCAGAGGTAGTTGGATGTGCATGTTGCTATGCCCACCTGGTTGTTCAGCAACCCTTGAGGAATTGTATGTGTAATGATGCCATATCATACCAAAGCGTCCATATACTTCCTGTTTTTATTCACTCAAAGACAGTGAGCCAGAATGAGAATGAGCTTTTGTTCCACGTGTAGCTGATCTTAGTGTAGTGCTCTGTGGATAGAATAGCTTCCGAGTGCTTGGCGAAATCCCCTGTGAACCCAACGAGCCGTGATCTTACGTGTCAGTTATTCTAACTGCTTTAATATTTCACAGACCGCGCCGGTGCCTTCGCCCTGGAAATTAAACGGCGTGTCCTTTTTTTTTTTTTGTCAGCTCGACGACAGCCCTTCACCAAACAAGCAGATGGATCGCGTTCTTTTTACACCAGGGAGGGAGAAAGTCATTAATTTTAGATATTTGATCTCCCCCCCCCCCCCCCCCCCCCCCCTCAGGCACTGCTTTAAAAAAAAAAAAATTAACATTTAGGTCACAGTGCCGTTCCTATGAAGAGATGTGACATCATATTCTCAGCACTCCAAACATAAATCCTTGTTTGGTAAGGAGGGGGGGGGAATGAGTTGGGATGAGACACAAGGCTAATGCCTGTGTTAGAGACACAACTCGCGCTCGGCTACAAAGCAAAGTACTGCTTTAATCGTTTTTTCTATTGTCGTTTGTTTTTTTGTTTTATAAGAAACAGCATGGATTTGCTGATCTGTATAATAAGTGGATTGACTGACGTAGTGGACTCTGTGGATAGGACGAGTTATGCAGACCATTAGTGGATCTGATGAGTTCACAGAACCAGGACTGCGGTGCCAGAACGCAGCTGTATTTTAATCGGTGCGATTGTAATCTAGCTAGATTGTAATCTGATTAATGAAGCGTGCGCTGTATTAGATGGGCCGTGCGGTCCGCAGTAACTGTCCCGGGACGTGTGCGTTGGGTGGTCGTGCGGTTTGGACGGGGACTCCCGGCCCTGCTGCACCCCCCCCGGTGCGGTTTTGTCGGGCATCGGTTCACACGAAGCCGCTGGCGAGCCGGTTTGGGAAACGGTGGTGCCTCGGCGGCGGTGCCAACCCGAGCCGCCGGCGTCGGCTGTGCACCTGCACCTCGCTGCAGAGTAAGCATCGGCTGTCTGACCCCGCCCCCCCTCGATGTCATTCTGTCACTGGTGAGATGAGACGGCTGGACACCATTGGTCACTGATTACCTTTATCAGATGCTCTTGTCTGAGGTCAGGCTCTTTCACTGGTTTAAAAGATAGGAAAGTGTAGACCTGTAAGAATTTAGAAGTACCCACGAGTCACAAAATGCATTTTTTTTCTGAAGCCAACCGGCCATTTCTGTCCGAATAGCAGCGACGACTTCACATCCGTGCAGAATAAGGCGACTGTAGCCTCCTCCCCTTTCGAACATTATGTCAGAACACGAGGAGGCCTCGGGCCGCACCGACAGACCCGAAACGGCACCGACCCCCCCGGCAGGGCGGTGAAGTTAAGCCGCTGGATATCGGGGAGCCGTTTTTCATCGGACGGCATAATTAAAACCCGCGCCGCTCACACGAAACGGTCCCGGCCGCCGCGTCGCTCCGTGCGAGCGGCCGCAGGATTAATTATCCCAGAATTCCTGCTCGGGCGGGGGGTCGGGGCTATAAAACCTGCAGATGAACACTAATCTTGTCCAGCTGAATTATGTGACTGATCCTGAGCGTGCTCTGAGGGGTGGAAGGGGAGGAGGAGGAGGAGGGGGGGGTGGTAGGGGGCTTTGTTTTTCATTTCTCCATCGCCAAGGCAACGCTCCGGGCGGGGGCTGGGGGGGGGGGGGGAAGGAGAAGCCGTCCGGCGCATAAATCAGCGGTAGGGAGCACCGGGAGGCTCCGGCCCCCGTCCCGGGCCGCGATCCTTCATCCGGCGACGTTCCCATTTCAGCCGCCGGCCGTTAAGCCCGGCGGCGGTGAATCAGAGGCCCCCCCAATCCCCCCCCCCCCCCCCCCCCCCCCCCCCCTCGCACACTCGCGGCCCGTCGCAGAAACACCCGCCGGCTGGGATTAATTTCCCGGCCGCGTGTGGGAGCCGCCTGACCGGCAGGACGGACGGACGGACGGACGGACGCTTGCACGCGTACAGCCACGCATTTCTCGCATGCTTTCAGATTGCCCGACTCCTCCCCGCCGCTTTGCGCAACACGCGAGCGGTTCCTCTGACTCTGCAGAATCTCGACCCCAGCCCCCCCCCCCCCCCCCCCCCCCCCCCCCCCCCCCCCCCCCCCCTCCCCCCCCCCCCCCCCCCCCCCACCCCCCCCCCCCCCCCCCCCCCCCCCCCCCCCCCCCCCCCCCCACCCCCCCCCCCCCCACAACCCCACCCCCCCCCCCCCCCCCCCCCCCCCCCCCCCCCCCCCCCCCCCCCCCCCAACCCCCCCCACCCCCCCCCCCCCCCCCCCCCCCCCCCCCCCCCCCCCCCCCCCCCCCCCCCCCCCCCCCTCCAGCCCCCCCCCCCCCCCCCCCCCCCCCCCCCCCCCCCCCTTTCTCTGCTTCTGAAGTAAAGGTTCTCGTTGGTAACGGGGGACTGCAGTGCTGTATTACAGCTTACGGTGTCCGTCGCCACGGTATCGCGCCTGGTCACCCAATGACAAACAGTCGTAAAGTCGTAATTCATTAAACTGGAGCGCGTTGCCTACAACAGTACCCTGCGATGTTTTAGGACTTGGAGCTGGGCAACCAGGAGACTTGTCTACATAAAGGCGTGGGGCCTTGGACTGCAGCCAGTCCAAAGTAATTACAGTTAAATTGTAATGTTTTAAAAATGGCCTCCCCTCGGAGATGGCCTTGATGCCTCACGCGCAGCATTGCCCTTTCGCCGCGGGGGACGGGAACCTCATTCGTCCGCGGCCCCCGTTTTCACTCTCACAGGCTCATTAACGCCCCTCTCCCGTTCGGGACGGGCAGTCCGCCCGCCTCCACCAGAGCAAGCGGAGGAGAAGACACGGTCGATAAGGGGGTGAGGCCACTGCCACCAGAAAGTGCTACGAACCTCACCCGTTAGTGACTCCCTGACAGAGACTGACTTTAACGCTCAGCTTCCAGGTAGACACCACAGTTCTGGGGCTGTACGAGTTCTTTGTGGTGTCAATTTGATCCTTAATAGCCTTTTTGCATTTATATCCTAACAACTTATAACTCTGACACACCGCCAAGGAGAAAGGTGACCAGTTCTGACTGGAATTGCTGTAAAACTACTTAAGTTGTCCTAAGGGTTGGGTGTATGTGGTAATGTTTAAGTCTCATTTTCCCTTCAACATTTAGTATTCCACTGGCTGGATGAATCGCCTGCCAACGCAACGTTAAATATGTTTTAATTGCGCTCGTTTAGCAGAAGTTCTTATGCAAAGCGGATTAGAATAGAATAGAAGAGAACGTACAAGGTCAATGAAGGTCAATGAAGCACTAACGCCGGTTCAGTGCCAACTGAAAATACAAAGCCTCAGTACACAGGGGGAACCACCGATTGAAGTGGAGTCGAGGCGTAGTCTGAAGTGGTCGACAGGTCTGTAAATCTATACTGATACGTGTCCTCTTTTGCACTTCCCCAAAATCTTCTATACTTCCGCTCGCAGTTCTGTCAGCTCAACGTTTTAATACCGCAATAATCTCTCTTTAAACAAACCAAAAAAAAAAACCTATTATTTTTTTCTTAGTTTGCAGATATTGTCCATCTCTATTTTTTTAAAGTACGGTCTCTTTCGGCTAGATTTCTCACGAGTTTATTGTAATGTGTAAAGTGATGAATTTTTTTTTTTAAAAATTGGTCTTGTAGCCTGTGCATTATTTCCCCCCACATATTGTAAATAATACCAGGCGCTGTGTGTCAGAACGAAGAGGGAAGAACACTAAATTACATGTTATTATTGTGTCACAAATAATTGCACATGGGCTCAGAGACCTAAAAATTCTTTGCAGATGTTAAATTGAATAGAAGTATGAGTACCCAGAGGTTACAGTGCGGTGTACTGCTGGGCCCTGGTGCCGCGTGCAGTCTTTAAAGCTAAACTGGAGCGAGCCATTAGAGATGCGAGAACCGAGTGCATATTGAACACAGTTCAGCAGCTCCTTTGAATCATTCTGATGGCAAGCGTTTGGTGACCTTGAGAAGCCAACCGCCCACATGTACACACACGCGCGCACACACACACACACACACACGGACACACACAAACACTCACTGACACACACACGCGCTCACACATACACATACACACAGACACTCACACACACCCACACACACATGCACACACACACACACTCACACACACACTCACACACACACACACACACACTCACACTCACACGAGGCCCTCTCACGCAGGGACAGATGAAGCGCTAGCGCTTTCCCGGGCGCGCGGAGGATACGCCGTCGCTAGCTGCCGAAACAGCTGGCCCCCCCGAACCCCGCTGCTTCTCCGCTGCGAATCCCCCCCCCCCCCCCCCAGCCTTGGTTTCAGATCCTCCCCCTGAGTCTCTGAGCGGAGACGCAGGCTCCGCCCCCACCTGTCGGTTTGGCTGAAGAGGGGGAGGTGGGGCAGAGGCATAGGGTATATGGTTTATACGGTCTTCAACTATGACAGTCCGTGAGGATTCACTAACAAAGTAACAATGCGCGTTTTTTGGTCAGATTTGTCTTAATATTTATCTGAGGGCTTTTAAGTGTTGTCAAGTAAGCCCCAGTATTGGCCCAGATCGGCCCAGTATCCCAGGTAAAAATCATAAAGCTAACGTGGCAAAAATTAAATATCTACATTAAAGGAAGGTAATAATAATAATAATAATAATAATAAGCATCCCAATAGCAAAAAAAAAAAAAAAAAAAAATTAAAAATCAATGGATGATTTAAAAAAGAACTTACTTTTTGGAAACACTTTCAAGAGCCCCTGTTTTCTGTTTTCCCTCATCTGGTCCATAACGGATAAGCTCGATGCGAGCGTGAGCGCGTTTGACTGTCCCAAAGCGACCCTCCTAAGCCCTCCACCCCCCCCCCCCCGATAAGAGCTTCCATTTCATCAGGGCCCGCGATATCAGGGGGCGATCTCTGCATCGCTGCAGCGCCCGGCTAAAAGGTTTGGAGTGGATCTCGAAAGCTCCCATTGTACCTGGAGGACACCTCCGCTCTCGCCGTTACCCAGCGAATGGCACGGCTCTGCGCGCCTAGGAAATCGAGGAAGTGCACTCTCCAAGATGGTGATTAAGGCACACACACACACACACACACACACACACACACACACACACACACACACACGGAGAATGGAGATTGGCGAATACGTTCGAGTGAGCCAGCGCCGAAGCTCATCTCGTCTTGTATCATCGACAACGATACACTCGCAGCAGCATCGATTCAGAAATAATTAAGGCAGCCTCTAATGCGGATTTATGCTGACGGTTCTCGTTGTCCGTGCAGTGGTTCAGAACCCAGGCCGTCCCCAACAACGGTGGCTGTTTTTTCACCTAGTGGTCACTATCGAACCCCTCTCCCTGTTCGATTTTCTAGGGTTTGGGGGGAAACGAGCCAGAGTGTCGGTTGAGTCCAAATTTGCGCATCAGGCTAAATCTCGAAGCCCTGTAAAGTTGGTTTGTTTACGCTTGCTTTCGAGAACATATTTATCTAGAACATATTTCCGGTTGGGGACCCTAGAACGTCTTTCCGGTTGGGACCCTAGAATGTCTTTTTGGTCGGGACCCTGCAGGAATCTGTGACGTTCTCCCTCCTGTTTCTGCCTGGCAACAGCGGGGATGGACCTACAGCAGTGTGGGGGTGGGGTGGGGGGGGGTGCTGCAACCCTGTTGCCACGGCGCCGATTCACGCACCCAGCCTGGGCTGCATCAGCACGCACTGCAATCGGCATGATCAGTTCGTGGAGGCGGATGCAGCACTTGTCGAACCCGCATCAGACTCAGTACTTCCTGTTTGTTATCTGCTCATGAAGTTGCATTTTTTCCTTAGGAAAACTAGAGACTGTTTTGAGCTACAGTTATAGATATAAATAACAAAGAAAATATGGTAAAAAAAGTAAATATAGCCATTTTTTTACTACATCAAATGTGTTTATATTAAATTGGTGCAAAATTGTATGTGCGCGTATTTATAAAATCACCATTGACACGGATCAAAGGATCTGATTTTATATTTTTAAAAACAACAAAAACAAAAAAAAACACAGTAGGTACACAATTTGTTTTTTTCTTCAAGTCCTTTGTTTTTGTCTTTGCACTCAAAATGTAATGCAAAAAATACCCTTTGACTTCATAGCATTCCTCTTGATTACAAAAGGTCACATTGACAAAAGGGGATCGACGTTGACCAAAAGTTCTTCCATTTTGCCGTCTTTATGTTTTTTTTTAGTGAACCGCGTATTGCACACGGCGACACGTTCTTATCGTCCTCAGAAGGGCCCTACCTCATCCCTCTCTCCCCGGTGTCAGCCACGGGGATGAGAGGAGAAAGAAGAAGGGATCACACTCATCCCTCTCTCCCCAGTGTCAGTCACGGGAATGGAGGGAAAGGGATGAAGCCGGGGGGGAGGGGGGAGGAGTTGGCGGCAGCAGCAGCGGCGGCGGCGGTGGCGGCCTCCTGTCCAGCGTGACGGAGAGATCGATCACAGAGGCACAGGCTCTTCACTGCTGAGCGCTCCCTGACACCGCACTAAATCACACACACACACACACACACACACACACTGCGTACACACACACACACGCCCCGCCAGCGCAGACAGGCAGCCCATACTGCGACTAAGGTCACCGTTTCAGGAATATCCAAAGCGTAGTGTCCAGTCCAAGTAATGTGGAATAATTAGCACGGATGGAAAATGAATATGTATTCATGCAGAGCTTTTACTGTTTACAGTCATCTCTGAAAGAGAGACATAAAAATGCACGTTCTTCGGGGGGGGGGGGGGGTTTACTAGAAACGTTAAGCATGAAAGTATGTATGGGTATATAGTCCAAATGGTCCAAGTGCAAACGGGGGGTTTAAGGGGAACGTTTTGGCTGTGCCGAATGTTTTGGCGATGCACCCTTATTTTCTTGTGCAGAGAAACCCCGTATCTTTTTATTTAATTTTGAAAGCTTGCTGTTAATAGCTGGTCACAGATTCAGGTTTTAACAACGTTCTGTTTTTTCCCCCTGAAAAACCCATTAACTTGGGTGCAATGGCACCTCATACCCCCTCTTAATACAGATATTTGCTTTCATGATTTTAGTGCGCTGACGTTTAAAAAAAAAAAAAAAAAAAAAAACATTTAGTTTCACTCGTTATTGAAATACCATTTTTTGCCTTTAAGTACTCGCTGAAGGTCATGACCTTGGTCCATTCAGTTATTCCACAGTCCTTGCCTCTATTTCCTCATTTTGGAAATCTCAGAGCATTTAAAGTTTATGCAGTAGTGTTCCCATTTCAGCACATTTTATGTTTACTTACGGGAACTAGACTTAAAAATGATCAAGAAATGAAAACACACTTAAACATGGAATTTAGGCCACTGGGGTGCTTTTTTTTCAAAGCAATCACAATGCCCTTGATCCTTTGGTTAGAGTTATGCTTTCATGCAAGTGTTGTGAGATTTCTAATTTTCTTGATCATTTCCTGGTAATTTGAATGAACTCCAAACCTGTTGGCATCCAAGCAGTGGCAAATGAGACGTGCTTATCTTTGTTGAGGGCAAAGGGCATTGCTTTAAACAGGGCCTACATCTAGCTAAACATGGGGGGAGGCACACATTTTTTTGGAAGGGATGTGCTTTTTGACCCAATTATAAAGATCTAATTGGCTGATCTTAAATTAAAACCACTCAGGAAGTGTGTATGTCGGGGGGGAAATGGCACATGCAGTTAACATGTTGCGTAGCACGTTTGAGCAGTAAACCTAACAGTTAAATGAGTGCAGCATGCTTTTCTCACAACGTGACTGAGGTGGAGTTTTATCGTTAACTATGAGATCAGTTGCTTTTCTAACCCTGAAGTACAGAGCATGCAGATGTCCTCTTCTTCTATTCATCAGAAGGAAATGACCAGTTGTGTGAGGTAGATGACAGATTTACCGTGAGGTCTGCGTTCCATTAGACGAACCCACATGCTTCAATTTGGTTTTCAATATGGATTCACTTTGCCTGCTGAGATCATGTGTAAATTTGTACTCAGCACTGTAATTTAAACCCATTTATTCCATGACCTACGTAGTCCATTCACAAAGGAGCAACGATAGCATTAAATAATTACCAAAAGGACATAGCATAAAGTTGGCCTTTTAGACACTTAGAGTTGTGCTGGAATTTCAACTGTTGTCTGTTCTGGAGTTTTTCATTGGTGAATCAAAGTCCAATATTAAGAACCATTTTAATGTGAACATGTCAGGATTACTAGTGAGTCTTAAGCTACTACGGCTTCAACAACACAAGGTAACTGAGCGTTAGTCTGTAACTGAGTCTGTAACTTTGAGATGCTGTTCAAACTCCCACCTCCATTTCCATGAATACTTTTACAAAATGATGATTAAAAGATATTTTCATGATATTCCAGAACTCAAGAGTAAAACTGGAAACATGATTTGTAAATTTGGCAGGGATTTTTTTGCCCTTAAGGGTGGCCATGACAACAGTAAATCTAAATAAAGTAAGTTGTTTGTGTAGAGCAGGTTTGCTCTTGAGAAGAAAGAGCCACTTTGCTTCTGGCCAAAAGTTTCACCCCCTCCCCCCTATTCATTTTATGAAGGCTAAAGTCACCCTGGTGCTCAGAACGTTAGACTGTAGTGAATTTCGGAGAAAGCAGTGAACTATGCTAATGCAAGTCAACTGAACGGATTCCCTGAATGGAAATGCAAATGGAAAAATTTTAAATGATTAACAAACGAAGGCTGGTGAGAATTTGGACCTGATTTCAGCGGTTGTGACAAAACGTCCAGCGCGGACTTTAACACTCCGTTATACGAGCAGCACTTTCAGCTTAAACCAGTAGCGCTACAGAGTGCCCCTTTTGGCCTGTGACTGTGGAATTATGGGTATTTGGACGCTGGGGATGGATGGATGGACGCAGTCAGGGAGAGCGAATCACAGCAGAGGAGCGGGACAGGTTTGAGCGGAGGAATCACCTTTAACGACACACGATCTCTCAGTATATACACTGTACAGCCAATAAGCAAAACAGGGAGAATTAAACACTGGACCTTTTTCGTAGACTTTTTTTTTTTTTGTTACACACGTAAAAAGTTAAATTAAAAAAAAAAAATTATACACCAAACTGAACAGCAAGTATCAAAAGAAGAAAATTGTAAACCATTGCACTTTGCTCTGATTCCCAGCCCAGTCCCCTGTATTTCATGCCACTGCCCCAGCAACACACACTCCCCCCACCCCCCCTACTACAACCCCCCCCCCCCTCCCCGCCCTCCCCCCCCCCCCCCCGCAAAGGAATTTTGTCGTAACTGTGAATCATCCACAGAGAGAGCTGCAGAGCTGCAGGGATTGTCTGTATGGCACACCCTGGCTGGAGATGACTTCCCCCTTCAGTCATAAGGGCTTTCTGCAGCATTTCAATGTGGGGGGGGGGGCGGATCTACAGGGTATCCCGGGGCAACTTGTCAATCCAGGGTCACATGACAAAGGTGGCTTGAAGATCCTGAGAACTTTCTTCGTTGCACTGCACAGGGTGGTGGGTGGGGGGGGGGGGGGGGTGTTGTCTTCAAACACTGTGGCCCTGTGACGGGCTGGGGGGGGGGGGGGCTTGGGTTGGGGGGTGTCAGGTCTGTCGATTTTCCATGATCATCATCACTTACAGTACAGTACAGTACAGTGGGGGGCAGAGGGAGAGGGACGGTTTTGGGTTGGGGGTGTGGGGGGGGGGGGACATCGCTCAGCCTCCTCTCGGGCTACGGCTGGCGGTTTCCGTACAGCAGGGGCACGATGTAGACGGAGATGTCGTCCCCGGAGCCCAGCCTGTCGTTGGAGATGCGCCAGCCCCTGTCCTTCAGCACCCCCCGGGCCCTCATCACCAGGTCCTGCGCCGCCATGGTGTACCTGCGCCCCCCCCCCACCCACCCAAAAAAAAAAAACAGTGTGCTCGTAAGGAAAGGCTCAGGGTTACTTTGCGTATCTGACTTCACTGGGAAAAGCAGAAAAGACTACAACACCTTTACAGCATCTATAGCATGACGATATAAAATTGGAGCAATATTACAATTCATTTTCACGAATTATCTTTTACTGATTATTCCCAGGGCGTGAGCGGTGAGAATGGCTTTAGCTTGCCTTGCTTGGACAGCGCTCTGCCTGTCGGAGCTGCGCGTTTAGCGGACCTCGTTAGCCTGTGGCTCACGCACCTGTGCAGGTCGTCCGGGTCGCAGTTGGCCAGGAAGCCGGCGACGGCCTCGGACACCTCCTCGTTGGACAGCACGTCCCACAGGCCGTCGGTGCCCATCACCAGGACGTCGTCGGCCCGTGCTCGTACTGCGTCAGCGGGTACACCTTTACCTGCCGGGGGGGGGTGGTGGTGGAGAGAGGTGCTTAAAGACCGGGGGGGGGGGGGGGGGGTCAGTGCCGTTTCAAATCCGTTGTTTTAGGATGTGAACCATGATTTTAATGCGTGTCCCGAATTGACCCCTGACCTTTTGGAGGTTTGTTTTGGCTAACTTGCCTCTAAAGTCCAAGCACGCACAGCCCACGCAGACTCTGGAGGCAAACCGCCATTTACGAAACTTGTCCCCCAGACGCCCACCGAGAACTTTCACACCGTAGCCATTTTAGCAGTCATTCTTATCTAGAGCGATCATACTGCTTTGACCAACAGTACGTTTCTCTGTCTGACTTAGGGTGTGTGTGTGTGTAGTACAGTGTGTGGTAACAGGAACACCGTAGCGCAAGCAGTGTATCGCGGTCTCCCAGGGGAATTATGGGTATTGTAGTCCTGCTTTGCGGCACACCGGCCCTTACCTCCGGGCAGCAGGAGAGGAAGGGCTTGATGTAGATGTTGGAGTCGTGCACCTTCAGGTCGTGGTCCCCGAGGCCGCGCGTGACGCCGATGGTCGCCATGACGCGCGCCTGCAGAGGAGAGCCGCCAAAATTCACCCAAAAACATTTTTTTTTTTTAAAAACAGACGATAATACAGACACCCCAACCATATAACACAGGAGGTGGAATCACATTAGAATGCATTACAGCACAAACAACTCATCTGACGGAAGCTTTAAAATGTATTGCAGGTTCATTTCTCCGTCTGCCCTCTCTAAGAGGGATGAGAACGCGTCTCTGTGCCATCTGGCTCTTCGCTTCTCCGTTCCCCCGACACAGCCCTCCTCTGTTTGAGGCGCCCGTGCGGCTCCGCGCGGTTATGTAGCCCTCGTGGCCGGCCGAGCGGTGTCAGATGGGGAGGACGGGAGGTTTGGGAGGTTTGGGAGGTGAGAGCAGCCCGCTGAGCAGATGGAGGAGGAGGAGGAGGAGGAGGAGGAGGAGCGTGAGGAGGAGCCGGTCTCCTCTCGCACAGCGGGGGAACCTTCTAGATTAATCGTTTGCTCTGTGGCCCGGTGCCCCCCCCACCCCCTCCACCACCACCGTGGCACTCCTCTCATCCATCTTTCCCTCAAAGCAGGGGACCCCTGGCCTGGCTTTTAACACTCTTCATCGCTCTGCTAGTGAGCTCACGTGCTCGAGGTAGCCTACAACCCAACCGACCGGCTCAGAATGTTTCAAACGATTTAGCTCTCCAGTCCCAGAGATGTTATGAAATGTTACACTGTAACTATAACCCTAAG
>CM045901.1:10467131-10687131 GCA_025169545.1 Anguilla japonica | reverse complement strand
TGCCGCAGGGTCTGCAAGCTAAACCGCCGCGCCGCGCTTCAGCGGACGCTCCGCTCTTGAGCCGCCCTGCTCCCGACACCATCTTTCTTTTTTACTGCTGGACCTCAGGCTGACTGCAGGCAGCAATCGGTTAATCGGCATGCGCGCGCGGATTTTTCGGTTTCCATGGAAACGGCACCCCGGGGGGGGGGGGGGGGGGGGGGGGGGGGGGGGGGTTTCTCTCTCTTCTCGCCGCCTTCTGTCGTGACTCGGTCATTTCGGGGGGGGAAAAAAACGTCACCGCCCCCCCCCCGTGCACTCGGGGGCCAACCTTTTAAGCCGTTTGATCTGCGGTTACGTCAAACGACTTTCGGGCGCAGGTGAGGAAGGTCTGAATCCAGGAAGCCGGCTCTTTCGAGGCGTTCTGTGTCTACGCAGCGGTCCGTTGGCGTCGCCCGTAGATCACGAGCGTCCCGTGATTTCCAGCGGATTATTAACGGACAGTTCACCCATGGCAAAACCGCGCGTGTCACTGTCCGCTGTGCCTTTGGGGATAATGCACAGGACGGCGGGTGCGGGAGCTGGGATTGTGCGGGTTCAGGTGGCGTGGCAGTAGGCCAGAGGCGGTGTCGATACGGCTACAGCCGCAAGAGGGAGACGGGTGACCACTGCGCCCGCTAATCAGAGGAATCATTGCTGAACGCAGATTTAGGTCTGCTGTGTCATCCCCCGAGAGAGAGAGAGAGAGAGAGGGACAGAGAGAGGGGAAGAGAGAGAGGAAAAGAGGGAAAGAGAGAGGGGGACAAAGAGAGAGAGGAAAAGAGGGAAAGAGTGAGGGGGACAGAGAGAGAGAGAGTAAAAGTGGGAAAGAGAGGGGGAGTGAGAAAGACACACTAAGGAAGAGAGAAAGACATTGTCATTAAAGCAGCATAGGTTTCCTTCCTTGCGTTTTCTCACTATTGGCTCCATTCAGTTGGGCTGTTTATCGGTGTCTGGTTTCATTGTTAACTTGCATTGGCATCGCCGTCGCACACGCAGTCGCGCCAGCGTAGCACGTTTAACGGAAACGGGAAGAGGGAGAGCCGCTCGCGCTCACTCACCAGCCGCTCATGGTGAAGTCCCGGTACAGCATCCTCTTCCCCACCTCCTTCCTCTGCACCCTCCTGGGGAACTCCAGGTGCGTGAACTCGTTCCCCAGCAGGTGCGGCTGCATGTAGCCCTGTAAAAAAAACAAAAAAAACACACAAAGAGGCCCCGCCCCCAGGAAGCAGGGAGGCACGCCTGAAAACTCGCACACTGACCGCGCTCTTATTTTGAAGTTTATCATAGAACAAGCTTTTATTTTTTTTTTAAAAAGCGCCTTGCCACCCCTCCCCCTTACCAGAAACTGCAGCCTCTGGCGCTCGGACTCCGGGGTGAACTCTGAGGACATGGGGATCACCTCCCCGTTCCGAATGATTATGGCTCTGCGGGGAAAAGAAAACGGGGGAAGCAAATCAAGTAACCCGTAGCAACAGCAGACGCCGTTACCGGAACGCAGCGATGTTGTAAACATGCGCACACTGGTATTCCGGCGTTAGCCAGCGCGTTCCAGTGTTCCAGCTACGGCCCGAGTCACGTAAACAGCCTTTCCCCGATAGCCGTAGCCCAAATAAACGTGCGTTCTGTTACGCAACGTTCTTCTGTGAAACGGAACACTGAGTCACGGAAACGCCTTGCTTTGATTATTTAGAGCAAGCGGAGGACGCGTTTCCGTCTCGCGTTTGCCGAGGTCCGCGTTCGCTGCGGCGAAGCCGCCAAGCTCAGCTCGTGAAGGAAAAACTGCCGTGTATGTGCTTTACTTGTTAGTCACGGTGAAGTGCTCGATTTGAGTGCAGGTCATAGTCGTTTAATTTCCCACGGCAAGAAGAATAGAAAAAAGGCATTTGGCAGAGTTGTCAGCGTTGGGTCCAGTCCTTCATCGTGATTGGTGCAGTAGCCCGCTCCCTCCAGGGGCGGGGCCAGCTGAATGCCAGCGGGACCGCGCTGGTATATCTAGTGCCCGGGCGGGCCCTGCTGTCACGCTCCCGTTCGTTCACGCCCCACTTCCTCTCCCACTTCCTGCGTGCCGCGGCGACAGGATGTCCGGTAGGGCGAGCAGTAGGACAAAAAACTACGCGCATTTGGAGAATGGAATGAACTTCCCTAGAGCACACTCACAGCAGAATAATGTGATTGGGTAATTAGATACATAGCGTTAGCCAATCAAACAAGCTTTTGCACCAAAGTCTGTGAACAGGTTTCATTTCCTTGTTTGTTTTTTGTATTTTAAGTTGAACAGACGGCCAGCCGCAATCACTTCGCACCTCCGCTGACGAGGCGTGATGTCACCTGCGAAGGCCAGCGAATCGGAGCGCGGAGTGACAGGGGAGTGGGGGCGGGGCGTCTGTTGCGGGCAGCGTTGCCATGAAAACGGCGCTGCTCTTGAAAAGTGCACGGCTGTGTGTTTGTGCCTTCGTTCTTCTTCATTATAGCGCTCACATCAAATAATCCTGTACAGGAGATGCATGTAATTGTCTTCTGTACAGGCTTATTAGATGTGAATGCTTTGGAAAAGCATGCAATCCATATATTATGTATCTACATCTGTTTATGAATTAATATACCTACAATACAAGCACAGCACATATACAGACCTGGGGCAAGTATACTTAATATCTTAAGATGCTGGTGAAATTTGCCTGGCAGATCCTTTAGAATTTTCCACAAAAATATGTGAACCGAATTGACCAATCAAATGAAGGGAGAAATTTATTTATTTAATATTTATGAAAAGAATATTTAATGAAAATACCATAGATTCTTTTTTAAATTATTGTCATTTTAACTATTACAAATCTTCCTGTTGCTTAACGGGTTATTTTAACTGGTGGATATGTATTACTTTATTTGTTAAAGGATTTCAGATGATGGCTTTGTCCCAGGTCTGATGCACACACGACACACACACACACACACACACACACACAGTGCGCAGTGTAAGGGCAGTAGTGAGAGGCGGAGCGTCTGACCTGCTGTCCCCGGCGTTGCCCACGTACAGCTTCCCCAGGAGGAAGACCACCACCAGCGCCGTGCAGCCCCCGGAGATGCTGTACACGGCCTTCTCCCGCTCGATCTGCGCATCCTGCGCACACAGAGAGAGAGACGCGACACTCAACAGCCATCACAGCGCAGCTCTCAGTCCGGTCATTACTTCTGGTCCAATCACAGCGCAGCACTCATTTCAGTGCAGTCTGGTCTTCACCTCTGGTCCAATCACACTTCAGTGTCAAAGGACAGAGTGAGGGCGTAAATATGGCAGCCGTCCCTTCAGGAAAGTTCCCCGGTCAAGCCTCGTTTTTGTGTCGCAGTTTAGGACTCACTCTGGGAGCATTAAACATGTACAGGACCTTTTGTTAGTGTAATTTACTTACTTGTGGATGCGTGTATTATATGCCCTGAAATGGCTGTGTGTGTGTATATGTGTGCACGTGTGTGTGCATATATATGTATGTGTGTGTGCGTGTGCGTGTGCATATTTGTGCGTGCGTGCGTGTGTGGGTGGGTTTTGTGTGTGTTTGTGTGTGTGCTTGATTTAATCTGGCTGAAGAGGCCTGGCTTTGCTAACTGCATTTGCAGTGGTGACACAAAAGCCAGAAGCAGAGATCCAGGACCCCTTCCCCTTGCCAGAGCAAAGCACACAACCCCCCTTTTTTATACTCTGTCCCCTCATGCAGCTGGGCTTTCGCCTGCAGCCTCAGAGTCACGAGCACAGTAACCTCATTACCGCAATACTACACTGCTGGCCGACGACCTCAGCTGCACTGTGAGGGAGCGCTCTGGGAGTGCAGGCCTGTCCTCGCGTACGACGCGACCCCCCCCCCCCCCACGCTTTCAGCTCGGTCGTTAATCAAGCATCCGATCCGTGTGTCCACACTGGCATGGGGCCGCGAAGCAAGGCATGGGGGGCGGGCATGATGACACGCGCTCCGCACCCCCCCCCCCCCCCCCCCCCCGACTGCACCAGAGAGCAGAGCGCGTATTTCAGCTCCGCCGTGGCCTCGGGGTGGAGGGGGGGGGGAGGCTGATGACACGCGGGCCTTTTCCTCAGATCTCAATCCCCCGCCACTTACAGCCTGCGCAGACACCGCGACTGATAAAGCCCCCCCCCCCCCCCCCCCCAAGCACAATCCCCTTCCTGTTTGATGCCTTACGCGCTCCTCTGTGTTTATCTGTCTCCGGCAGATCCACCCCCCCCCCCCCCCACCCCAAACGGGCTCGTTTCCATAGGAGGGCACTGCCACTCCGCTGGCAGCGCATCAGACAGGGATACGGAGATAAGATGAGCCGGATTTTTTTAAAAAAATAAATAAAATGGAGTCATTCCATTTGCGAAATAAAAAAGGGCTTTGTGAAAAATCTGGGTTGGAGAGAGACAACGGCGGCGTAGAAAAAGTGGGTTTAGCGGAAAGGGTTTGAAAGGCCTGTCCGTCCGTCCGTCCGTCTGTCCGTCCGAACGTGGCGGGACGGACAGAGGCGTTCACCGAATCAGGCTTCGTTTCTGCACGACGCACGAAGCAGGCGAGGCTTCAGAACTCCTTGAGGGGCGAGGAAGGAGCTTCGCCTCTGCATCGAGGACATGAGCACGGAACACAGGCTCCCTGAAGCTAGCGCTTTGCCTGCGTGACTTTCACACACGGCCACTAGCAGCCAGGGATCTGAGTCCAGGGATCCGCCATGTTTGCTCCAAAGCAAGACCGAAAGGGCATGCCCGCGCAGGTCTGTGCGCATAATATCTGACAGTGAAAGATACAGCCGGTCGTATTAATCCCCTTTAAAAAGCAGGCTGTTATCCATCCGAATAAAAGCCAGACAGTGCAGACCTTTGAGGTCTCACAAAAGCCCTCATTATGGCAGCTAGACCTGGACTGAAATTATTATTATACGTTGTGCATTTTTACAATTGAACTCACAGAGTAAAGAAGGACAGTGAGAGATGGGACAAAGGGTTTTTGGTTTTTGCGGCTCGTCGATTTAGAATGCCGACTGAAGGTGCCATTTATCCGGTTGCAGTCGGTTACGATTGTAAATCTGCAGAGCCGTTAACAGAAACCATGGCGCGCAAACACGTAAACATACTGTACCACTGCCTCTGGTTGTTGTAGCGGGAATTTTCGTTTCAAGCGCATTTCGTGACAAGCTGAGGATGGCAGAATATACTGAGTCACACTGCCACCTAGTGGAGACATATCAGTAGCACTCCAGCATAACGTTAAAAATATAAAATCCCTGCGGATTAGAGGAAAGATCTCAATCTGTCAGAACTAGGCAACGGCAAGCTGTGCTGGCGAGCAGATTGTGCAGGTTGTGAAAGTTCTCTTCACCATCCACATGTATCGCGAGCACAACTTCCCCTTCTGTGACAACCTGAATCAACAACAACACCCCCCCCCCAACCTTGTAACCACGGGCGACCGGGCCACGCCCACCAGTTACGAGTACTGATGATGACGCCCTGTGGGGTGGGGGCAGGGGCAGGGGCAGAGGCAGGGGCAGGGGCAGGGGCAGGGGCAGGGGGGGGGGGACCCTCACCATCTCCTTGAAGGCGTTCTCCATGGCTCCGATGACCAGGCTCTCGTGCTCCACCTTCTTCTCGGTGAAGAAGCGGGTGGGCGGGGGCGTGCCGGGCGAGCCGGGGGCCCCCGCGGCCCCCCGGAGGGAGGCGGCGCGGGTGAGGGCGCGGTGGGAGGCGGGCGTGCTGCCGCTGCTGGGCTCCTCCCCCAGGCAGGTGGGGGGCAGGAGGGCGGAGTTGCGCAGGACGTCCAGCACGTCCTGGAGCTGCTCCACGATGTGGTGCTGCAGCAGCTTGGAGGCCACCACCGCCGCCCCCGAGCCCGCGTGCCCGTCAAACAGGGCCCAGTAATGGAAGGCCAGCCCGTCAGAGTCCTACACACACACACACACACACACACACACACACACGCGCATACACACACACACACACACACACACCACACACACACACACCAACACACACACACACACACAGCATGCACACACGCACACACACACACACGCGCGCATACGCGCACACACACACACCCGCGCATACACACACACACGCATGCAGATACACACACACACACACACACACACAGAGACACACACAAGACAGACAATTTTGAATGTTAATTCATTGTCACTCTCGAAATATTTACAAATACAAAGGTTAACTGTACTGTTAAAAGGTTGTTGTACTGTTGATAACAAAATCTGGGCTTTATTCCTGTCCCAGGGCTGTTGGTTATGATACAGAATCAGGGGGAAATCATTGGCATTTACCACAAGGTTCCTGCACAATGCATCACATGCTATTTACTTACAGCCCTACCCTGGCTTTACCTAAACCGTAACATCGTCGTAACTAACTTTTCGCTGAGTGTAAAAAGTAAGTCTGCTGACGTTTTAAGCCTGTTTTGGCCAGCCCGATGCCGCTCGTCCGTTCGCCGTCCGCACGGGAAGCAGCGAAAGCTGTCCCCGGACCCGACCAGATGGCCGCGCGGCGAGCAGCACGCGGTTCAGAACCACGTGACCCCGCATCACAAACCTCCCGCACGAGGCAGCAGCTCTGAGCGACGCTGCGGCGCGTTGAAAGATTAGCGCTGTACATCGGACCCCGCGCGTCAGAAGGCATTACTACAGTTCAGAGAACCGTTATTTAAATCCGGTGAGTTAAACAGCACAGTTTTATTCAGTCCGCGTTGCTTCCTGGCTAAAACAGTGGGTGTCATTGGTTAGGACTTCATCGTTCTTTGTGAAGTAATTAATCTACTTCATATGTGAGATGTGTACATGTATCAGCAAACCCTATTTCTGTAGATCTGCCATCCTGTGGGTTTTCTAATTTGGTACATCCTGACTACTAATTATCAGCACAATTAGATCTAGCTGTTGAACGAGGCAGGCTTTGTTAGGCTTGGAGTAAGGATCTACAGAGCGGTGGATCTCGAGGAACGGATTGGGCGGCCCTGACGTGCACCACGCGGAGTGAAACCGTGGCGACGCATCGCTTTCTAACGACCGCGCGCGGCTCTACCTCAGGGCCATCTTTAAGAGGATCAGAGTGTAAGAGCGAGATTGCATTGAATAAGACACGCTTACCAGAGGAGGGGGGGTTTAAAATGGCATTATCTCTATTAATAGCACAGCCTTTCAGACCAGGCAGCCGGGGCTAACTGAGAAACACAAACCCCCCCCCCCCCCCCCCCCCCAGAGTGGCGGGTCCCCCGAAAGCAGGTGTCTGAACCGACGGTGACCCCCTTCTCAAATTCCCCCCCAGCTCCCCCCCCCCACCTCCGCGGACACAGTGCGATCCATTGTTCAGCAGCTGTTACAGCCCCGGCTGGAATGTCGAAGGGAGAAAGAACGTAGGAAGGGAGGGAGGAGGCGAGATGCCGCGGTTTTCTGAAGAAACGCTTCCCGTCTAGACACACCCCCCCCCCCCCCCCCCCCCCCCCCCAGGTTCCTTTCTCCTAATTTTGAAACGTGAGCCCTGAACGCCGTCTCTCGGGTTCCCCGCGAGCACCCGTCCCCCCCCGCGTGTTCCTCGCCGCGCGGGTCAGCCGCTCGCACGCGCTCTGTTCCGCTCTCTCGAAGCACGCGAGCGCCGAGACGTTTGGCGACCGATCCGCTGACAGATATGCGCGCGGTCTGACGGGCTCGCCTCGCAGCGTAAGGGGTTTGTCCAGTTTCCCCTTTTTTTTCGGCAAGAACACTTACAAAAGCGCGCTTTTTGCGTGCGTAGGCGTGAAATCACAGGGCGAGAATCATAGGCGGTACTTAAAAAAATGGGGAACATCCATTCCGACTGTAAAGTTGTCTTGCTTTCAGTTTGACCTTCACAATCCGCTACTCACGTCTGGGTGGATAATGCCTCAAGAAATTATTGTTTTATTGTGTGAGTTAATTACCTGTATTTGGTCCCAAAAAAAACATGTGTTAAGCTAAAATGGTGAGGCTCATCTTTGCCATTAGCGCAAGCTAACTCATCACAGCCTTTGGTTATTTACTGTCGCAACCGGCACAAATTCTTCCACAACTGTTTCAGTCTGAAGGGAACAGCCCTGCACCAGCAGTTCCAATTCCACTCTAACCTCCTTAAAACCCAGAATTTAATCTGAGTCTCTGGTCTTAGTCGCAAGGAACCGTATATTCGACCATGCTGAAACCTACACTACAAGGGACATTCAGTGAAAAGTTAAACAATATTTTTGAAAATATTTTCACTGCAATGTGTTTTTGTCACCCAAGACACTTGTTATTATGTTGAAACACTGCAGTCTATAGGCGGTGTCAGTGGTAAGGCTGGGCGCATTATGACTGTTCACTTTCAATTCCCTTTCTTGTGCACAAAACGGTCAATTAGACCTTCCCCATTTCCCAGTTTTAATGTGTAAACTGACTTTCTCGGTCTGCTCGTAGAAGCCAATGTAGTTGTGGACTCACATAATCCTGTCCACAAGCAGGCCTCAAAACAGAGATTGCGTAGCACTTGTGTGATAGGGCTTGAGTGTTTGAAGCTGATGAGAGGACCATAGAACTGAAACAAGATAGCATGATGGGATTGCTGGAGGAGAGGATGATTGGATAACATGAGAGAAGAATGATGTGACAGCTGCAGCAAAGGAGGATGAGATAGCAAGAGAAGAGGATAGTGGGGTAGCCAGAGCAAAGCAGGATGGGATAGCAAGAGAAGAGTATGGTGGGATAGCCACAGCAAAGGAGGATGAGATAGCAAGAGAAGAGGATAGTGGGATAGGTGGAGCAAAACAGGATGTGATAGCAAGGGAAGAGGATAGTGGGATAGGTGGAGCAAAGGAGGATGGGATAGCAAGAGAAGAGTATGGTGGGATAGCTGGAGCACAGCAGGATGGGATAGCAAGAGAAGAGTATGGTGGGATAGGTGGAGCAAAGGAGGATGGGATAGCAAGAGAAGAGTATGGTGGGATAGGTGGAGCAAAGGAGGATGGGATAGCAAGAGAAGAGGATTGTGGGATGGATAGAGAAGACATTGGTGGGATAGGTGGAGCAAAGGAGGATGGGATAGCAAGAAAAGAGGATAGTGGGATAGGTGGAGCAAAACAGGATGGGATAGCAAGAGAAGAGGATGGTGGGATGGATAGAGAAGACATTGGTGGGATAGTAGGAGCAAAGGAGGATGGGATAGCAAGAGAAGAGGATGGTGGGATAGCCGGAGCACAGCAGGATAGGATAGCAAGAGAAGAGGATGGCGGGATAGCTGGACCAAAGCAGGATGGGATAGCAAGAGAAGAGGATGGTGGGACAGCTGGAGCAAAGCAGGATGGGATAGGTCGAGGCGCAGACGGCAGCCTAACAGATGGCGGGGAGCGCGATGACTCACCGAGCTCTCGCGCAGGCCCAGCCCCTCCCCGTTGGGCAGGGAGGACCTCCTCTTGGCGGTGGGCATTTTGCCGGGGGTGGAGCTGCCCGCCTTTCTCTTCACCAGCACCACCTCGCAGCAGGCCTGGTCCTCGTTCAGAGTGCTCTTCCCCGCGTTGATCACCCTGCGCGACACAGCGGGCAAAAAACCATTCACCGTTCCGTTCGCAACGGTCCTCATTCACGCCTTCAGTTTCTCTTAAACGAGGACGGTCCAAAGGGCTGTGATTGGTTTTCCCGCGAAAGATTCTGCGATCCGATTGGCTTTTTGCAAGGTTTCGGCCAGCATTCGTTTTGGCTTGAATCGCCACAGCCAATGGAAAAAAGATGCTGGATTTTATCAGAAGGACTAACAAGAGCATCGGTTCATTAGCATAACACAGCCCAGGAAGTTCAGCTCACTTACCTTACTTGAGAATGTCAGCCTGGTGAGGAACACTACCATAACCCAAGTGAGGCTGCTCCTCCATTTCAATTAGCCAGTCAGTCATTCATTAATAATAATAATAGCAATAGTCATCCCAATAACAGCATTCGGCCGTTCTTAGGCCACCACGCAGACGGGTTTAGACGTGCACTACTGACAGGTGGATTAAATTCAAAATGGCCGCTGAGACTGAACAAAGGTCAATGGAAATGTGAGACGCGGCTGACTGGCGTGAGGGGCGGAGGCGTGGTCAGGGTCTGCGCGGTAGCAAGCGCTAGAAAAGGAGCCGCGCGTAACCGCGGCTACCGGGCTGAGAAGCGCGATCGTGCGTTTTCTGAGCCAGATACTTCACACCAGACCTGAGTCAAATACGTATTTGTTTTGGATTCAAATACTCTTTCTGTGCTCTGTTGATCTTGCCTGGTGCAATTGAGCCTGCCAATATGACCAGAAGGTGGGGTTTGCACTTTTTGAGAGTATTTCATTGGGTCCATTACACCAGAGAAGATCAGTAAAGCGTAGAAAAGTATTTGAATCCAAAACAAATACCTATTTGACCCAGGTCTGCTTCACACATTACCTATAATGGCCATTTACTCCACCACCCTGGCACACCTGTGTGGTACGCCAGTGACACTAGCACCTCTGCATTACAGGACATGAGGGTTGTAATGTGTAGTGCGCTACCCGACCCACCCAAACGGCGGAAATGCATTCAGAGGAGGGTCAGGGTCCGTTCCCTTTCGGCTCAGTCCAGTACAGGAGAAAAAATAACGCTCGTATTCTGTGAGGACTTTTCACTTCCTGTCTTGAATTTCAGTTCATGTCAATCAATGCCAGCTCTGATTTTGAGTGCCCTGAAGGCTCTGTTTCACTGACAGCCTACAGCTGAATGCATGTTTTTTTTTTTACCTTCTGTAAACTTTTTAATTGTGCTACAGTTTCACTCTCAGGTTTGAGAAGCAACCTATGGCAGTAGTTCACTGCCCTTGATCTTTGTGTGTGACGTACTCTATTTGGTTTGTTACACAGCTTTTGTACCTTGGCACTGTTAAGAACGAACGG
Source organism: Anguilla japonica (assembly GCA_025169545.1). NCBI lineage: Eukaryota > Metazoa > Chordata > Actinopteri > Anguilliformes > Anguillidae > Anguilla > Anguilla japonica. Next base: position 10,676,183 of record CM045901.1, on the reverse strand, counting down.
GTTTTAAGGCTAAAAGGATTGCTTGGTCTTGTATAATGACCATGCATACTGTATAGTGAAGATTGACCTGATGTTGCATTGATGGGTCACCTGAATAACGTTTGCCATCTCCCCGTTGTGGTGTGTCTTGAACTTCACTGCATTGAGCAGTCTATACACCCTGCCACAGAATCACATTGATTTGATTGATTGATTAATTCATCTTGGAGGGGGACAGAGATTATCATTACCTGCGTTGTAGGTGTATTTCTTTAACAATTTTGCATGCACGCATCACTCACATTCAAATTAAACTCAATGCAAAAAGCTAGGCAAATAGGACACTGAATAATAATAAGCTTAAGGTTCAGTTTGCCTTCATCAGTCTACACTGGGGTTACTCGGCGAGGGCTTTCAGTAGATTTTATTGGGCGCTGGGACAAAAGGAGCCGGAAAGGGGTCATTGAGGGTCAAAAGGGCGGCAGGGAAACCCTGGTGTGAACAAGTGTGTCCTTTTCCAGCCCCCATAATTCATAGCGAGGCTCCACTGGCTTCAATAAGGGTCACAGGGTAGGCGACGCCCAAGAAGTACAAAATAAACACGGGCACGCGGTAAAATGTCCAGTGTTAATTCAACTCTAACAGAGTGTACACGCTGTATGAGTCCAACAGGGACCGTGCGTACTCTGTAAGAGTCGATTTAACACGGGACAATTTACTCCGTATAGATCGGTAGATCGGAAGCTCCGGTGTGGCAGCTGCTGATAGGTGGACATTGGTAAGAGGGGATGGCGAACTTCACGCCCCCCCCCCCTCAGATTCTGTACGCACACCATCATGTCCCCCCGCGCCAGATCTCTTAAGGCTGTCCCGGGTCACAGCTACACATTTAAATCGTGTTATTCTGACGGCGAAGCCCTGTAGCACTGCAGCCGCGATTTCCATTCCCCCAAAAAAACACAACCCACCCTTTAGCCTCGAGCGTTTCTCTCAGCACAGACGATCGCCTGCCAGGTCTAATGAGAGAGAACAAACCATCTCTACAGCGAATAAGTGCAGGGTTTCATCTACAGGTTGTATATATTTGAGATATTATTATATGATTTATTATAATATTATATAACCATGTGATTTAATAATCCTGGCAGTTTTGTGTTGCACGTGTATGAGTTTAATAATAATAAGTAATAAATAATTTCAGGCGTTTATTAGCCTATATATAACAGATAGGAAAAGGCCATTCCCATATTAACGACTCATTTTCATAAAACTTACTGACAGACCAGGAAACAAGTATATGTGGCTCTGCGTCTCTCTCTCTCTCTCTCCCTCTCCCTCTCCCTCTCTCCCTCCCTCCCTCCCTCCCTCTCTCTCTCTCTCTCTCCTCCCCGTCCATCCTCGTGTCAGTGACCGTGGGGGTGGGGGGGGGGGGGGGGAGGGTGGCTGACCCTGTTCCACACGGCCTAGCCTGAGGGGGAACATCCTCTCATTCAGAGTCCTGCCAACAAACAGCCAGGGCCAGAAAACACTGGAGCCGCAGCAGGACCAGGGGGCACAGGCCTGCCCGCAACCCCACGCAACTAATGAGAGATCGCACTGACACACTGCCAAGTGCCAGCCGGAGCGGAAAGGAAAACATCGTTTACTTTTGCTTCGTTCGTTTAACTGTCGGGATCGTCTGGGAAACGGCATAAACTCGGACCCTAGCCCGAAGCAGGGAAACGTGGGCGACTCGTGATTGTTGGAGCTTTCACCCATTGAGGTGTAAGATCGCAAGTATGTTCCTTAGGATGTTCTTAAATGAACATTCTAACGCTGATACAACAACCACTAGCCTGTTCGTAATTGACAGCAATGGGGGGGGGGGGGGAATTCCAAAAAAACATACTCTTCAACGGGTGTGGTATAACCGTGGAATATAAAATGGTGCCCCTGGACGAATGTGCTTGTACACGGGGGGGGGGAAGGCATGCTAGCTGTCTTCATAGTGCAGCATAGTGCAGCTTCAGGGTTTTCAAAGTTGCACATTGTACATTTTATCTTCCATGATACGGCATCACAGACAGTTGCTCTTACTGAGCAGAGCTGCTCTAGTCTAGTCAGTCTGGATGTCAAACTCTTCTGCCAGCGGAAGGGTCTCGGGGGGAAGACTCCTTGGCCGGGACAGAAATTTCCCCCGAACGGCTTGTGTTTAGACTGTTCAGTTAGCCGCTGTCGATGCAAGCCCGGTGGAACTCAGTCCAAGCAGAGCGCCGCGACAGGCGCTGTACGCGGCTACGTTCCAAAGCCAACGAGGCCAGGCGCCCCCCTCCCCCCCGCTCGAGCGCGTCACGCACTGCCCTCCGTCTGAGGGAGTAGGGGAGTAGTCGGGAGGATGAGGCGAGCCTTCTTAAGGAGCGTCACATTTCCCTCTGATCCACGCCAGCTCCTAGTTTGCACCTTTTTTGCAAAAAAAAAATGCTAAAAACGACTCAGCCAAAGCCCGCTTTTCCTGAAATAGCAGCGTGAAAACGGGCATCGAGCAAACTGGCAATGAACTGGGCCGCCGGTGGTCAAACACCATTCTGTCACAGCGGCAGTCGTACGTCGAGGGGTACAACTGAGAATTTTTTCCCTGGATGTCACCTGTGCCTCTAAACCCCTGCGACCTGCGGGAGGAAACCCCTGCCCGTTCTGCCTGAGAAACGTCAACACGCCGCCCGCATAAAAATTTCCATGCGTTAAGAAGGCTTTTCGGCGCGGAGGCGCTGACCCAGTTTTGGGGAGTCACGCAGGCAGCTCGCGCTCCCACCGGTTTTGGGAAAACGCAGCAGCACAATGGCAGCACTCCTGCCCTTTTGCTCTCAGATATCGGATACGGAGGCGGATTATCGCCGAGGGTTCGTCAGCGTGCGGCGAAATGGATGTTCAGAGTAGCTGGTGCAGCGCCGGGTGTATTTATAGCTTCGTCTGAGGGTCCGCGACATTTCTTTTCACGTTGCCGCTCGCGCTGCTTTTCTCCCGGATGATTCTCCTGAGCGAATCCTCTGCAGGTCTTGGCAATTCGGAGCGTTGGAGTGGAGGAGGAACTCAGTGCAGCTCAGAACTGCACTCCTTCGATGAGAGGAGGTGACATTGCCGCTCGTTTCCAACACCTGTGGCACCAAATGCGCGATGCCAGCAATCCGGTTCCAGCTGGCTTCTGATCGTCAGTGCGATGCGAGATGATTCTGATCATCGTCTGAGATTTGTAGCCCCGTAGACAGCCTCTCTTTTGCCTCATGAAGACGCACGATGTATTCTCAAATGCCCGTGACTATGGCGATTAAACATTTGAACATTCCGTTAATCCTCAAGAATTTGAACCGAGCAAGAATCCTTCTTTGTGCTCTCTTCCTCATATCTTGGGTTCAACCGTACAAGGGCTCTTGCTCTTTATGCAGTTTACAAAGAATTTCCCTTACCCGGAGAGTAAGAGTAACTGCCATACCTCGTGAATTAGCCTTAATGCTGAGGACAGGTACTCATTATGGGAACTCAAGGAAGCACGGACCCTAAACTGGACCACGAGATGTCCGTCACACAGCCTAGCTGGGACGATTATTGCATTACACAGAAACAGTCCGGTAACGTGAAAACGTCGAGGCTTTTAAATCATTAGGAGTAACAGAAAGAAGTGTCAGTGTGAATACTGAACATTCACTGCTTATCAACTCAACCCATGCCCTTTTAAGGCACTGTGCCCTGTGAATGCAGTGCCTTGTTTTGGAACGGGACAGGGCAGAAGGAATTAACGGGGCCTCGGTCCAAAACGCTTGATCGCTTGATGCATGCTATACGACAGGATCCTGAGAATTTCTGGGGATTTAATCCGTTCAGGTGGAAGGTCAGCGTTTAATTTCCTAGAGCAGAGAGCTGAGGCCTAGGGACTCAGCAGCGGACCCCTCACCAGGATGCCCCCCCACCACCCTCCCCCCCCTCCCCCCTCCCCCCTCCCCCCTCCTCCCTCTCTCTCTGTCTCTCTCTCTCACCTGCCTTTCATTTGGGTCACCATCTCGGGACAAATAATTCAGCATCCACATGCAGCGGGCTCAAGGCAACGTGCTAAAGCTGCGAGCTATGTCCCGCTCTGGGTCAGACCGTAACAGGATAAATGATAAGGGAAGTGAGTGGGGAACAGACAATGGAAGTAAAAATGCTGACCGACGAGTAGCTCCGGTCCCTGTCTGCCTATCCCAAACCAACTGACCCGGCTAGTCTTTCGAGGCTTTCCAGGTACGGGGCGGCTTTGAACGCTGAGCTTCGGGACAAATTAATATGCAGGCTGAGACCTAGAGTCCGATTGGGGCACACCCCCCAATGAAAAATTAAAACCACCCACCAAGAGTTACCTTCAAAATAATTAAGGAAAAATAACAAAGTAGTGTCCCGATGGAATGCTTTGTAATCTAGTCGGGAACATTAACAAACCGGGGTCACCATATAGTGAGCAGAGGGGCAAAGCGAGAGTTGCGGTCGAATAGGAGTCAATAGTCAGACACGAAATCCAACCAGGAAAATCGAACAAAACAAGGTCAAACAAGCAAAGTCAATCACTGCCCACAAGAAACGGAAAACAGCGGCTTTTTCAAAACCGGAGTAACCGGAGATGGAAACTGCCGATTTAAAGACAGACTGGAAGAACGAGACACGCGCGCAGCGAGGAAAAATGTAAACACGATACCCACCGTAACACTGGGATTACTCCACAGTGGGGACAAGTGTAACAGCAGAGACAGGCGAGCCTAGGTGTTCCGACACTGTGCCAGAGAGTGATCCAACACATGAACTGGTATTGACCCCACATTTCCATAGCAGACAAATAGTGAGCTGTCTCTATTAAAAGTTCTTTGTAAAAGTTGAATTTGCAGGTTTATCAGAAGACGAATATCTATAATTTCAGAACACCTGGGAACGATTGTAAATTTTGGCCGCTGTGTACAACTGAATGAAGTCACTTCAGGAAGAAACCCTGGTGACAGCTATTTAGCAAGTATGCCATATATACTGAACCGTCCGCCTGTTTTCCATCAGTGGGATTACTGGGCAGATGAACTCATTCTCTGGCACATTGGCATGCACCAGTAACCAGGGGAGCTGGAGCACAATGCCCGAACACAAGAGTGGCTTTAGGCCGTATTACTGGGTCTCCCACACGAACGGATTATTCCACAAATGCAACTAATTAATGTTGTCATTAGTAGCATAATCTAATGCTGCTTGTGTTCCTTCCTTTCTGTGACTATCCCATGAAAAGTCTTGAGAATAATGGCATTTCACGTGGAAGGCACAAAAAGCCATCTGGCTTTAGGACAAACTCAGGGAATGCGACAGCACAGTTTGTGTGAACGGTCTGAATACAGGCCGAAGCGACTGTAGGTAAGAGTCCTCTGAGCAGCATTTCTATTGTCAGACACCCTGAGAACAGTGTCACCATAGTGCGAGGAGTTTAGGATGTGCAGAAAGAGGAAAGTGAAAATGTTTCCTTTTTCCCTCAGAATGTCTTGGAAAGAGTAGGAATGTGTCTAAAATCACTTCAGACTTTATAAACGTTTCTCTAAGACCTGACCTGTGGCGCAGGTTTCTGATGCGTCGACTCGTAGAAGTTATGTATGAACTCGTCAGGTGGATCGGCAGATCTGCGGTGTTTGGATAACCTCCGGAGAGGCCGCGATCGGAAACGATGTCTTCTGTAAGACGCCGTACACGCAGAACAGAGATAGCGAACCGCGTTCGTGCGACAGCCTGGCATCGCCGTGGCCACCAAATCCACGCTTCAAAGGTGTTTAGAGGTTTCGTTAAGTGAGTGCAGATCACATTAACTGAGGAAGAGAACCAAGGGACCCCCCCCCCCCCCCCCCCCCCCCCCCCCCCCAGTGTGGGAATGCCATTGGGGGAAACATTCCGGAAACAACAGCGTTACCGAAAACAGCTGAAACAGCAGACAGACCTTCCTTGCATTTCAGTCCCATTGTTTGTTTTTTTTAACTTTTATTTTGTATGCCCTGCCGTTACCTTTAAAGGAGACGTTCCGTACTATTGTGTTTTATTTATCCCTCTGTCGTTGGAATGTGAAAAATCACAAAGTTGCGGTTTGCAGTTATCGGTTTTTATTCTAAAACTTACAAGCCTCCGACCTCACCCAGAACAATTCCTGCAATTCCTTGCCCTCCCTTCCCCTCTCTTCCTTTCTTTAGCTTCGTTGGGCTTGGATTGGATTTCAGGGCATGTGCAATGAGAGAACGCATGAATAACCACCTTTTCATTATGGGAATAAGAAATGCTTCCGCAATTCAACCTGCTGGCTTGTGCTGCTCAAGGATGTATGCTCAAGAGATTCGTTTATTAGGAAACACCTGTTTTGCATAGTCAGACACTGACGCAATTAGGCAAGAGTGCTAGCTACTGAAGACGCGTACAAATCATTTTAAAATTCAGCCAGAATGATTGAGTGATAGTAAAATGTTCATTGTCTGATCAACTCATAGGGTGCATGTGGTCCCAATTGGACTCTTCTGTTAGAGTTTAATTAACTCTGGGCAATGTACTGTGTAGCTGGCTAGATTGCTGGTTTTGTTGCTATCTAGGTATTTAAATGAGCCTTTAATTATTTGCATGTGAGAAGACCCAACATGCTCCAAATTCAGTTAGACCCTTCTACCATATAACAGAAGGCTCTCTTCACTTTCCTTTTGAATGTGAATTAAACTGGGTCTCCTAGCACCGACACTCCACATTACTGATTTCTGCATTCACAGAGTGGAAACTGCAGCTTGGCTTCCCCTCACAAGGCTCGCCGTGCGTCACAATACAGAGCCCTGACTGCAGCGGTGCCCTGCTAAAGAGGTCCCACCTGAAACTGCGACCGTGCAACTGCAAGGCCACAGGTGTGCGGAACCTACAGAACCCGGCAATATCACCACCAGCAAGAGATCTTACAGCAATTATCAAATGCGCTTAAATTAACAGGGCTGGGTCGTAATGCAACTGTGCAGTTACAGTGTAATGTACCAGCTGTTGCATACAGAGGAACTGATGTGTGAAAAGACTTAGCTGTTCATGTTGACATAGAAGTCTCACTAATAATGACCCCACTCCCACCCCGTGCGCTAGCCTGACCCTAACCCTAATGCCAAAACAAATGTACGTCATTCTAAGACCATTTAAAATTGAATTTGCTGAGGACAGCCGTTTGGGTCCAAATGTGGGCACTGATATTTTGCAGTATGTGTGTGCTTATCTATACATTTAAAGGACCCCCTTCTTTGATCCCAAGTTTCAGTTTTCTGAATTTAGAAAACAAAAGTTGTAATGAAATGCGTCCAATACGATTCCTTTACTGTGTCTGGTCAATTGAGACGACCCACGGACTATGAGAGAATGCCCACAGTACCGCAGGCCAGAATGAAGTTAAGTAAAATGAACAGCCGTATCCGAGAATAGGTCAAAACCCATTCCACGAGATATGTTGCCGTTTATTGAGTGGGGGACAATATATTTAAACCAACAGTTAATATCAACACGAAATTAGATTTTATCATGACCTCGATGCGTAATGGGTATGGCGCGGCTGTCAGTTTACATCATAAATATACGGGGTAGCGACGGTACCTGGCTGCAGAATGAGAGGGGAGGTGCGGCAATGTAACAGTCCGCTATCGCTTTCAGTAGGCTACACCAAACATCCAAGCCTGACTTTGTAAACATAACGTTTATAATGCATAAACAGCGTCGTTCCCAAATGCAATTATGTAACAAGCAAACATCCTACATAACAGCGATGTTATTCAACCTCGGCTGCTGTCTAATCTCATTTCGAACCGCAGTCCTGCAGTTAATCTTCATTTTGCCCCAGTGACAGTCTCTCGCGCACGCATACACGCGCAGATATATTGCGTTTAATTCGGCCAGGGGGGTTTAAATTAAAAATCGCAGCGTCGCCCCGATGGATTCTCAAAGACAGTCGCAGCACATGATGAGTCTGTTGCAGCAGCAGCATCATCAGAGCGATGCGCATAGCTACAGAAGCGGGTTTGTTATTAGTTTAAGATGGACGCGGCGTCACTACTTACTCTGCATAGCCAGTAGCCCAAGGCAATCTCTTCGTCTCCTTCAGAATGAGAATCGGCCGCGCGATGTGATCCGCGGAGCACTCTATCTCGTCCTGTGACAGCCCCAGAAACTCCGGTCTCATGTAAGGAAATTTCAGCGGCAGGTCGGAACCGCTGAAGTTGTCTCCATTGGAACCGCCAGCCATTATGCCTCCCATGAAACTGGCCACCGCAGATTTCACCCGTGTGAGCATGTTATTGCTGCGGCTCGCGTCTTTGCGGTGAAATGAGCGGGTCCCCTTCCCCGAAGTGCCCCCCAGCTCGGCGACGCGTTCCAATGGCAGCTCGGTGCAGGAAGCAGGGGAGGAAAAAAAAAAACACCAGTCAGGATTTCATTCAGTTGAGTGAGATCCCTGAGAACACGGAAATAATTTCTCCGATGAGCGCAGTCATGTGACAAACCGGTTGCAGGATTTGGTCGCAGAGTCACCGCTTTGAGCTGATTACTGCTGGTAGCAGTAGGTCAAAGGTAGCCAGCATCCTGCAGGACGGACCTTGACCGACGTTTATGACCTGCCGGCAGCGGGGAGCCTTTTCATTCCCTCGGTTTCCTGCGGGAATGTGACATTCTTTCCGGCTAGTGACTGCTCAGAGCTGATTAACTCTTATGAGGTGTGCATGCCGGTGCGCACTCTCTCTCTCTCTCTCTCTGACCCGTATACTGCAGCGTAAACTCTCAGTTTGTCCTGTGCACTGGGACTGGGTGAAATTGTGAACTGTTTTAGTCTATGATCTCCGCCCAGGCTTGCTCTGTTAATATTGCATGTCTTTGTTGTATTAGGGTTCAGAAATGAGGAAAAAAAATTTCCTTGTATACTGTAAACCCTGGCCATTGAACCAGAGAGGAGGGGAGCTGATGATGAACAGATTATCCTGTCAGTGAAATTAAGAACCCCTTAAGAAAAGTCAAGAAAAGAGCCACAAGGGAGTGGCAGTTGGTTATTTGGGGCGAGGTGCTTGTCTGGCCAGCCCGACGGGGGAGGGCAAGGGTTTCGGGGACGAAACGCAGACTGGGCGGTTTTTTCGGAGGATCGATTTGGCACGGGGCACTGGACTGGAGTATGTGGGTCAGTCAGTCAGCGTCCCACGCGGTCTCACTCCCACGCGCATCGAAACGGACGGCAGGGGTGCGACCGCGAGCCTTTACATGACCCTTTTACGACCCAGAGGCCTTTTTCTGCACCCCCACCCCCCCCCCCCGTACCACCGGTCACAGCTGCTGAGGATTAGATAAAGAAAAAATAAACAATGTAAAATGAGCCTAGCGGAGGTGCCCGCCCGGCCCAGATGGACCGTCCAGATCTGTAGATTGCTCCCAATGCTTCAGAATAGCCACACTGAAGTGGGCAAGTGTCGCTTCACCCTGTGAGATAATAATGATGACTAATGAAAAGCAAGGAAATGCACACTCCATTCAAGCTGAATTCTTTCAATTCACCCGTCACATCACCTCACAAGTCCATTTGAATGGATTGTTGAAAGCTTGACCTTAAAGGGCATTTTTTCCTACATTTTAAGGACTAACAATCACATAAATGAAAAGGTTGACTGCAGTTTGTGCAAATTATTTCAATGAGAAGGAAGGTTTTACAGTTTCAAGATAATGGGTGAATACAAGATCCTCCGCTGAACGGACAGCTTCGTCTGATAGGCTGATGATCCCGAGTACCCCGTCTCTGCTGTGATGTAACCCCACTGACTTTGTGTGTGTGCTTTGCTGATAAACCAATGGCCAGTCGCCGTTTCTGACCAATCACAATCCTGTGAAAGCAGAACTGCAGTTCAGGAGGAAACAATTAACAGGATGGTAGAACTAAACAAAGAAATTGAAAGGAAGTCACCTGCTTGTCATAACCTTACTCATGTTTCTGGTTTCAACAAATACCCCTGACTTTACATTGCTTTTTTCATTGCCTTAAAGCAGCTGAGGCAGCAAGATGTGAAATGTAATGAGGCTCCCATCATTTTACCATCAAGTCAATTACCAGCAGGACGACAGACAGTTTGAGGAAATAATGCCATCTGCTGGTTTGCTGTTCAAATTTCTGCCTTGCTGCAGTCATTGGGTTGAGAAGTTACACTGGATAAAATCCTGCAAAGTCACTGGAACATCCATGCCATTCAGTAGCTCTGTAGTGGAATACAGCAGCTCTCTGATTCTGCTTTCCTGAGCTCCATCGTTCTCTGAATGAATTTGTGCGTTTGAGCTTTTGGTCTCAGAGAAGCTGAATGTTTATACATCGCACTCATGCTGTACTGTGCGCAGTTAGACACACATTCAGAACAGCAGCTCTCCAGTTTGTGTGTTTCACGATTCGGTACCCTGGGCGTTATGTCGTATGGCAGCATCGCCTGGTTCCCTGTGCCAAGCGTGAACAGGCAGCTTCCGGAGCAGGAAGACAGAACTGCGCAGTGCTGTTTCTGATGATGTCAGCCTTTCTGCAGCGTCGCAGCTTTGATAAACGGCCCACTGGCTCTAGGTGTTTTTGTCAGCTTGGAGTATGTAAAAAAAAGAGGAGAGCGCGGGGATCTTAGGTTTATAGAGATTTATACCAGCCGCTGTGCCTTCTTCTGAATGGAAAGTTACAGTCGTGGGCTAATCCTGAATGCTCTGCTGTGTGGTCTAAGGTTAGGCAGCCTGTTGCTTCCACACTGCCTGTGGAAAGAGATTGGAGAAGATCGGTTCCTTTTGAACAGCCAATGTCAACTCTGTGGTTTCCGTAATGGCTTGATTTACATGTGTTGGAGTGTACATTTAAAAGTCTTGTTAAAATGTGTATTTTTAAAAATTTGTTTCATGCATACAGAAGATAAGTAGTAGGCAATTTGTATGTATGTGTTTATTATGCTGTGCCTAAGTTATACTGTATATAGTATTATTACGGATTAATATGTGGCACTGTGGTGAACAAATTATAATTGCCTGGTCTAAGAAAAAAATAATTAAAGTTGTAAGGAAAACATAAACTGTGAGAAATATAGAACACAGGAAATTTAAGAAGCACTTAACTGGCAGATTAAGTCTATTTATGTTACATAAATTTTATGGGAATAGGATCTGACCCACTAATAGGTAACATTATATATGATAATAATCATATCCCTGAAAAATACACATTTATTTATAATATTTCCTAATAATATTACATGGCTAATGAACAGCGATATAAATTACTGGTACAAACAGAGCATGGGTAGACTAATATTGCATGCTTCATTAATTGTACCATGCACTTCATCCAAGACAAGCAGATTGTGTTTTTGTTTCAGTAATCCGGTTTATTATCGTCTGTGAGGTAATGACATTATAATTGTATATATAGACTGAGACCCAATTTGTGCCAATACAGAGAAGTAAGGCATTAATCAGCCAATACTGCTTAAAACATTAGTTCATTAGTGTTTTGACCACAGTAACACATACCGCTGTCCTTATTGGTGCAGTATTTCCAGAGTGACACGCTCACATTCTCCTGCGTTCCCATTGGACGGCTGCCCGTTCACCGGATAGAGGCCGGCGCGATGACACCGCCTGCCCGCGCGAACGCCATCTGCCGCGCGCCGAGCCCCCTCGCTCATGGGTAATCTACCTCGCCGCTGAGGCGTGGGTGGCGGAGCACGGCCGGAGCGGGTTCGGCTTCCTCGATTGGCTGCGGGGGGAAAGTCCAAGTGGGTGTGAAATCCAATTGAAGAATAGATGGAGTTTCTAAGGTTGCAGGGCAGTACTGCGCCCACACAGGGAATGATGTCTGTGACATTTACTGTAGTGCATGTTTTCTGAAAGGTGATTTGAAGTCTGTGTAATGGCTTTTGGTTCCGAGATGCATTCGGTAGCCTGTGCTTAGTATTGCAGGTTACTTCAAAGTCAATATAAGTCTGAAACTTAGAATGTGAAAAGGGAACTTCATATTGTTCAGTTATTATAACTTTTGTTTGTGTAGCGCCTTTCTCAAACCCGAAGTCGCTTGATATTTAATATTGTGGTTCCTGGAAGCGAAGCTGCATAATATAAAAAGTTTGAAGAAAAAGTGACATTTTGCAACCCTGGAAATTTTAAAGAATAGCAGCAGTCACAGCACGAGGGTGCCAGATTGGATAAGACTCATCCAGTTCCTCTCTTGCCGTCGAAATCCTTACATTACACAGAGGGTTTTTTTTTTAAAAGTGTTTTCATTTGTGGCTGTTGGTGGGTTTGTTTACTGGGAAGGCCAAGCAGGATCTTGTTCTGCTCCCCTTCTGGCAGCTTGTGTTTCAGTGACCAATGTCTGGGAGAAAAACTGTCTTATTTATTTTTTTTCTTTCTGTTTTTTCTTGACAGGTCCTTAGGGCTGCTTTGCAAGAGCGAGCGCAGTCATTTCTGTATTTTCACCCCATCACCAAAGCTCCCTCGCTGAAGTGTTTCCATTATTAGGGCGGGATTTCCAGGCCTCGTCCAATCCGGAGAGGTTGTACGTGTGAGGTCACAGGGGGCGGGGTTTTAGCTGGCATCAGCTGTGTTGCCGGGCGCCGGAGTGACTGACAGATGGGCTGACTTCAGCACGGACAGATGGTCAGGACATTGTCTCTCAGAGCAGGATTAATTCCCGGTGGCACCTTCCTCTGTATGAGGATAATCCACAAACTTTGAAGGCTGGTGTGTGTGTGTGTGTGTGTGTGTGTGTGTGTGTGTGGAACGTGCGTCCTGTGTGTTTGGCAAGTGTGGCGTGTGCTTGTGAGGTGCGGTAGTTTGGGAGCACCATCAGACAAGTTTTAAAAGAAACATCTTGGTTTTTAACTGTTTCTGAACAGATAATGTATTTCATATATGTAGTTGACCCAATTCAGGTTGCATCATGTACGGGACTGTTTATTGGTTGTTAGATTGGTTGCCCTGTAGTGTTTAGTTTGAAAGAGCAAGCTTTGCTATTGTACTGGAACACTAGGTGTCACTGTATCTCACTGTATCTTTCCCTGGGCCCATCTGGTCCTTGATCTGTGTTGTGTCCGTGATACGATCCAACACACGCGCACACACACAGCCACACGTGCACGCACACACCTGCATGCGGCCGTGTGCACACACCCACACACACAATGTTAAATATCAATACACAGTTTCTTAATTGTGTCCAGAATTTAAGTTTGTTGTAACTGTGGAGACTTGCAGTAATTCTGATGGACAGTTTATAGTAAATGTGATGTCACGTCCTTTTACTAGCAGACGCACTTGTGTTTGGTAAGCAAAGCGGTGGCAGCACCAGCAGCACCCCAGTAGGGGGAGCTATACAGCTGTAGGAAAGGAGAAGTGTGAGAAAGTGAGCATAAAAAAAAGGTTCAGAAAAAAATACTAAAATAAACCTCAGGCTGCCGTATCCTAAATACCAAATATGTTTATGGGCATGCTCAGTGGGTCTATTGACCCCCGCCCCCCATTATTTTTAATGATACTCAGTTTATAATCTTGAAAAAAGAATGTCTTTGGATTGAGCCTAATCCCCCTTGGATGACTGCCATATATTCTGTGTGTGTGTGTGTGTGTGATGATGAGTAGGATGGATGAAGAGTGTTAGCTGGAGGACGCTGTGAGCTGCAACGGTTGTTAGGGAACGCTGAGTGCTGAGTGGAGGGCTGTGTCTCTCTGTCTGTGGAGTGCTTTCAGGGACACAGGAATCAGGGGTATATTTTGGATACATGCATGGATTTCCACCTGTGTAATTCATAGGAAATACAGGTTGTGGAAATTAATCTGAATTTTTTTTTTTCTTAATCATCTCCCTTTCATATAAGACCACAGCGGCTGCACTGGCTCTTCCATTCACTTCACCTATTTGTTTTTCACTGGTTGTCACCACAAAAGCACTGTGAAATACTCACTTGACCTACCAGGTGAAGATAAGGATTTAAAAAAGTGAAATTCAGACATGAATGATTTTTCTGATTGTGTTCTGCTGTCAAGGTTTTTACTCGATTTTTACAAACAGCTTGTGCATACTATCTCAAGTGAAATGACATGCACACCGGAGAAAGTGTTCCCGATTAAGAGGTTTTTTTTTTCCTGCTGTCGTGCTACATAAGGGTGTTTTTCCTCAGACGAAACGAAACTCAGAAATGTTTTTCCTGGCCGCCATAACGCGGTATCTTTAAGCATCAGGGGCACTTAATTCCCTCTAAGCAGCCGTGTGCTTACATGGCGAAATAAGTGCGTGAGGCTGAGGGAGAGATATAAATTTTTTTTTTAAAAACAGTGCCTGAGAGAGAGGGTATTGAGGAAACCAGAGATGTTGAAATAACACGTCTCCATCGATTTGGCAGACTGAGGTGTGAGAGGGCGCTGGTCAGGACAGGGGGCGGAGCTTACGGCGCCGTGGCTGTGGGCGTGGTCTGCGTCTTACGCCCCCCCTGCTCTCTTCTCTCTCTCTCTCTCTCTCTCTCTCCCCTCTCTCTCTCTCTCTCTCTCTCTCTCTCTCTCTCTCTCCCCTCTGGTTGTGGCAAAGCCAACACCCCGCCACTTCCGTCTCCGTGACCCCGGGGAAGATCAAGGCGCTTCGCGGAAAAGAAGGGGATGTTTTTGTTCAGGCGTCGGGCTCTCGAGACGCGATCCACGGCGTGATTTGCCTGTGGACGTACGATGCTGCGTTTAGCCCTTCCCTCCAAGGGCTTCTCTCCCCGCTGGCTGTTACATAACCTCATGGTAGACGGTCATTCGGCGCTTTTAACGCAAGACGTCTCGCGGAACAGCAGAGTCGCGGTCGGGAGCGTGCGTTCGGAGGGGGGGGGGGGGGGGGGGGGGGCGCGACGCAACGCGTTCTCTTCTCACCCCTCTTTCACGTTTCCGCAGAAACGGGCCAGGCCGAACACAAACCAGACGCACCTCTCCGAGATGAAGATTGAGTTCGGCGCCGTGACCGCGGTCACTGTTTGACGGCCATTTTGAGTGCCGATGACACCGGTTTTCATGCGATGCAGTAGCCCAGTGCCTCTTTGCATTGGATCAATTTAAAAACCGACAGGTTTCGCACATTTGGTAAAGTGAAGTAGGAGCTCATACCCTGCGAGTGGAGACCTCCACTGGACTGTTCTACCCAGAATGCGCATGGCTCTGGCACAGTCGACTGGCTTGGCATTGGCCGAAGGCACGGGGGCCCAGCTTGGCCCGCTGTGGGCGCGGCTGGCAGTTCGACTCGGCGGCTGAGCCTCTGTAGGCCGAGAGTTGCCTTCATCACGCGGCCCACCCCTGAACCGGGTCCAGAACCGGACCCGGGGCTGCTTCCGTACCGCCGGTCCAGGCAGAATCTGGGCCGGGTCGCGGGTGGTAGACGGCTGACGTCCAGCAGGGAGCAGGGCCTGTAGCTGGGGAACAGCGCTGATGCTCTCAAACCCAGCCAATGGAAACACAGGGATGTTATCCAGGTCACTTTGCAGGGTGTCATTCAGGAACAGAGATATTTTTGGCCTGCAAAAACCCCAAAAAAACAAGCATTTTAGTGTCATATTCACACTTGAAATCTTATTTCTATTTTTTTTTCGTCTAAATAAAACAAAAAGATTGCCAATGAGGTGAGAGAGTTTGAGGTGAGAGAGTTTGAGTCATTTAAATATTTGCCAATACGGTAAGACAATTTTTCTTGTCTTACAAAAAAAAAAAAAAAACTAATCATTTTGTAAAAGTATTCACAGAAATGGGGGTGGGAGTTTGACGGCAGTCTCAAAGTTACAGACTCAAAGTTACAGACCAACGCTCAGTTACCTTGTGCTGTTGAAGCCGTAGTAGCTTAAGACTCACTAGTAATCCTGACATGTTCACATTAAAATGGTTCTTAATATTGGACTTTGATTCGCCAATGAGAAACTCCAGAACAGACAACAGTTGAACTCCAGCACCCATTGCCCGATGAGAAAGTTACCAATCTAAGTGTCTAAAAGGATAACTTTATGGAACGTCCTTTTGGTATTTATTTAATGGTATCATTGCTCTTATGTGAATGGACAGGGTAGGTCGTGGAGTACATGGGTTTAATTTATAGTGCTGAGTAGAAACGGCATCTCAGAATTTACACATGATCTCAGCAGGCAAAGTAATTCCAATGTGAAAATCAAATAGAAACATGTGGGTTCATCTAATGGAACGCAGATCTCACGGTAAATCTGTCATCCACCTCATCCAACAAGTCATTTTTTCCTGATGAATAAAAAAAAAGATGACATCCGTTTGCTGTGTACTTCAGGGTTCAGGGAAAAGCAACTGATTTCACAGTTAACGATAAAGCTCGCCTTTCACAATGAGTTTTCACATCTCGGTCATGTCGTGAAATAAAGCACGCTATGCTCATTTAGCAGTGTGTTGGTGAATTTGCTCACGTTATCGTTGGTTGTAAATTTTCCAACCAATTAAAAAAAAAAACACATTTCCTTTCGATTTGCTCCCATAGATCACAGCCTCATTGCGGGTGGCTTAAATGGGTAAATGTGGCTCATTAATGGAAGTGGGAGCTTGCCAGTGTGTGCTTAAGGGTACTGTAAAAGCGCGGTTCTGTTGGCCAGCCGCTAACATCATGCTAATGCCTGATGTGTCACTGCAGTGCGGAGGTGTATCAGTATGCTGGACAGTGGCCACAGGGGGAGACCCTGCTCTTTACTAATGAGAGCCCTTGGGGGGGAAGGCCCTTGGTGGGAAGGCCCTAAGAGGGGAAGGCCCTTGGGGGGATGGGGCGGGGCTGGTGCCAGGGTGATCAATTTGGAATTTGGCCCCCCCTGCTTTTGTTCCGCTCAGCTGATTGGTGGATGTGCACTAGACCACAGTTTCAGTCAGCGCATAGCTCTGCATTGATTGGCTCAAAACCGAAGGCAGAGGACAATGGATACAAAACATGTTGCGAAACATGAATCGGGGCCCAAAAAGCATCAGAGAAAAACACAATGAATTGGCTTGTCTTTTATTTAACGGCAGCAAGGGGGGTTGTAATTGTTTTGGTCCATTCCCATTAGCTTTGTCTCTTGGAATGGTATTTGGCTGAGTCAAAGTGAGACTAGTTTACGGAATAGGGGGCGTTCATTTCCCATAACACAGGACGAGGGCAGGAAGTGGTTTCTCCGTCGTCGCTAACGGAAACCGCTCGCTGGTTTTCCTGAAGTCTGGTCCCGAGGAAGGGTTAATGCTATCGCCAGGCGTCTGCTAGGAGGCTGGAAGGGCCAGAGCCTTTTTTTTAAAAACTGCTCAATGGGTGCCTTGTCAGAAGAAAACATGGCAAGTAATCACACAAAGCTTCTTTAAATATTGGTTTCGCAGTCCAGCCAAAGCACCCATCTTCCTTACATATGGCAAGGATTGCAGCGAGTCTATCTTAGAGTCTTCACTCGCCACGGGTTACAGAGAGGAAGAGCCCTGTTATCGGGTTAAAAAAATAAATAAAATGAAAAGTGTTCCCAGGATCTGTACATGCTAATGATCACTTTCCTCCAGCAGCTTCCCTCGAGTGGCCTTTTAAAATTCCTCCTGAAAAACTGTTTGTGGCAAGTGCGGTTGCAACAATGTGCTTTAAAAATAGAATTTGGCTGATTGATTGATTGACCAGAGGACCAGAGAGTCCTTGGTCCTGTGCAGTTGTGAAAAATAATATCCAATACCCAGAAGTAAAACACACTGTACGCATAGTCACTGAGAAAAGACAGTGATGGTAAATTCAAGCATTCGGTACACCAAGTACATGCATTTCTCTCATGTATTTAAAAGGGAAAACACACACACACTGTCACAAAAAGCACCCTATGGGACCACTGGGAGCCCTTGGATGGGGAGCAGCTGATTTAAATCTGTTCTGCTTAAAGGTCACAGGTTCGATTCCCAGGTAGCACACTGCCATTGTACCCTTGAGCAAGCTACTTCACCTGCATTGCTTCAGTGTATATCCAGCTGTATAAATGGATGCAATGTAAATGCTTAATTATGTAAGTTGCTCTGGTAAGAGCGTCTGCTAAATCCAGTAATGTAATGTAATGTAAAGCACACGGGGCAGAAGCAGCCAGACTCGCGCTTTGCGCAGCTCGTAATAGCGTGCTGGTCCTCTACAAGGAGGAGGCGAGCGCGAAACTGGCACCCGGCAATAAATCTAGGACTCGGCTCGCACCTCGTGTCTTCGGCCGGGAGCCGTGCCAAGGCGAAGTTCCTCCGGCTCCTTCCCCGACCGAGACCACACAGCTTACGCAGACACTGAGCCCCGCCGAATATTTATTATGCCGTCCCCCACGTTAGCCCCGCGCGCTGTGAAATCCAACGCTAAAGCTTTATTATGCTCTCCTCCGCGCCGGGTCCCGGCAGGCAGTTATTGGGTAATTACGCGTCTGTGTTAAAACCGTCTCGGCGCGCTCGCCGGCGGCGGCTGTCCGTGCCGCGGAAGATTCTCTGCATTCCTCGGCGCTCGCGCGGTTCTGTTTACGCAACGAGGACCGGCACAGCTTCTGCTCAGCAGCCGAGGGCTTGAATTTGTTTTCAGAATTTTTTTTTTTTTTTTTAAACTCAGAATGAACATATACGGTAACTTTTTCTTAAGAATGAGCATTGCGAATATGCTAGAAACCAAGCACAGTGTGCAGTATCTATTTGTGTCGTTTTATCAAACTGTCAGAAAACAAATCATGACAAGGAGTTATATTTGTATTTCATGTAGCTCCTGTCATATAAAAAAAAAATGCTTTTACCTCAAAGGCAGTTTAAAACCATATCATCTACTGCCTTCAAATTTCTGTGACCCCAGTGTTACACTTAAAGGGATTCTGAGTTTGAATAGCACTGAACAGAAACTAGTGAACCTTTCTCCTCAGGTGAGTTTTAAAAGGAAAATGCTTTTACTTCAGGGAGACATTGATTTTCTTCCATGCGAGCAAAGGGGCGGTTATGATGCAAGGTGAGACCAGTTAAAAAACATTGGTTAGTACTGATGCTGCTGTTGGCAGGGTGGTGAGTGGTGAAAACGTTGTCTGGGCAGCCAATTTTCCTCTTCAGCTCACGGCCTTCTCGTAGGCGGAGCCAGACCTCTGTCAGACGCACCGAGGCAGGAGGCCTGCAGGTTCAGCAGCGGGAGCGCGCGCACGCGGGGTTTTGGCCGAACACCGAGTTTTCACAGTTTACCCACAATACCTCCAGGTGCCGCGTCGGAGGGCCGAAGCCGAGTCTCCAGGTTCATCGCCCGCGGGGCCGCGCGCCCGGGCTCATCCGCGAAAATTATCACAGGACGCGCCCCCCCCCCCCCCCCCCCCCCCCCCCCCCACCTGTCAGCCGGAACGCCCTCTCTCATTTCCTGAGCGGACGCGAGAGCGCGTCGAAAATCCCCCCCCACGGTCTGGAAACGATCGTCGCCTCGACTCCGGCCCGTAGCGCTGCCGCCGCCGCCGCCGCCGCTCTCCCCGGGCAGGTGCGCGAGGTGCGATTCCCGCCACCTCCGCCCGCCCTTAACCAAAAACACACACCGGGCACGGCCCCGAGCCGAAACGTTCACTCCGTCCCGTAGCGACCAAAACCGTGACCCCGGTCAGTCCCCCGGGCAACGGCAGGTCCTCTGCCTCACAGACGCTCCGCCAGATGTGAGACGTTTTTTTTTTTTTTTTCCCCAGCAGCCTTTGCTCCCTCAGCAGCTCCGTTATGCGCAACCACAGAACCGCGGCTGGAATTTTCTAGAAGGCGCGCTTCAGCGGCGAGGTGCTGCGGGCGCGCGAGAGAACGCGGGCAGCGCGGAGTGTGAAAAACAGCCGGCCAGCTGGTCTGCGTTCTGCTGCAGTCCTTTTTCCCCTTCTGGCCGGTCTTTATTTCCAGGGGAAGGGCGGACTGAACGAGAGCAACGATGAGGGCGGGGCTTCTCACGATGGGAGGGCGGGGCTTCTCACTATGGCGATGCATTGATGAGCTGTTGTGGGTTACATCACATTACATTACATTTATTTGGCAGACGCTTTTATCCAAAGCGACGTACAAAAAGTGCATTTCATGGTCATAGACAACTACTAAACACAGGTTCAGTAAGATACAATACTTATTTTGTACAGCTATTTCTAGCCAAGACACAGTTTAGTTCTCACACAGTGAACACTATTCAGACCTAACGCTGTGGTGCTCCAGTTAATGTCCTGTACAATATACCAATCTGGCTGGCAATCATGTATCGTCTCTCTGTACAGTAGTCAGCCTATTTGGCTTCATCGTAGCTCTGTGCTTCTCTGGACCTACTTGCTGTGGTTAGTTAAGTTTTTTTTTTTTTTTTTTTTTTTTTTTTTTTTTTTTAATCATTTCATGATGCATGAATTCAACCTGCTCCAGATGGAGGGCAGTGGGAGTTTCTCAGAGAAGGACAGAGAGTACTGCAGGCACTGTTATTGCAGGATTTCTCAGACGGGGCTGAAATGCATATTTGTGCTATTTCATGCACGCGTGCATCCCAAAAAGTTGCGGAAGTATTACTTTCCAGTTGAATTTTATCCCATGTTTGCCTGCTGGGAAGCTCAATCCAATTCTAATAGAAGTAACGGAAAAATATATAGCCACAGGAGATGGCATGGCAGGCAATAGAACCCGTGTTTGTGGTGCTGATACACAGTAAATATTCAGTGTTAAATCAACTCTTGCGGAGCACGTTGGGTCCCTCTTGGATTTGTGTGTACTCTGTGGGAGTTGTATTAACACTGGTTATTTTACTGTGTTGGTTATTAAATATACTCAAGATGTATGTGGCTCTGGGAACCTGGTGTGGGAGGTGCTAGGAAAATTGTTATTTCCTGTTATGCACAGATTTCCACCATCAGTTCTTTCACGAGGTTTTACAGACAGACGTCCACTCAGCTGCTGTTTTCAGTCAGTCTTCAGTCCATCAGATTAGCCAATCAGCTTTGGCTATAACTGGGTACAGCAGGCTGACCGCAGGTTCTCAAAAGGACCAGAGGGGTCGCCAATGCGCAATGAACAGGGCCCCTAATGGGGTTCCCTGAGAAGCTTGCCAGCCCGAATTGGGAGTGGGGTCTCACTGGAGGCCAACTGCATCCCATGACTGCAGACTGGCAGGGTACTTATGAGGGACTGGCCCAAATTGTTGGATTTGAGGTGCACTAAATGGATTCAAGATGACAAAAACAGATTTGTGTGTACAATCACTTTTTTATTCTTAATATAATTTTACATGTGCAACATCTAATGTGTGTACAACGTTTAATATACAAATCAGATGCACCTGGAACAACATAAGGTTTGCAGAGCAGCAGAAAGTCACATTTTGTCCATTTGCTTCCATTCTTTTTTTTCTGACGCACTGTAATTCTCAGAATGGAAATACAGATTTCACCGAACTGGAAACAGAAGTTAGTCTGACAAAGACAACAAAGAACGGTATGAAGAACAGTTTGGAGAACGGATTGCGGGAAATTAGATGGGAAAAGTAAAACTTTGCCGTATGACGGATGAAAGAAGTTGGAAAGAAGTTACACAGCCCGTGTGGGAAGGCGGATTCCCCCACTGAAGAACGCGCATGAAACAGAAGCACTTGCTGTTATCCAGCTGCGCTATCAGCTGACTGATCTCCCTTGGCAACAGAGCGTTCAGGCCTCCGTAGTTCACGTAACATACGTCATTCATAGATGCGACTGGAGAACGACTTTAGGAGCCACGTTTTTCTGATCAAAATGCCCAACGCGGTACAGGTGCCGGACAGATGGAGAACACAGAGTCATGTCTCGTGAAAGCACAGCTAAATATTTCGGACGCAGCAGTAAACTCAAGCCGTGGTTTGTGGAGACATTTTTCGTATATTCGGTGTATTTAGAGCTGAAACTGCACGATGCATATTTGCAGTACGAATCTATGACAAATGCGTGAGTGGTGAGACCAGAGACTGTTTCATCGTTGTGACGTTGAACTGAAAACGCGTTTTGATCACCAGACCCCCCCACGAGCTCACTGCATCCCAAGTGCTGTTTTGTGAACAATCAGGGCAAAGTCATATTTCAGCTTAATGACACATATACCAGAATGCAACTGATGTGAGGTAAAATGCGCACATTAACGCATGCATGAACAGGACGTTATGCAGCCTTTTATAAAGTGATTGATTTTGGTGTGAAACATTAATATTAGAGCACAGTAACATTAACTAGACAGACAGTTTAACCAGATCTATTTTACAGTAAAGCTTTATGTACAGAGATTGTCATATATTATAAAAATTATATTCCCCAACAGCATGTTCAAGTAATTACACCCAATAACACATTGTTTTGATATACACATACAAGTACGCCCCAGGTATTTGGAAAATTACATCAGCTGACAATGATTGCAGTGAAGCTGATTTTTTTTTATTCTAGTTTTCAAATGTTGCTGAAATACTATATCAAATCATTAAGTTTATATTTTACAGGGTTTTTTCCTTCTGTTGCCACGTTTATGTTCCTGTCATATTTTCATTGAATATGACCGTATCATTTCCTAGGGATTTTAAGTGCCCGAGGAATAGTCTGTATGTAAAGTAAAGATCTGTTGTACCACGTGAGTTCGGTTGTTCGTTATTGTCAATAAATAATTGCGGAGACGCAGACGCGCGTTCACGAATCCATCGGGATGTCGCCGCTGGGTTTGATGGGGTTGTCGAAGTCTTTCCAGGTGCCTGAGCTGCCCGTTGGGCTTCGGTTGGCGATTTTTGTTATGAGCGTGGTTCTTCTCAGGCTGCTGTCGGAGTCCTCCTTGAACTTGTGCCGCATTCTCGGGCAGCAGGGGAAGCACTGGGTGAAGTCGTACAGGAGGTGGCCGCTGAAGATCATGTAGATCCACGGGTTGCAGCAGCTGTTGAGGCTCGCGAGCAGAGCGGAGAGCGTGACCGCGGTGTTCTCGGAATCTGGAACGAAGGCGGAGAGAACGGGAGAATATCACTTATAACTGACCTTGAAATTGTTGCCATTTTTTGCATCTGGTATGCAATGTTGTATGCCTTGTATGTGTTCTGTAATTGTAATTTCGTAAAAAAGTATCTGATGTTACTGAAATCATTACGCGCATTTAATCGAGTAATCTGATTTGCCAAAATCCTTTTGCGCGTGTCGCACAATCTGTCGCATTATATTTTATATACAGAAAGGTACTAATTGGGCAGTTCTGGAAAAAACTGTTTTATATACGAAATGCTTAGTATCAAAATGAACGAAATCATTTAATTTAGTCTATGTTCCTATCTTCCCTTTTATGCATGATCATACAGGTAACTATAAACACCTCTTTACCATTAAACTGTTTTATATATTTTCAGCATCTGTAGTCCTGCAATATAATCGCCTTACCCGTACGTCACATGCATGCGGTTTATAAATATAGTAGGCAATGTCATAAACAGAAACAACAGTGACAACTGCCAAAACACGAAGCTAGATGACACCTGTGCACTTGTCTCATTCTTTTCAAGGCACACAGTCGTGTTCATTAGGTAGCGAGCGCAAACGTCATTTCTTCCGTCGTTGTAGCAAACTTTGTGTATGGTTGACTAAATTCAGTAACCCAGTACACCTTAAATGTATACTAATGACCTTCTTTACATGTAGATGGCTGTCTTTCGGTACAGATCAACTGCAGGTACAGAACACCTTTTGGAATTTTCGTAATTTCTGAAATGCGCAAAGAAAACGCGCGTATTTGCTGCGCAAAGTTGTTCTGCGTTTGGAAAGCACTACTTTCAGGATGAACGCGGAAACCCATGAGCTGATATTAAATAGATAAATGTTCATAATCGTAACTCAGCATTGCAACAGGCCAAATAACATATTATTCACAGAGTTTCCGATGTGTTTTTTATCGAAACAACCCCGATTATCCAAGTGATTCCAATGCACAGCTTACCGTCCCAGGAGAAGTTTTCATCCCAAACCGACCACATCTGTACGATGAAAAATGGAGCCCAGCAGACAATGTACGCGAGGACTATTACAAAAGTCATTTTGACAGTCCTCAGCTTAGCTCTGGATATGGTGGTGATACTATTACGGAGGTCTTCCCGATCAAACCACTTTTAAACGCAGTGTGCGTCGTGCTCTTTTTGGTTTTGTACTTGATGTTTTTCCAGATGCTGTGGCAAATGAAACCGTAACATATCATCAGTATGACCACTGGGATAAGAAAGATGCCGATGGTTATCCACGTTATGTACGCCTTCACACCCCAAGGCTGTATGAAGTGACCCCAACAGTCGTACACGTCAGACCCGTTTTTTATCTCGCTCAGAGAAAATATGAAGTACTGCGGACTGCTCAGCGCCAGGCTGCATATCCACGTGCTGATGATCATAACGTACGACCTCTGGGTGGGTTGCTGAAGCGTCTTCAGAGGGTGACAGATGGCGATGTAGCGGTCCAGAGTCATCATGACCATCATGTAGGTGGAGGCGAACATGCCCAGGACCTGCAAGTGTTTGACGATCCTGCACAGAAAGTCCGGTCCGTAAAAGCGAAAGGTGATCTCCCAGCAGAGCTGCGGCAAGACCTGAAAAAAAGCGACCACCAAATCGGCCAGGCTCAGGTGCTTAATGAAGAGGTGCATCCGTGACATCTTCTTCTTGGTATTGTACATCGCCAACAAAACGCTCAAGTTGCCAACGACGGCCACGACGAAGGTGATGCTCAGAACCGTTATCTCTATCTTCGCGACCTCTTCGTTTCTTCCAAACGGGTCGCTGTCGTTTCTCGTCGAGTTCGCCCTGTCGGAGAGTCCCATTGTTAGACCGTCTTTGGGACTAAATTGCAGGGACTCATTTGTGTCGGTGAAATTCCACGGGGCTCCGGGGTAAATCTGCAAGTCGGCTGGGAAGTGCATGGCAGAATATCTCTGCGCGCGCCTTTCGCCCCAGCTGTGGAAAAGGATTCTCCCTGCACTTCTGTTGCCGTGCGCCACTCTCCGTAAAATCTCACCGGAGACCACTAGTTGCACTGAGAGCCCACAGGGTTTTAAGCGCGCATCACATTTCAGCTACCACGTATGAGCCCCCAACGGCCAACCCCTCTGTGTCTCTGCGCCAGTGGCCAGTTATGTAGCGCTTGACAAAATAACTTACCCCCCCCCCCCCCCCCCCCGCCCCTTCCCCTCCAGATATGTTCTGTGTAATGTTGTTGGACATTTTTAACATACATCATGTATTATAGCAACATTATCACAGGGTAATATGATGAAGTCACATAACCTAGACCATGTTAATCTAATCTGTTTCTGAAGAGTCGGAAATCAATGCGCCCTGGGGCACAGAGTTCACTGTTAGCATTGTGGCTTTCAGTGCGTTCTATAAAATACGAATTTAAAATACGTTTAGAAATGTCTCGAATGTTTTTGAAAGTAATTTAAATTCAATATATTAAATAATTGATTATTTGAAATGATACAAACACACAGTATATGATTTCTTGGATTTAGTCGGAAATACTCTTATTTACTCGGTGTCTTTATTCAGAATAAAATCCAGCGCAGCAGAATTAATCTTATTTTGTCTTTTAATTACAACATGTCCGTAATGGTAGTGTATACACAACATAACCTGCTCCCACATTTGCAGCATTTGTCGGAAAAAATAAGCAGTATTCAAATGTATGTAGCTTGTTGTTAGCCAGAATGATTCAGCAGGCTTAAAATAGGTCGCGTCTTATGTCTCTTGAATTGATAAACGTGTTGTTTATTATCGGTAGATTGATACAGGACCACTGGCCTGCATTCTTGGGCATGCGCAAGGTATATGAAATGTATTCAACACAATATCTGAAGTGAGGCTGTAACATTTTAAGGAAGCATTTAAAAAATACTTAAGATACCTTTAATATGAGTATTCTGTTTCTCAAGAAATACTTTTTAGTACTCAGTGAAATATTCACAACCCACAGGTTTTATGCAGGGGGATGAGTCTGTTATCTGTTTGAAGATTCACAAGAAGAGAAGGGCATTGAATATTTCTCTCACATAAGTAATATTTCAGCATTGATATCTCTGAATAATATCTACCATAAACAATAAATATTTTAGTCTGCAAGATAAAAATTCAGTTTGACACTTAAACTTAACCTTTGAGAAACCCAAACCTTTCACCTTCGTACCATTAGAAAAGGATGTTACACATTAACTTTTTTCCCCCCCATTTCGTCAGGAATGGGCCCGATAGCATGTGAAGTACTGTCAGGCGCACATGAAAATCCATTGACTTTTAAAGCAAGTCGATGTAAATTAAAATGAGAGAGGCTGCTGGGTGGCTTGTCCAGTTAAGGCTCTGAGGCCTGAGTGTGACCCATTTTATTTGTTTATACGACTGGCACTGAAAAAAAAAATGCAGAAAAACTTTTACATTATCAATGGAAGAAATGTAGTTATTTGAGAAGGGCTACGAACCTTCAGGTCCGTGCGAGCGTAATGCAATCTGCAGCGTTTACACTGGACAGCAAATCTTATCTTTGAACGTTCATACGGATAGAAGAGCAATAAATAACGTTGCTTAGAAATGCGTATTTTGACTCTGTTGTCTCTGGACAGCATCTACCGTAAACAGTTACGAGGAAGGATTTAAAAAACGGTCGTTCCCAGGCAACCTGTGCCGTGAGTGCAAGCGATGCCGCGTTGCGCGTGAGAAACACGCACACCGGGGAGCTCTTCTGTGTTTGACGCAAGTGTGGATTTGAGTGCTGCCGGTGCTTCCAAGGGTTTCTCAGTTGCGGGGGGGAGTTTTGCGGGCTCGAAACCCGACGCAGCGCTCGAGTGTGCTTGCGGTACTTTCGGAAAGGAGGCTCTCCTTCGGGACGGATTGCTCCGCCTCGTTTTTAGGTCGTCTCCGTGAATCGACTTATTGACTTGTTTCCTGGGCCACGGTTTACCGTGAAATGCCATCGCCCGCGGCTACTGTAGCGCGAGTCTCCGTTATTAGCGTGTCACTTCCTGAAGGGGCCCCCCTGGGCCCGCTCAGAAAGTGCACCTGAGGGGCTGCTTTAGAACGAAGCGCAGAATGTAGGGATTTACGGCCCTCCTGTATTTGGGCGAGTAGCGCTGCTTTAAAGGATAGTGCGTGCATCTTCACAAGGGTAACTCAGACCTGCAGTGGACCACCCTCAACATGAGAGCTTATGTGTGTGTGCGTGTGTGTGCATGGGTGCATGGGGGGGGGGGTGTCAGTTGTCTAAGGGTCTTTTTCATGAGCCATACAATGATGTGCAAAGTCTTTAGCTTTTCAGTCTTCAGGCTTCGCCAGGCTTTCAAAGTAAATTTTAGGCGTTTTATTTTGAAACATCATTTAGGCCATTTCAGTCAAGGCTGTTGGCACAGACATTGCTTTCCCACAAGCCTTGTGCACAGTTGCTCAGATATTTTCTCTAGTAACTCCGACTCTGTTTTGGGTGGTGTATTCGTCACGGTCTTATTTTGGTTATTTTGTAAATGAACATCCCTTTCACATAGTATTGATGCCCCCCCCCGTCTCATCTCATTGTCCTGCTCCCAGTTTGGGCCGGCCAACTCAGCTTAGTCAAGGTGGTTCTGCGTCACTCTCTCCCCTGAGGATTCTCTCGAACCCTTACACAATCGGAACGTCCCTGCTACAGGTCAGGGGTGCCCAGTCCAAACCAAACAGGGTCGGTGTAGGGTGCAGGCTTTTGTTGGAGCCCAGCACAACGACACCCGATTGTACTCATTAACCAATCACGGTCTCGGATCAAGACTTACACCTACAATCGGGTGTCTAAGTGCTGGGCTACAGCAAAAAACCTGCACCCACATGGACCCAATTCGGATAAGACTGGACACCCCTGCTTATAGATCAGGGGCTTGCAGACTCCGCCCTGGAGATCCACAGTGTACGCTGGTTTTCATTACAGCCAATTAGCAGCTCGTTAAAGCCAGGAGGTTTTATATTGTCCTTGGAAGGAAAGCCAGCTCGCAGAGCAGGGTCCCAGGACCCGGTTTAACCCCCCCCCCCCGCTGTGGAAGGTCCTCATGTGCACTCAGGGCTCCCCAGGTCATGTGGAAATTCGAGAGGCCTGAGGGGTCCCACCCGGCACCCCACCCCGTCCCACTGAAAGCAGAGCGGGGGGGGGGGCTCCCCACGGAAGTGGCTTCTCCCGAACCGAAAATCAGCCCGGGTCTTCCCATCAGAACCGTCCCGCAGGTTAAACGTGTCACCGAACCGCCGGACCGCAGGGTCCCCCGAGAGAGGCCAATCAGGAGGCTCCGTTGGCTCACCCGCGCTCCTTGTTCACTGGCTGCTGACATCATCGCTCTGTCACTCGTGGCCCGGGGCCAGTCAATTTATTTTATTTCTGTAGCTCCGCCTGTGATTGTGCCAGAAATCCTGGGAAGGGAACTCAGCTGATCCATTGCTGTGTCCCTACAGCACCTCCATTTATTAACTTTTTCAAATTTTCCGACTTTTTTTGTGCGCTGTTTCATGCTTGCTGCCATCCATACAGTGCCTGTGCTCTTTCCGGACCTGAGTCACGAAACCCGAATGTAAACACTGGAGCTTTATCGGATATTTCGCTTTTCTGTTTGTTCTGCTGGCCAGCTCTCTTTCCCCCTCACTTCCACTTGCATAAATAATTACGTTCATGTAAATTATTCATTGCGCAACATTGCTTTGGCATTTCCAATACGAGAAATGGTCTCTGCCGAGGAACGTAACAAAGTTTGACGTTCAATTTAATTTTCAATTTATATGCCTTGCCAGCCAAGTTCCAGGCGAGACGATGAGCATTTATTTTGCCGTATCCCGGAAAATGTGGACAGGCGGAAAGGGCCGATCGCACTAAACGAAGAGTCGAGTTACGCAATAAGAGTTTCCAATTATTAAGATTTATTGGAGCAAAGCTTTGGTATTGGACGCCTGACCTGTTTCATAATCTGCACATTGCCGTTGTCGGGTTCATTTGACACCGCTACTGTAGGCTCATTAAATCCGCATTAGTGGCGTGTTTCTCCCTGTCCGTTCATTTGAACTCGTGGGGACTGGCCTGCGCGGTGCATTGCAATACACCGAGCAAGGGAGAGAGCCTCGGATGAGAGTCTGTGTCACACGTCCTCCTCAACCAGTGCCGCACAGAGGAACAGTGCTGTAAGAGTGTGTGTGTGTGTGCGTGGGAGTGTGTGTGTGTGTGTGTGTGTGAGGGTTTGCATGTGTGTGTCTGTGAGTGTTTGCATGTGTGTGTCTGTGAGTGTTTGCATGCGTGTGTGTATGTGTGTGCGTGTTCTTGAGTGTGCGTGTGTGTGTGTGCGTGTGCGCGCGTGAGTGTGAGTATGAGTGTGCGTGTGTGCATTTGAGTGTGTGTGTGTGTGTGCGTGTGTATGTGTGCTTGAGTGCTCGTGTGTGTGTTTGAGCATATGTGCGTGTGTCTGTGTGTGTTTGAGTGTGTTTGTGCGTGCGCGTGAGCGCGTGTGTGCTTGAATTGTTTGTGTGTGAGTACGCGTGCGCGCGCGTGTGTGTGTGTGTGTGTGTGTGTGAGAAAAGCACCGTTCTCTGTGCAACACTAGCGAGGACAGTGCGTATCTCAGTGTCTCACAGATCTTTTTCTCACAGGTCTTTTTCTCGTGTAGCAGGATGTGTCTCTGGGAGCTGCACCGCATTCTTAACGGATCCGTGTGAACCAGCCTTACCGAGTCCCATCTGGCACCACCGTCGCCTCTGAATCACATGAATGAAAAGCACACCATGAGCACAACTGTTATTGGCGGATTATTGTTATCATGTGCTAATTGGCTAGTTTTTCTTACGGGTGGGATTTGTTCTGCTACTTGGTACAATACTACTTGGGATGGGTAAAAACAAGGATCTAATTCAAGAGTACTGTAATTAGCCTATTTAGTTTAGCCTTTAAACTCTTTTTTTAAATCTTTTTAAAATGGGACACTGTAATGAAAATGTGATCTGTATACTGTAGGTTATGTAAGTTTTATACCTTTATTTTGTGTGCACTGTCTGTGCAGGGACTTTGTTGAAGACTGAACAAACATTACATTGGGTTATCTCAATCCCAATCAGATACTGCTTGTCTTGTATGAGTTATGGAACTTGTATTCGTATTACATGGTAAAACGCTTGAGGGCTGGCATTCAGTTAAATGCTCTTGGCTTGTATTTTTTTTTTTGTTTTGTTTTTTTTACTGTTAAAAGCAAATGGCAGTAATATCCGAAGCGGCCAGTGCAAATAGTTTCATAATGGTTTGTGTAATGTGAATTTAAATCAAATCAGACGCACTCTACATTGGCAGCAACCTGCGGCGGCTAGCGTTATGAGGTAAAATTGGATTTTTGTGTCAGTCAGCGTTAACTGAAAAAAAAAAAAGAAGAAATCGCCTGTAAATGAAACCGTTGGTCGATGGGGGAATTCAGTTTATACCCCAGTCTTCTCATTTAGAAACAATCAAAAGGAAAGAAAGTTCAAGTGACACCGAAATTGCCTTGTAAAAGCTTTGTTTATTGCCTCTGAGGTATTTGGGTTTATGAAGACAAATGCACATCATTTTTTTACAGCCCTGTTAATCCACTGCTTAATGCCTAGAACATATTCTCTTTCATCAGGCGGATAATATGGAATAAACAAAAAAAAACCAGTTGTGGACAATGTTGACTGTCCAAGGCCAGGAATGCAGACCTAAATCTGCTGGTCAGAGATTAGGTTTCATAAGCACTGTATTGGGGACAAGCTCTCTGTTTTTCAGCACACAGACACACACACATTTTCCACTTCAAAGGTGTGTGATAGTGGGGCTGTTATAGTGGGTCTTTAGTGCCATTTGATAGCTATGCTCGGTCCTCTACCTTTCTTATTAATGCAGATATTCCCTCGTGTGCTGCAAGGTTTCTAAAGCTTGTGTTAAGTATCGCTCTAAGTGCAAATATTGAAGCAAAGTGGACACATCCTTTTGAGTGCCTTTTCGGTGTATTTCAATAGGTATTTCATTTTTTTTGTGAGCCGTTTTTCTAGAACAATTAACTGCTTGCAGAAACTATTGGGACTGGCACAATAGCCAAATGCACTATGTAGTTTTATAAAAAAATTGTAGTGATATGTAACCTTTGAAATTTCAGAATGCTTAGTTGTAGTTGGTTGGGAGCTGACTGTGGTGACATTTACTGGCGCCTAGCAACGCAGCGGTTTCCCTGGATCCATATCATAAGCCGACAGAACAATGATTAACAGGACAGGACACGGCGCAGCGACACACGCTCTCTGTGACTCGCGTCCTCTGCGGGATTCCCAGTCCCAAATTCCGGAAGGGCCGTTTAGAGACAAGGCGGGCGCACGTTCGGGCAAAGGCGCGATAACGCGCGCGGGTCTCCCCGGCAACGTCCGGCAGAACCGCCTCACCTCTTTACGTAACCGTCGGAAACGTGCGCGACGGCAGCCCCGCCCCGTTTCTGCGGTGTCACGCCAGACTGCGCGCGCTCTCCGGCGATGCTAATGCTAACGGCGCCCGGCGCCCTGGTTGACTGGGAAACAGTGCTGTTGGCGGGGGGGGGGGGTCAAAGTTCACCGAGCGTGCGTGCGAGTGCATATGCAGTATGTCTGAAGTTCCGTGAAATTTAAATAAATAAACCTTGACTGTTCTGAGTCTAGATCAAAGGATGTGTTTTAGAGGATTGGCGAGCCAAGAGCGTAAGCCTCCAGGTTTGTTGGCGCTTTGTGCTGTAAATTTCTGTCAGCAGGTGGTGGTAAGTTTTTAGATTGAACGCACGCCTGAGGAAAGGCCACTGTCATTCGCTGAGCGATAGACTGTGTCGCCAGAAGAAGATTGGAATGGGATTTTGTTCAGGCTACAGGGCTAATCATTATTTCCTTCGGTTTTTTTGTAACTTAATTACATTTGTAATTATAAAAACACAATTACATGTGTTTTTATTAGAAAAGAGTGCCATTTTGACAATGCAAGATGAGCAGCACTATATATACAGGTGAACTTGTTTTCTCTGTTGTTTCCTGAAGGACGCTAGCCCTTTCTGATAGGAGCAAAGTTAACTACTGCTTTATAACCTTCCCAAAGCACAGTGCACACAGCTCCTCGCTGTGTCCGTTTGAAGCTCAAATATCAACCGAGGAAAACAACAAAAACGATAAATCCTCACTGACAACGTAAGGAGTTTATGACTACGAAAGATAATCCTGCAAAATTCAGTCCACATGTGAAGAAGAAAATACCCCGCTTTGCTCTTTGGGAGTCTCTTTTATTTATCTGCATCCCCTTAAATTAGAATTTTGTTTGTTATGCTTTATTCTTATGCATTTATTCATAATGCATCATTCCACTATATATATATATATATATATTATATATTCCAGTTTTATTTTATTATATCATATATCATATATATATATATTACATCTGTTTGTTTTTTACCTCTCTGTTTTCTTAATAGTACAAAAACCTTTTTTGTCATGTAGTGTCACCAGTATGTTCACACAAATGATAAATGCCCCAAACGGAAAACATTCCTTCAGAGTTCCTTCATGTCATGTGAACCGTTCATGCGGGACGTGTGGGAAAGTGAAACCCATCGGAGCGAGCGCTGGTTCATCAGGACGCCTGCGAGCGGAGCTCTCTCCAGGGTTAGGCACTGAGAGCCCCTCTCCTCCCACACGGGCGAGTCCCCCGCCGCCCGCCGCCCGCGCCTCTGATCTCCGCTGCTGGACCGGCCCGGATTTACAGCGTTTCGGGGGGGGGGGAACGCTCCCATATTATAAACCGCGACCCTTCGCATCGTGTCCTCCCACTCACGCTTGGAATGGCCGGCTCATTCGCGGTGATTCGGGGGCGGGGCTAGGGGAGCCTCGTGAAGGGGGGCCCCTGAGGTTTAACGTGACAGAGCGGAGAAAGACCCTCCAACGGTGGCGAGAAAAAAAAAAAAACCCCCCAATGGGGAGAAGTCTCGGGGGGGAACCGGGTATGGCTCGATTTTAAAACCCACGCTCAGAAGTTGGTTATAGCGCTACTGCGTGCCCCACCTGCTTAGCCGAGTCCCGTGAGTGGGAAAACCAGCCCCGCGCTCTTAATGGCCGCTGCCGCCCTTTGACCTTTGACCTTCGACCCTTTGCCGTTGTTTCACACAGGAAAGAATGATTAAGGTCACCCGGCTGCGTTGTCGGAGGGGGAGGAAGCAGCCCCGTTTCACAGCCTCCAGGGCCCCTCTGTTCGTGAGGAGAATTTACTGTGTCCCGTGAACGAAGGATGGCCGTGGAACTTCCCCTTTCTTCTTCGGGGGGGGGGGGGGAGCCACATGGGGGGCGGGATGATCCATCCATCATCCAGATAATCCACATGGATTATCACAAACTTTTTCTTGTGAGAACGCGACTCTCTTCAGGGGTGACTGAGTTCCAGCTCATGGATGACCCATTGCAGACACCTCTTGATCACATGGACATTGCCTGAGAACAAAAAAAAAAATTAAGCTTCACAACTCTTATATAGGTAGATGTCTAGCTGTAAATTGGCAGAGATGAAATGAAATTAATAAGGGAACTTCCTAATGTTTAGCGGAAGTCTTTTTGTTTGAAGCTTTCATTTCCCCTTGCAGAATTCTATTATGCAAATGCTAGGTCTAATTTCTTGGCTCAGATATTAGGTTCTGTTCTGTTTAACATTGGTCGCTATTGGTGATGGACTCATTTGAATGTTGCACCACTGACAATTGCCAAATTGTAGAGTGAATTCAGGCCTGGCCTATGGAATGGAGGCTGGAGGGCCATGCAGATCACTGTTCCGTGCGTCTGAGCCTAAGCAGAGGTCCTCCCATAATGGGTTCCAGAATGTTCTGTCACCGTTGCGTCCCCCCCCCCTGTTACGTAACTAGGACCGAGAAAACAAAAGTGCAACCAAATGCAGCTCTTAGAATTCGCAAATGTGGTCCACAGCACCTTGCAGTGTAGAACAATAAACTATAAGATATCAATAAAGTATAACACATTGTTTGTGTGTGGGTTTGATCAGTCTAGGTGTTTTTGCTGAGATTTTTACAGCAGACTCTACATTTTTAATGTTTTTTGTTTCTTAATGTACTTTTCTTTTAATGTATAGATTTGAGTAAGCATATGCCATGTAGCATTAAAATATGAAGCAATGCCAAATGCAGTTCAGATGTCTGGATGATTAATTTCAGGTCGTTGTGTAATAAGACAGATACTGAAACAGAACGATAAGATTACCATGAGCGAAATGCATGTTGGCGTGTTTCATAACACGTGCCCCCCCCCCCCCCCCCCCCCCCCCCCCCCCCCCCCCCCCCCCCCCCCCCCCCCCCCCCCCCCCCCCCCCCCCCCCCCCCCCCCCCCCCCCCCCCCCCCCCCCCCCCCCCCCCCCCCCCCCCCCCCACCCACCCCCCACCCCCCCCCCCCCCGGCTATGTAATTCTGTGAAAATGACAACCAGCCCTATTATCGATCCATCTACGTGTGTGATTAACTCTGAGCCAGAACCATGTATTTGGCCCTCGGGGGGGGGGGACTGCCACACATAATGGGCTCTGTGATGTCACAGTGCAGACTCTCACGGTCTGGTTTGTGACATCACACAGCCCGCCGGTTCTTTAGACTCCACTAGACGCTCGGTGTATGTGTGTGTGTGTGTGAGAACGTTCTGGCTTCAGCGATGGGGGGGGGAGAGCGAGCTGTTGATATTAAGAGAAAGGAACGGAGCGTGCGGTGCGATGTGAGAGCGCGTAGCACGAGAGGTGTTCTGCTTCGCAAAGGCCCAGGTTGGTGCATCACATGGGAGCGGCTCTTTTACACCACCGTGGTAAAAGCTTGCAGACCTCCAGTACAGTTAAGCACTACGTTTCCTAGCCCCCCCCCGGGGACCCAGGCCTTACCCTTTAGGTTGGTCTCACAGGCTGCAATATTTATTGCATCCACGGTAATCTTTTTTTTCATTTTAAAAGATTTTTTAAAGACGGGGATTTACCTAAACGCTATTACCGACGCCGCTGATGCTAATCCGGGGGGTTACATCAGAGAACATTCCAGAAGGGCAGCGTCTCCGTTTCGCCAACGTTGCTGGTATGCGGCACGCATAGTTTGCTTCCCTTCATGCAACACCGGTTTTTTTTTTTGAAAGGTTCTCTGGTTTGGGAGAGGCCTGGCCTGAATGCAAAAAACCCAGCCGCTCGAATCCGAAATCCCAAACAGAACCGATAATAAAAAAAAATACGGTTTTGATCGGTCGTCCTTGGAGACGGATCTGTGAGGAATTTGTTGTTTGTGGAGAAGGTTCAAGCGTGAAATATCAGGCTCACCTAAAAATCCACCACTGCATGGAGGAAAATTTTTTTTTAAATATATGGGAGAGGCCATTACCCGTCTGTGTTCGTAATCTTGGGATGTCGAGAGGGGAAGTTGGGAATTTGATGCTGTAATCTACTACACCTGTCCTGGGTTTTTTGGAGCAGTATGGCACGGTATGGCTTCGAAATGTTAAGATGTGAATTATGAGCTCGCAGGTGCTCACGGGAGACCGTGCTGAGGACGTTGCGTAACACAGCGCTGGATCGCGTTAACCTGCTCGTGCTCCCACCCCCGGGGGGGGCGGAGTTCCCCCCCCGTCCGTCCGGGCCGGTGGCCGTACCCACGCGAGCGTTTATCCCGGGGATGTCTGCCCGGGCCCGCCGATCGCCCTTCATCCCGCCGCGAAAGCCAAACAGTCGCTAAACCCGCGGGGGCCGTGCGGAAGATCAGCCTCCACGCGCTGGGCCCCCGCTTGACTGACGGGTCGGATCGCTCCCAGACCCTTCCCCCGCGGTGGCACCGCCCAGGAGCACCCTGAGCCCGCTAATCCTGCCCCCCCCCCCCGCCCCCACCCCCCGAGTTTCGTTCCCGCGCCGCGGCTCACAAAATGCGGCCCCCCGCCCCCGCCCCCACACCCACCCCCGGTTCCAGCTAGAGACCGTTCTGAAAGGTACTCACGGGATGAGGGCGGTCTGTCGGGTAATCCTGTTTGGGCGTGACAGAACCAAAACCAGGCACCTCTGCCCCGCAAGGCCAGGGGAGAACGGGGGGTGGGGGGGGGGTGGCTAACTAGGGTGGTGGAACACCCTGGCCAAAAAACCCGACACGTTTCATAAAACCCTGAGGCGGAATCCTCAGCGGCGGGGAGGAGGGGTGAAGCCGCAGTCATCCTCAGCGCCCCTGTCAGAACGCATGTTCTCCCCCGTCCCGTCCCGCGCGGGCTGGTCCTGAAGGGGCAGCCCGCTAAATCGCTAAATCGGCTAACGCAACGTGTGTGAAAACCGCTTTACGGTCTCACGAGGAATCATTTCACTGTCCTCTCACGTCTGAACCTTTTAAGCACAGCCTCTCAGCCCTCTTTAAGCTTCTCACTCGCTTAAAACACACAAAAAAAAAGATTCACCTCTGCCTCCTGCCGGGGATTAAAATATAAATCAGCAGCGTGTAGTAGTTTGTAGTAGTCGTGAAATGAAATTTCCTCTGACAGTTTTTAATGGAGTGACTTTATTTTATTAACAAGGTTTAGGCTAGTGTGTATTGTTGGATTTTTCTCATCGTGCACATGCAAAGTTGGTGTGTCACAATAAAGACCTGTTTGGTGCCAAATTACAAGAGTGGTCTGTAAGCTTAATTTCTTGCTATTCAGCATTAGTTCAATTTTTTATAAAATGGAAATATGAATATTTTTAAATACACTCCAAAAACCCACACACATAACGGGCCAGGCTGAAGAGCTGATCGCCGTGGAAACGGCAGGTGCTCGGTCCTGCGGTTATGTTAACGGAGGGGTTTCGAAGGCCAGATCTGGCGATTTCACGGGCTCGGTCTCGGAAGGTTCTTGGAAGAATTTTGCCGCCTTACCTCTGCTCGAGAGAAGGGCACGACATAGACCCTTTAACATTTTTTGTGGGTTTTTTTTGGCAGGGCAGCGCATCGGGGGTCCGATGTCCAACGTGCGCGTCGGTCGATTTACGTAACGCGGTCACGCGATGACCGAAAGCCGTCCGCTCCCGTTAGAGAAATGCTTTTTACGTTTAGCTCACGCGTTCTCAATCTGTTCCTTTAAACCGTAATTACCTTCGCCCAGGTACCGGGAGCGGGGCCATTGTGCGTCGATTGGGCCAATTTGCCGGCGGCAGACGAGCGGCTCCTCGAATGAGATGATAATGACCGCGATTAAACCCCCCCCCCCCCCCCCCCCCCCCCCCCCCCCCCCCCCGCCGTGAACGAGACCGTCTCACCCCCACTTCCATCTCCGGAGAAGCTACAGCGTGACGTTTTCAGAGCTTTTAAAAAAAAAAAAAAACGCGCGCGTCACGTGGCCGTGGCTGGGTAAGCGTGGGTCCGATTGCCTCCGCAGCCTTTTTCACGGCCATTTTGATTTCCCAGATGACTCAGTCCTGCGATGAGAATACAGTCTGGAGGATAAAAACCGCTGAAACACACATTTGAACTAAACGAAATGAAATAAAATGCTAAAGATATTTGAATAATGTCTGAGTGTAGCACTCAGTTAAAAGCAGGTATGCAAAATGTGTTTTTTTTTTTTTTTTTTTTTTAATATCCCAACTCCTCTTCTTCACTCCTCTCTCGTGTAATTAAGAGTGCATTAACGCTAGTCAGATGTGTTCTGAAAAAGGTTTCGTTGAATGTACAGTACCACTAACGAGCGGACATTATGTTCCTTCGACGTTTTTTCGCACGCTGTTTGGGCGGGAAAAAAAACGGCCCGATGTTCCTGTAACAGAAGCAGCAGTGTCACGTTTACGGGGCTCTTGGGTATATTATGGGCTATGGCCAAGGGATAGCACGCTGGCAAGTGCTCTTCGAGGAGAGTCTGTGTAAGATATATGTCGTGCGTCTGTCATGTGATGTCAAATGTCATCCGCAAATCACATATTTTTAGTCGCGAGAGTCTCATTAGTGGTAGCTAGGCCTCGCCATTAGATTTTTTTTCTTTAAAAAATTTTTTTTTTTTTTTAAAACATCGTAATTTATTCCAGTAGATCACAGAGAAGCGAGACTTTGTACATTTTTTTCCCCCCCCTCGGCCCGGTCTCCCGGGAAACAGCTTGCCGATTCTTCGAAGAAGGGCCAGGGGTGTTAGGAGCCGGGAAGGGGGGGGGGGGGACGGATAGATCGTGAGTAATGGCCGTAGAGGGAGAAACAGCGTGGTGCAAGCTTCCCACACACGGCTCAGGGGCAGGGAGCCGCATCGAAGCCCACGTCCGCCACCTTTGCTCCATTCCTCAAATTAGAGCCGGGGGCACTCGGCGCGCAAAATTAGTTTTAATTGATTGAATCGCCGCTGTGAACGAACATCTGGAGACAGAACATACAGTAGTCATTTTGTATGCCGTTTTAAATCTCCGTCATTAACATTAGCCATTTGCATTAACATTAGCCATTTGCATTAACATTAGCCATTTGCATTAACATTAGCCATTTGCATTAACATTAGCCATTTGCTGTTAGCGCAGCACAGTGTGCGTAGCTTTAGCCCACTAAAGGAACACTGATATATAACGGTAAGTGAGAATTGTTTGTGGAAATGGCCGGTTGATTTTCCCGAAACTCTGTGGTCTGGAAGGAGTGGTGGGACAGTTGTTCAGTGGCTGCTGCTATCAGAGGGGGATCGCATATGTAATGAATTCAGGCATAAAATGATTTTGGCGATCCCTGCGTTTTGTTTATCGCAGGTTTATATCCAGAAGGGAAATGTAATAAACTAAGCTCAGGCATTTCGTTGGTCCATGACAGATGACCCACACCAGCTCTGGCTTCTCATTGGCCAGTTTGAAAGGTCGCAGCGGCCGTGAAGGTCAACAGCCAGGCGAGCAGCGCT
The DNA here is from genome assembly GCA_025169545.1 of Anguilla japonica. Taxonomy (NCBI): domain Eukaryota; kingdom Metazoa; phylum Chordata; class Actinopteri; order Anguilliformes; family Anguillidae; genus Anguilla; species Anguilla japonica. The sequence goes on along the minus strand of CM045901.1, from coordinate 10,637,290 downwards.
GCAGATAAACAATTCCTCGACAGTTGCACTCTGTCACCGCAGTGTGACGTGGGACTGCACTGCGCCAAGTGTGGAGGGACACCAGACAGATAACAGAACCTCCACGAGACGTGCACAGTGCAGAGGAGGATTAATGTTGTCCCTGGAAGGGTTTCCCGTGATGATCACAAAATTACAACGGAAGAGGGCACAAGAGACAGTATCCTAAATTATTGCACGGCTGACGTCCTAAACCTAGATTTTCAGAGTCATTCATTTTCTTTCTTATCTTTTTTTTTATTTTATTTTTTAGCTTAGCTCAGCACAGCTCTAGCACATTCAACAGATGTTACACGTGAAATTTGGCAAGGGGGAAAACGTGCGGAAGCCGTCCTTCTTTTTGAGCACACTGTCCTCGTAGCGGCACCGTACAGTATTTTTCACAGCACTAAGTCAAGTTGAGTCGGCCTGCTGTCCTCAGCCTGTCAGCGCCGTGTGAGGAAAATCATCTGTTACCGCACGCTCCCTCAGCATGCCCTCTCACACTGGTGTAACCTGACACCGCCGGTGTAGGAGAGGAGGGCGGGGGGGTGCGGAAGCGGAGAGGAGAGCGGCTTTTTATGCATTCCCTCTCTCGCACATTAGTCTGAACTTCTGAGAGACAGAGAGAGATGGAGAGAGAAGGAGAGAGGGAGAGTTCTTATTCTGTTTATGAGGTTGTCGTGTTTCTCAACTGAACATTCTAATGCTGATGTAACAGTCATTTCAACGGTTATTGAAAGCAGTGGAGTTCTAGAACACCGACTTTGAATTTTGAAAAAGAAAAAAAAAAAGACTCTACAAGGGGTTAATGAGAGGGGCCCTTGCATCCATTTGAGAGATATATAATGAATCAGGGGGAGGCTGAGAGAACTCATTTCTATAGTATGAGCCAGTGTTTAAAAAAAAAAAAAAAAAAAAAAAACAGTGGTTGTTGGGTTTGGTTAGATATTGGCGGATCAACGTACTTGTGAGCGACACGCGGGAGGGTCTCGTTGTCACAGTCGCTGGCTCTAAGGCATGCGATCGAACGGGTCTGCCGCCAACTTCTGTTTTTGTACCCAGGGAGCGTCGTGTCCAAATATTTTGAGACATGGCGATGCGTTTATTATTAATGCCATGTTTTCGGTTCTATCCTTGAAGTTGCATTTTCAGTTCTAAGACTATCCTTAGCTACTCTATATCATAAGCAGTGGGGGCCCATTTACATTTCGAGTTGACAAATATGATTTTTGTATGTGAATTTTGTATATATTTGTATATCCAATTTGGCGCGTTTAAACTTGGATCAAATTCCTCCTAGATGTTGCAAACAGTGTCTGATTTCACCTGATGACAGGTTCCCAAACAGGGCATCAAGTGACTAATGCATTTGTTATTGGATAATATTTGTCAGTAAAATTTAAAATTTTGGCAGCGGGAGAAGACCGATACCGGAAATTTTACGTTCGAACCCGATTCCCGCGGAATCCACCCTGGGCCCCCTCCGCAGAGGGGGGGGATTAGATCAGATTTGGACGGACCGCGTCCGTGTGCGTGCCCTAGCATCGGGGCCAGGTTCGTCTGCACTTAGCGGAACCCTCGAGGATCGTTACGTAAGACGACGAGAGTTAAGCGGCGGGGCCCCTCGGACGACGTCCGGCGATATCGTCCTCCTCAAGCGAAACACAGGAATCGTCCGCATGCAGCTGTACGTCGGTTTGACTGGCAGCGTGGGGCTGGACCAAAAAAACACGGAGTTCAGTGAACCGGCCATATGTTCCGTTCTGGTAGGAGCGGGCTGTATGTAGTACATACTGTTCTGAGGAACAGGAGAGCAGACAGGTGATTGAAACGCACTGAAATGTACTGATTCAGTCCAGTGAGCCATTTCAGTTATCCTGCGGCGAGCCAAGTCGAGCGCCTTTTGTACTACAGTGCTTGAAAATAATCGCCGCGGCATAAAGAGAGAGCATTTTTTTTTCCAGCACAGGAATAAAAACACAGGAATTACATTAACCCTTAAAAAAGGACTATACGGTACTCGCCTATCCCCTAAAAAGGCTAACAAAAAAAGAAACAAACAAACAAGAGCAGGTTTCTTCTTACTTGCTCTGATTGGAGATCAGTATTTCTCTTTTGTACACGGATTGTGCCCGAAAGTGCAATTCTAAATGCGGTCACGTGACATATACATCCTATTCAAAAATGTTCAATGAAAAATGCACACATCTGTGTAACAGCACCTCCGGGTGAACATTTGAAGTTTTGAATTTATTTTTGATCCGTTTAGTTCAGTTTCTGCTCTTTGCCAGTCTGAGGTTCGACCGGACTGTCCTCCTTCAGCATCTTCACATTCCACATGGGAGGGGAACAGCTGTACTGCGGTCTGAGGTTATTATAGCTATCTAAACATTCCCGGTAGAGGGATTTCTTCCAATTGAAATGACACAAGCTCTTCTTCCATCATCTCGTGTGTGGTTTCTGTGTGGTACACGTGGGCATTGCAAATGGACTTGAGGTGTCCTCAGCAGCTTGTAGAAGCCCTTTTTAAGGGAAGTTCTTGCCAGTATTTTTTCAAATTCAATTCCTGGAAATAGTTTGGAAATTAATTTTTTTTTTTTTTTTTTCCTGGAACAGTCTTTCAACCCAAATGACAGGCCCCCTGGCCCGTAATCTATGGCAACAACTCACTGTGTCTCATTTTTAATTATGGATCGTTTGTTCATTTTCATAGAACATTTCTGGTTCCGAGACTTCCTGTTTTTAAAAGGCAGTAATTATGTAAAATACGCTTTCCCACCTTATTCTGCTTACAGGGCTTTTAAATTTAATTTCTCATCATCTGCGCCAAAAAAGCTGTGACTTCCTGCCTAATCAAAGGACTTAATTCTAACACTTATGACTCATAAGTCTAAGACTACTTGTCCAAGACTTAAATCTGGAAATATATGTCCGTAGACTTTGAGAACATTTTCCGTACATTTTTTAAAAAATACGTTCTTCTGGAATTATCTAAATGCGAGCCTGTTATATGGGATTGTTTTAACCCGCTCCATTATTTAAACTTAAACCTTTAGCGGTGTCCGTTATCTTAAACCTGAGCTCTGCCTCCGTATATGGAAACACGGTAACTAACTGTAAAACCATCTCTTTATATTTGGAGTTCAGCCAAGTGATGTGACAATTTCAAATTAAAAGCGCATAAAATATTTAAAATGTTAAATGTTTCATGAAAAGTTTAAAACTTCAATCCGTCCACTCAATTATTAAACATTAATTAAGGATTAAATAGTGTGATCTGTTTTCAAATATATTCACAGGAAAGACACAAGCCATAATGCGATGCAATCAAAAAACAGTACATCACATGGAAAGTTTTGTGTAGAAAACCCATGGTCATCTGTGAAGGTGAAGCTAGGTCGAGGCGTAACAGTGAAGTTTGAGAAGTGGAGGAAACCACTTTCACAATGAAAAGGAAAGTTTCATTGTGAAAGAAAAATACGTGGCTTAAGGGAAAAAAAAAATTGAAGTGCCTTTAATAATGGCTTGTGTGACTAGAAAGCATTAAGTACTTTAAGCCACCACTGAGAACAACAGGGTCTGGTGTTTGGTGTAATGAATGACGCAATTACAATTATATCCCAGAACATTTTCTGACAGCGACAGCGTGTTCTCACACGACTCCTCGTTTCACATTGCGGCGTTTTAAAGATCTTTTAATTTGATATTCTGCAACGGTTCTTTTCGAAATCGTTTTTTAAATTCTCTGACCGTTGTCGTTCTCGACGAGCCGACGTGCCGGGGCCTGCCGCCTCCGCCGCACGTTAGCGCCCGTGCGCTAGCGCCGCCGCGATCGTCTCCCGAGGGCGCATTAGCCGCGTTAGTCACCGGCGTGAGCCGCGTTTTTTGGAAAGCGACGCTTCGAATCGCGGCCGCTTCGTTCGAAAGGGTCGTGGACGAGGCCGGTTAGCGCGCTGCGGCGCTCCGAAGCGGCTTTTCGGGGGCGAGTCGGGTGACGGCGGCGGGCCGTCTGAGGTGAGACTGAGGGTGTGAGCCGGGGGGAGGGACGGAGGGAGAGAGAGCGCGGCTTAATGCCACAGATTCTGTAGACGCACCAGATACTCCACTCTGTGTTCTTTAGATTGAAAGCTCTGTCTCCCCGCCCAGTGTTCTTCTTCCCACTGGGGAGTTTTTAACCCCATGTGTTTGCTTTTTGGGGAGCTGGGGCCTGGTTCCTGCCCTGTTTTCCTTTTCTGTAAAAAATTTTTTTTTTTTTAAAAGACATAAAATAAAATCCATTTGATTGATCTTAAAAGTCATTAAAGCCTTGACGTTAAACTTCGGCACCGTAGCACTGGGCACTCTGTGCCGTGCCACAGCTCCAGAAAACTCCCGTTACCGAGGGAAACCTCCTGAAGCCCTGTGCTTAGGAAGCTGGACGCGGGAGCTGGGTATCTGGAGAAGGCGCACGATCTGCGATAAGCCCGGGGAGCGCTGGGATCGGACGGAACGGCCCTCGCTAATTTGCTCTGCTGTCCCAGCGTGGTGCGGAGCTAATGGTACATTAGCTCACGCCGCGCGTCCTCCATCACAGAGTAGCCCACTGTGCAGATATGCCCTGCGTCGCTGAATAAATAACCAGGCCCCTTTCATCTGAGCCGACCGTACAATGGGCTTCCAGTGAAACGGTTTTAATGATGGGTTTCCTTCTCATGGTGAGGTGGGGGCATGAGCACGCACACACACATACACACACACACAAAAACACACACGCACACACACATACGCACCTACACATACACCCGCACACGCACATGCAAACACACGCACACACATACGCGCACATGCACAAACACTCACACACACACACACAGATACACATACACACAAATACACATCCACACACGCACACACACACATACCCGTGTACACACACACACACACGCACACACATTGTAGAACGGCAGGCAAGCAAAAAAAAACGTTTACAGCCTCCAGACAGAAGTGCTGTCGTGATGTGACAGGTCAGGCCCACATTCATGTCCACTTGCATTCAGTGGTCAATCAGGTACTGTTGACAGTCCCTGCATCAAAGGCCCCAGGCCTCCACTATTTGGGATTGGACTGAGGTGAGGGGGTGGTGGAGGTGGGGGGGTGTTAATTGAGTACTGAATCAGTTCATTCAAAGCCCTGTGTTTTTGTGACCCTCCATGCCTCCAGACGGACCCACATCATAATGAAATGTCAACAGCAATCCGGCGAGACGCTTTTCTCAATACGGGCTAACATACCTATATTGATTGTTTTTCCTAAGATCTTGTCTGGGAGGATTATCCTGCCGTGACACTTGTTCGCGCCAGCCGCAGCGGGGAAAACACCGGCGAGAGGGAACCCGCAGTGTCCTCCACTTAACCTGAGAGCTTCTTAAGCTCGGAAAGAGAGAGAGATTTCTTTTTAGGCTTCGGGCCCTGGAAACGCGAGAGGGGGGCTTAAAAACCTTCACGCCCTCGCACGAGCGCTTCTGGTCCCTTTGAAAAGAGAGCGCGCTGAGTCCCGTAGCCGTTTCTCTTTTGATTTGAGAGAGGGGTTTTAAAAGCGGCGGTCTCCTAAAGATTCGGACCCCCCGCTTGCGCTCCCGCGTCAGTCCGAGGGGGCATGCAGGCTTAGGGACGTAATCCGGTCGATTCCCGCTAAACGTAGCCAGCCCGGTCATTATTGCTATTCTGCCTTTAGCTTTTCACATTACCCGTGTGAGATTTCCCCTCAAGCCCGCTAACGGCATCCCACAACACGGAATAAAGAAAAGGGGCATATTTTGTTAATCAGAAGGATTTGCAGCTACTGTCACATTGATGGATGAGGGTCAAGGTGTAAATTTTGGGTGTTTTTTTTTTTTTTTTTTTTTTTTTTTGGGGGGGGGCGGTGTGGGGGTGGGGGCGTTAAATGAACAAAGATTCCAGTCACATCTGCTCTGTTACCCCCCACTCACCCCCTAGCCCCCCCCCCCCCCCATCTTCCAACCTGTCCCACTCTTTTCCGTCAAGGTAGGGAAGTTCTGCTTGCAAATATTCAAGACGATGAATAACGGACAAGTAATACTTATTTCAAATTCGTGTTTCCTGAAACGGGGCCAGCGGCTGTAGTTTCTGGTTTTACCTTTCTGTTTGAGCTAATACTCTTTAGTCACAAAATAGAAAAAAAAAAACTTTTGCTGATTAATCTGTCACAATATTAGAAATTTGCTCTTTCCATTTTCAAAAAAATTGGATTTTTTTTTTTTGCTGGTTCTAGGAGTGCCTGTTTGTAATGTGTTGCAGGATTAGTCTGAGACAGGCTTTTTAGTTGAAGAGCACTTCTTTTTTAAAATGACTGAGCAGTTTTAATTGCATCGTGGGATCGAGTTCCCCAGTAGTCACAGTTGGCTTGTTCAGTCTTTTCCCCTTGCCAAATGATGTAGGATCATCACAACTATTTCAGTCAGGAGCAGCATCTCAACACTTTTTAGTAGGCAGAACAGAACATCCCTAACTAAAGCTGGGCCCAGTCTAACTTAAAAGGCTGTTACCTCCTTTGGATGGGCTCCTATGTTGTGCCTCTTTAAGGAAATGGTGAACTTTGCGTTGCCTTTTTTAACGTTGCCGTGGTGAATTCCATGATGAAGTGCACTTTATATCCCAAGAAACATTTATGAACCCTGCTCGTAAAAGTGTTTTTATTGTCACCGCAAGCTGAGGTCATTCTTAATTTCGTTACAGTTTCCTGTTTCTGCTTTCCCGCAGACGGAGAGAAAGGAACTCGGTTATGTCAAAATTGTCCTCGTCGTTAGGCCGTTTCAGTCCGTTGTTTCCTCGGATGTGTCCCATAATCCTGTTGCATCATCCACTATCACTGTACAGTAAATTAAATCCAAAGGATCTAAAAACCTGAGTCAAACAGAATTAAGTTGGCATTGCCGTAATAAATAAATGTAATTTGTGTGTTCTGAAATGAGATCATAGTAATGCTGTACAGCCCGCCCTCTTAATATAGGCTGTGCATCTCGGAATATTAGCCATATCGCTCTCTTACTGTCCAAGTCTTTACTTAGGGCCTTGGATTTAGCTGCCTTGTTTCTTTGAGAGTATGGCTAATAAGGGTCTGTATGTGCAGTGATTAAAATGGACTGGGCTACGCGTGGGTGAAAAACATCTGGTTTGGCAGCTGATTTCTTTTCCAGTGTGAGAGAGGATGAACTGTTTGAAATGTGCAAATGAAAGGGGAAAAAAAAGACTATTTCTGGTTCAAATTGGAAACACGAAAAAAAAAGGAAAAAGTGGAGGCACAAGCATGGGATTTTCTGTTGCCGTTAAGTCCTTAATGGTTGTTTTTTTTTTCCTTGTGATTTTTCCAAAATGAATTATTGGCGACGGGGCTGCTGAGTGGGTCAGGCGGCAGAGGCCCTAACCACGAGTGGGCGGGGCACCGAAGAACGGGCCAGATCATACAACTTCCTCATCGCTGGGGCGAAGACTCAATATCGGGCCCCTCTTTACCCAAGATACACAACTCCTAACCTGCAGTCGCGTAGCATTTTGAGATTGACACCAGGGAATATCTTAATTAGATGTGCATACATTGCTCTTTGCCGCGGCGGTCCTCCAGGACAGGGTGCGTGGGGTCTAATTGGACCTGCTGTCAGGCCCGGCTCAGAAGACCAGGGCGAGGCCGCAGTGAACGTGACGGGTCGTCGATCCCACTGACTTTCAAAAAAGATTTTAGAAGCTTCCTTCGCACATTCTGTGTACGACGTTTGCCTGCAATCTTTACACCTGCAAGGGAATTATTCAAAAGCGGGCTGATTCTGCCTTTATTTAAACTGATTGAGCCTGAAAATTAAAATGCAAGTAAGTCAATAATGGGAAAAGTTACACTGTTTTTTTTAATTTTTATCAAACCATCAATGGCATTGATAAAAGGCACACACACAAACACGCACTCCTTCATGCTGCTCATGAGGCTGATTGTGAGGGTAGTTGGAAATCACAGGCACAGTTTATATGATTTTCTGCTATTTCTATAGTAAATCGCACTAAATGTGTTGTGGATTGCGACTGTGCATTTTAGAGCGATGGCAAATGTCAGTCTACTTCTCCTTTCCACATCTCATTAGAGCACAAAACAAATCAGCAAACAAACTCACCCCAGTTACTGAAGAGCAGAATAAAGTTTTAAAACCGATCAATGAAAATCTACATATCCATTTAACTTTATTTTGTTTATAGGTACCTTGGGGTAGGTCATTAATATAAATGCATTATTTTCATCCGCATTGTTTGGGTAATGGGAAGTTTTTCTTTCAGCACGCTTTGAGTTCAGACATATGGCTGCCTCCACTGCAAACTAATAAACACACAACATGAACAGTGAATCGACTTGCACACAGCGACTTCCTGTGGCCATTGCTTTAACTATCAAAGGGCCAAGGGGGGGGGGGGGAGACTTCAAACGGCCGACGGGCTCAAAGGCGCAGCGGCGAGCCAAAAACGGGAGGGCGAGGCCCCCGGGGCCAACTTCAATCGAAAGGCATCTGCTGCGGGTTCGAAACGCGGCCTCGTGGAGCCGTCCTAATGACCGCGTGCGACAGGGCCCGCGGGCTTTAATGAGAGGGGGCGGGCTCTGAAAGGTCAAAGGTCACACTCCCCCCCCCCTTCCCCACAGGTGTCAGTGAACCCTCTGATGGGAACGGGAACGCCCGGAGACGAGCTGCCGCTTCCCGCTTTTCGTTATCGTAGAAAACGTTTTTAACGACGAGCGCTAACAGGGAACGAAATCACGGCTCGGGTCAGGAGGTAAAATTTGGAACGAGACATTTTTACAAAAACAGGTAAGAACGCAAGAACGAACGTTTATTGGAAAACGGTCATAAAGACATGACACTCACAGGTTTTTACCTCATTTTATACTAGGAGTAATGTCTGAGAGTTTGGCTCATTTAGAGATTTCTAACTGCACTGATATATTTAATGCAGTCTGAAATCTATGTGATATAAAATATTTTACAGTCAACTCAATAAAAATGTATATGTGTATACACTTTATAACAGAGACGAACCTTAAGCCTGGCGTAACGGCACACATCCTTTCTGAAAAACAAAAAAAAATAGGGTCTTCTCAAATGCACACAGAAGTGATTCCTAGCCGAACCTTAACAGACTTGACATCGGTGACAAACCCAAATATTTACCGCTCCGGAGCGACCAATAGTGTGCGCCGTTTAAACAAACATGCCATCGGAAGGAAATTATAAGCGCCCGACTGGAAACGTCCTAAATATTTAAGCAGCGCACACTTAGTTACATTCATGCTGCGTTGTGGAATTTAGCAAATTGCTCGAGTTGTCCGCGTTTGGCTGAAGTGGCTGTGCGTCCGGTTTGCGATTGGTCACCGGTTTCCTCTGGGGAGCGCGCGCCGCTGCGTGGTTGGACGCCTACGCCGTTCCGTATGCGCGTGAGGCCTTGAGGAGCGCTCGCGCACGGCCCGGGCACACGTGTCGTATGTGCGTGCCGTGTTTGTTCCCCCCCCCCCCCCCCGCCGGAGGAAAATTCCATGCAGTTCTCAACATCCTTTCCCAAACGGCCTTTAGCAGTCCTCAGAAAGTTCTGAACTTTCAGACAGCGATTCATCTAAAATAAGCCTCGTACACACGAACCTCATATGTAATGTGCCCACGAAATACCATATCGACAAAGCAAAGTGCCTATTCATCATTGTTTTGAAGATGTGAAATGTATGCCATTACGTGCAGGAAAATCGGACGAAGCGCATTTTACTTTGAGAGCGTACGTGCGGTCCCGATTTGGCCCCATGCAAACTGTGTCAGAGCTGGATCACGGCTGAGGGTTTTACTTTGTGCCGATAAAGCAGGGCTCTGATAAACGAGCGGTTTGTTTAAACTCTGAGCGCTCGTGCGACGCGGACGACGCTGTGCTTCCGACTGCGGTTTTGCTGACCGCAGTTTAGGCAAGTCCCTAAAACCAGCGCTACTCCCCGAATATGAGGCTGGGGTTCATCCGGTCTCTAACGACCCGACTAACGTTTCGTCGCTTAATGGCCGGACCCCTGGGGACAACTGACGGACTGAAGCTCCGAGCGCTCGTTTCTGAGCGCCGAATCAGCGAAATATTCCAAAATCAAATAAACAATGCGTGTCCTGCTTTCAGCTCCCCCACGGAAGCCACGCTTGTGTTTATTAGTGGAAGGACTAAATGTAAATATAATATCAGTATGTCATTAACTATAATTCTCCAAAAACAAATAACGGTAGACAGTGTTCATATTTGCTGTTTCCGAACGGGGGGGGGGGCTCTCAGTGCACCCCTTCTTAAATTTGTTGGGGCGCAGCAAAAATTTTCCGGGCAAAAATTAACTCTGAAAGGGCACTTTCAACTCTAACAAGAGTACACACGTTGCTCCTACTTGAGATAATTTCACACTGTTGTCACACTGAGTTGATTTGACACTGGAAAGTTTGCATTGCATTGCATACAATATATGCCACTACATCGTGATGAAACAGCTGCGCAGGCTGTGTATAATTTCGGAAAATCCATACGCCTAATGGCAGGAGCGTGTACTGTGTGCAATGTGGTTACATTTAGCTTTGCTATTACTTAAATATGTAAGTGCTGTGCTATTATTAGCCTGTGCTTTGCGGCTAACTGGTATGTAGCATTGTGTAGCAATGTTAGCAGAGGCCTGTGCAGTTTAACTTGAGTTGGTACTGTCTGAAAGTGGTTGTGGTCGACTTGTGGTTCAGGTGGTTTTATGGTTGGCTGTAGGTTTGAGCTCAGACTCGATGACAGCGATGGGTAGAGTTGAGGTCGATGTTTGGGTCTGGATGAGAATGACGGTTCTTTGGGTAATCATAATTGCGATTAAGCAAACAGCAACTTAGACTTTTTTTTTTTGGTAGTCTGAATAAAGCAGACATTCATCAAATGCTTGTTATTTTTGCTCCCATAATAATGTGTACATTGTAGTTACAAGGGTTTAAGAAAACACAGAGTGATATTTATGTCTGTTTAATTACACTCATTACCAAAACAAAGCGAAGCTGATAAAATTCTGCAGCTGATAACATATTTTCTGGAAAAAAAAAATCTTAAAGTAGAGCAGCTTGGGCCCGTCAGCACCCTGAACATTTCAGCTGGGGCCCGCTGAACCTTTCGTGTTTTGGGGGTAAAATGTCTTTTGCTGGTTTCGTAGCAGCTGCTGGGGACCAAGATAAACCACAAGGCACCCCCGGCTCTCTCTCTCTCACCGCTGGGGAGAATGCATCTTTTTTTTCCCCCACATCACATTTTCACATTACTAAACTGATGTCACTTGAATCATGCCCACGGGGATGGGCATGATTCAAGTGACATCATGCCCTTTGTCACGTTTGGGAACTGCTTTTTTACACGACTTGTGTGTGAGAATACGTTCTGCTTCCCAAAGCCTTGTATTTCCTCAAGAGTGATTTTTAAAACTGTTATGACATATTATTGAGCCGTTACTTTCATGATAGCTTTAGTTAGTTATGTGACATGAAATATTTCACAAATTTCTTTTTTTTAAATTAATAATTTATCAAGAAAATGTGTGCGCTGTGTATCTGATTGTTCTTGGTATTTTGTAAATATTTCATTGTCTACCCATAAGCCATTGCAAGCACAGACTGTTGCTAACTTATGCTTGGGTAACCACAGCAGGCAGTGCCATTGATTCTTGCCTGGGACCTTCGTATGAATTCATTTATTTTAGCTTCTGAAATACTGTCGTACTCCTCAGGAAAAGGGAGAGGGAGGGAAGGAGGGAGAGAATCTACTGTTTCAACTCCCCGTGTCCGTTCGTCAAGTTTAGCTTCTTGCGAGTTGGAGACTCCCTACTTTAATAACTTCCAGACGGTGTGCTTTAGTATGTCCTTTCTGCTCACCAGAATTACGACACAAGTGTGTTTGTCTCGGTAAGGTTAGGACACTGTGGGGGCAGATGCACGCTCGGGGGAGACAGAGCCAAGGCAGATAACATTTGGGGTCAGTACGCAGTCAGGAGGGACCAGGCACACCCCCCCCCCCCCAAAAAAAAAAAAAAAAATAAAATAAAACAGCCAGTTTCTGTACAGAGTCCCCCTTTCCTGTTCTTTTACCTTGGACAGGCAGCGGGCTTTTTCTCTCAGCACGCGTCGTTATTTTGATTTACGCACGCCCGCTGCGCGTCTAGCCCAAAGTGCTCGGTCACTTTCACCGCTGACGCCGTGCCGCGCGTTACGAAGGAACGAAGCAATTTGCACACCATCCACCGGGCCGCGGCTCAGAACCCCGCCGCGCTCACCTTGGCGAATCGCACGCCGGTTATTTCCTCCCCCGGTTTCCGTGACGAGGCGCACAAGGCTCGCCGGTTTCCATGGAAGCGGAAAGCCCCTTCCGCGCGAGTTCGCGGAGTTCGGCGCGTCGTCCGCCTTTCAGACCCGCGGGGCGGGGTCGGCCTCGGCTGCGTGTGTTTGCTCAGGGCCGCGTTTGAGAAGCGGCCCGGGTGTCATTATCTACGAGGGAGGGGGGGAGAATCGACGCTTTGGTGGTGTGTCCGCCTCACCTGACATCACGGGTGTTTAGTTCGTCTACCTGACGTTAAACACGCCACACACATATGGCACTGGGTTGCTGGTTCAACGGCTACGTCCAAATGGACGAATAACGACACCACAAAATAATTCACACCCACGTGCCACATAGTATGAGATTTCTTCATTCCCGTAAGATGTTTTTGTCCTGTCAGCAGAACAAGGGGAACCTATGTGTAAATTCCCTAAAGGTAGTCTCCTCATAAATGTCAGAATGGATTTTTTATTTATTTATTTATTTTTTTTACAGACTTGACGTCGTGTGGAACATCTCACGTAGGTCACATAGTTGACGCAGACCCTCAGGGTGTGCAACTCCATGCGTCTTGCAGTATTGGATTCTCTGTAGCCAGAAGGTAAATGATGAGCCAAGATGGCTGAATTGTCCGTTCTCCTTACATGTATTTTTTTTTTTTTTGTTCTCGTGCAGTAATATTCACAGTGAAAGAGTGCAAGTTTCTCTATCAAGTCTCTTATCTTGTTTCCGTGGTATTAGTTGCATTAGTTTGGTTCTGGCTCAAAGGATGAGACTGAAAACTTTTCCTAAAAGACCCAGGTAGCTGAAGAATGAGAGTAGTGCCTGCTAGAAATCAGGGTCTCCAAGAACTCTTTTTTTTCACCCATCTTTATGCCTCTTTTGTGGACCATTTTCTGTTGAATGTTCACCGTTTCGCTTCGGTGGTAATAAGAAAACATTTTTGTGGGAGATGAGAGTATTACATCGGACAGCATCTACATCTGAATGAGCATGGCAGATAAGTGAGAATCACCAAGAGCTGGCCAAACCCTCTGGTTCGCTCCGTGACTCCTTTAGCCTTTTTTCCGTAACATTACATAACAACTGATGTTTCCCAACCCGTTGCATTGGTTGCACGGGGAGATGACTCCCGAGAGCAATAACAGAGCTGATCTGTTAAAGTTATTACGAGTGCGGGGAAACAATGTTGGCCCCTCGGGGACACCGTCGATTGTGTCTCGCCGGAAAAGACATCTCGAGGATGCCAGACGGCAACAGAGCAATCCATTACATGAGTTTTCACCACCTCCGCAAGTTCCCCCCTTTTTTTATTATTATTATGCTATAAATATACGTTCTTCTGAAAAAGGAAACGGCGAGCCTCCCATGGGGATGGATCTTTGCGCTGAAAGATTTTTTTTTTTTTAAAAATAGCCAGGATTTTATCGTTATCTGTCCTCCAGATCTGTATACATTAAATTTAAAAAAAAACAATGCAACAGTTAGGAGCAAGATTTTATATCAGACGTCAGAAGGCCTAAACATTTTACTGCCAGGAAGCAATTGGAGTGAAAAATGCAATACTTCCGGTGCATTCTCATTTGACATGCCTAATAGTGAGGAAGTTGGAGTGCCTGATTAAATGTGTTCACAGTCAAAGAGTTGTAGAAAATTGATCTTTTGACTGGGTCAAGCGCTACTGCTTCATTTCCCTCCTGATTACTGAGTAAAAATCGATGGCCAAATGATAATGTATTTATAATGACAATTATTTGGAAAATAATTATCATTAAAAAACATGATAATTATTTAGTGTTTGCCAATAGTTTGAATTGCAAAAACTGTTTATTTCCTCCCAGTAAATATACTGTATTTTCTTTTCCTTTGGAGGATTTTAAGATTTTTCGTGCAGGGTCATGTGACTCATGGTCATGTGACTCATGGTCTTGGCTTAGCTTAAATCTGGGGATTCGCTGACCCGGACCTGACGGCTAACAGCTGTGCCGCATTTTTTTTTTTTTATGCCTTTGAATTTCTCTCAGAAATATTTCACTGGGAAAGCCAAAAGTTTATTTACTTGTGCACATCAGCTGTTAATTTGAGTCTTTTTTTCTGTATGTGACCAAAAATATGTGTGTGTGTGAGTGTGGGGGGGGGGGGTATAGTAATTGGGGGTGATTGTGATGCATTTAGAATGGGGCAGCTGTGAGCACATTCAACGCAATACTATGCTTACATTCGTGTATTTAAAAGACACTACTCTCATTCTTCAGCCAGAAAGCCGTAATCAAGCGAATGGTAGCACAGGTCTCTAGCTAAAGAATGAGAGTAGTGTCTTTTAAATAGTTCTAGAAAGTAGCAATCAAGCAAATTGTAATCGGGGTCTCTAAGAACTTTTTCTTTCTTCAGCAATGCCTCCTCTTCATGCCTCTTGTGGACCGTTTTCTGTTCACCGATTCCCTTCAGTGGTAATCAGGGGTAATTGCGCTGGGGGGGACCAGTCAGTAAATTGCTCTGAGATTCATTGCTCTGAGCCGCTCCTGTGCATTGTCAGTTACGTGCATGCGTGAGTCGGTCAGCTTGTACGTATACCTCTGATGTTCCAAAGATATTTTGCCAGAATTTGAAAATCATCAGTTATTAGGTATTTGCGTGTGCAGCCAATAATCTTGGCTTCTCAAAATTAAGCCAGTATTGTTGGCGGCACTTTTCCAGTGCAGCAATTTAAGGTATCATTTCACTGGTATGGTTTTCTTTTGTCAGAATACATTATGCTATATAATCTTCAGTTTTTAAAACAGCTAAATTTGAGTTTCACAAATATGTTTTGTTCATTTTAAAAGATTCAGAAGGTACGTACGCCTCGTTAGTCTGCTGCAGTGCAGGCTCGAGTCTAAATCGCTTTCTTTCCACCCCGCGGCACGCAAACTCGCCTTACGCTGACGCCTCGGCTCTGCCAAACAGCGGCGATAAATTGGAGCGGCGTTTTGTCCCCGTAAGACGACCGCGCCGACATTTCTGTCAACCGTAATTACGAGGAAAACGACCGCGATTGGGTTTCAAAGCGACGCGTCTCACGCTAACATTTGGAACGCTTCTCTCTCGCCGGGCGCGTCGCGTTCCCACCCAGCGCCCGCAGACGCGCGTCAGTCGCCGAACAGCAGTCGCTCGAGCCGAATGTTAATTGCGGCGGGGAGTTAATTTGGCGTGCCTCAGTTCCAACGGACGTCGCGTGTTCCCTTTGAACGATCCCGCGCGCAACGTCAGCCTCGTTCCGAGCGAACGGACCGAGCCGATCCGCGCTGGCTGGCGATTGGACGGCGGGTGGTACTGCGAGAGCCGGCCGCGGAACGTTGTGAGGGAACAGCCGTATCTCCGTCCGGCAGACGTTTCCGCGGAAACGGAAGCTTCACAGCCCGAGGCGCATCGCTTTTTTTTTTTTTTTTGATGCCGGCGGAATTACATTATCTGGCTTATTGCTGTCGCTGTGTGATGTCTGATTGGACGGATACGGTCACATGGCCTTTAAGAAAACTCTGATGTTGCAAATGTTAATGCTACGTTTACGAGGTATCTCAGGCTCAGTGCTTCTTTGGTCAGCGCTGAAACTAATTAGACGATACAGGCGCTGTGTCCTTTTAGATTCCCAGTTCAGAGGGTCTATCAGACTGCTGCATTTAGCAGTATTTAAAGAGATGAAACGGAATGGAAAGGGAATTCGTTTTACTTCACTGGACGAGAGAAATTAGACTCGTCTTGCTTTAGCTGTATAAATTATATCGCTGACCTTATATCCGCATAAGAAATAAATAAATAAATGTAAGTATGTTTTCAAAAAAGCTTCCCCTAAATTCCAACGATTCTAATAGCCGACTTCTACAGCTGCTCAGGCTGCAGTGGTGTGACAAATCAAAGAGAAAGTCTGTCAAAATGTCTTCCCTCCAGTCTAGAAAGCATACTGAAAGCCAGAGTTTAGATTTAGTGGCTCATATTAGCAATATATCCAGGCTTTATTTCATTATTGTTGGAAATGTGGGCTTGGAACAGCGCTGCCCCCACTCAGTCACTTATTTTCATTTCGAACGACTGCGCTCTGAGAGAAGTTCTGGCGGTGGCAGCCCAGCGCTACGTAAACACTGGCTAACGGGGCTGCAGCGGCAGGGAGGAAGTGGATGCAGTGTTGTGGCTGGGCCAGGCTGGATGAATGCAGAATTAATGGGCTGTGTTGGTCCCAGGGCAGTGCTGCCTGTGTGAGGTCAGAGGTCATACGATCACCGGCTCATCATTTGCACACCTGGAATCTTAATATTTCATGAGTCGTGAAATACCTTGTGTCACATTGGGGGGGTGGGGGGGTCTTGATGAGCCTGTCGCACTTTTCTGGAGCTGCAATAGACCCGTGATCTTTATATATAGACTCTTAAATTATGCTGATCCCTCAGCATTAGTGGAGTTTAGTGTGTCTGCTGCATTCCTGCTCCAGGCATATAAATATTCCCTAGAATATAAATATACGTAATGTGACAGTGTACTGTAAGTCAGTATTAAAGTACAACGGTGTACTTTTGTGTGAAAAAAATAACATCTGAAGAACAACAGTCCCTTGTGTGAGCGAACGTCTCTCAGAGTAAATATGTAAATATGTAAATACGTATCTCATTAAATATGTAAGTGGCACTGGTGCACATGCATTAAGGGCTTCTTGGTGCTCGTTGCATTATATTGCACATTGCTCAAGGCGGCGCCTCATTCAGTTTTGTAGCCCCTGTAACTGGTAGCGCAGAGTAAGGCGAGAGTTTGCTTCCTCAGTAGGTCGGATAAATAAATGGGATCGCACAAGGCGAGCTCGCCCCTTCTGTCCCGGCCTGGAGAAACTCGCCCCCTCGCCCCCCCCCCCCCGAAGAGCCATTTGGGTAATTAATGGACACACAATGCCCGCACCTTCAATCTCGTGTGCACGAGGCCCTGCCCTCTGATGGTTTCCACGGTTACAGACCCCGCTAATTATGCTCAGAGCAGATTTTCGGGGGGGGGGGGGGGGGGGGGGGGGGGCGGGTACGTGTCAGGATCGCGGTGGCGCACACAGCAGACCTCGGGACTCATGAGGGGGGAATTAGCCGTGACCGCTGACATGTGCGGCGGTGTTTTTGAGTCGGGCGGCGTGCGTGACCCTTTGATCGGCCGCGGGGTCCGGCAGCGCCGCGGAGCTCCCGCCGGTTCAGAACCAGCCGGCGGGCGACCGGTGGAAACTGCGCGGCGACGACGTTTCGTTCTCTCTCTCCCCGCTACGGGGCGAACCGAAGAAATGCCAAGGTTACAAATCTACCGTGACAATAGGCAGACACGGTCCCCCCAGTGCTGTTTGGGACTTGTGTGGAAACAGAACAGGATGAGGTGAGGGAGGGTGACCTTTCTTGGAATGTTTTTTTTTCGATCTTGTGATTTGGCCAACGGGGACCGGACGTTAGACCAAGTGTTTGGGGAAACTTATTAAAGTCTGCACTGCTTTTTTTTTTTACACCAATTTACCTCAAAGTAAACGGCTCACAAAAGAGCACTTGGCACATATTCGTCCTCTTAATTAAACAGTAGGTAGTGTTTTTCATACTTATCAAAGCTGAAACAATCAGGTTTCAGAGAATTTGTGCTGGAAGTATAAGGTCAGTTCTCCTTCCTCGTACCCATCTAAACCCTCTCCGGTCACCAGCCCAAATAGTCCCCCCACCTTGGTCCCCCAGCTTTCCCAACACTCACCGCTGTTTATTTTGGCGGGCTGTGGTCTCTGCTTTCACGGCACGAGAGTGGAGACGCACACAGTTAACCGTCCAGTGTGAACTCAACTCTGAGAGAGTACATACGGGTGCAATAGGGATCATACATACTCAGGAGTCGGTTTAACACTGAACAGATTAATGTGCAGCGTGAGTGTGAACAGAGCGGGCGGAGCTATACAGAAGTGTATCTAGGTCGGGGGGGGGGGGGCGGCGGGGGGGGGGAGGTTTGTTTACCGATGAGGTCTTTCTGTGGGACAGCGGGACGGCCCGGGGAGCACAGCGACCGCCACCGAGCCGTGAGAGAGTTCAGCGGCGGACTGGACCTGAGCGCACAAATCTCATTACTCACTCAGAAACAACCTGCCCCCCCCCCCCCCCCCTCCCCCCCCCCTTTCTGCGGCCCAGACCCCCATCCGTGAAGCCCTTCTCTGTATGGGAACCTGCTGCTGCGAAGCCCACCCCCCTGCCTCCCTCCACGTGCCAGATAATGACCCCCATCCGTGAAGCCCTTCTCTATGTGGGAACCTGTTGCTGTGAAGCCCCCCCCCCCCCCCCTCCCTCCACGTGCCAGATAATGACCCCTCTCTGTAATGCAGCTTAGAGACGGGTCAGAGGTCACCCGCCAATTCAGACCTGGAGCTTTCATCAGCGGCCGATTACCGCTGCCCCCCCCCCCCACACCCCCTCCTTCACCCCTGCAACAGCCACAGCCATGCAGCATGCGATAACTGCTCCTCTCTGCAGGAGAGACTCGTGTGAAGGCTCGGTGTGCTGTGACTGATGGGGTCTGATGCCGTCTGCCTGACATGGTCCTGTGGACTGTCTGTTCCTTCTTTGCTTTATTTCTCACGAGAAGTATACTCAGTACAACATAGAGGATGGTGAGATATCAGTGCCTGCAACAGTACTGATAGTAAAATATCAGTACAACATACAGGATAAGATATCAGTATAATACTGCACATAAGTACTGCAGTATTGATGATATCAGACAATATAATAAGTGATAATGAGATATCGGTGGCAAAGCCCCACCAATACTCCTGAAGCCTGTTCAAGGGAGGCTGGGATTTGTACACGGAGACCCTCAAGTCATTTAATCCACGACTGCAATCCAGACGTTATCGGGCCGAGCTTTGTTATACAGAGAGGTGAAAATGGACTTGAACGGAGATCAGAGAAATCCTTGAGGAAACTCAGAGAGAGCGCACTGGGCTGCGACTTAAGCAACCGACAAGCATCAGCGCAGCTTTATGTAGCGTATCGGGGGATTTGGAAGCGCGGGCAGTTTCTTCTCAGACGCACTGTTGCTGCTCTTGAGCAAGACTGTGGAAAATTAGGTGTTTTTCCCAAATGGTAGCGAGGAGCCACGAATGTACCCAGACCACAAAAGGAATCCAGATTACTGCCAGGGTGCGCACCTGAGGAAGCTGGCTTCCATTTCGGCAGGTTTCTGGATGAACTGAAAGAAAACCAGCAGAAAGAAAGAAAAATGAAATGCCGGTGTTTTATTTTATTTTATTTTATTTTTGTTATTTTCACATCTCTTAAAACTGCAGACATTTTAATTGGTAAGCCATGAAAGTGGACCTTGGACACCTGGATGAGGGAATTCTCAGGATATTTATGAATGCCATCTCGTTTACTTACTTTTTTTGAATATCACTTGGCCTCACTGAGGTCACCGTGAACATTTCAGTAGTATTTACAAGCAGAACGATGAAATGTGAGACTTTCCTTACATTCCATTCAGAATTGCTGTCTGTCAAGCAAAAGCTCATAATAATAATTCATAATAATGCACAGAAATGGAGAGCAGTTTTGGTTGTACAGAGGAACGCTGCACTTAGAGTGAAGCCGGATAAGGGGAGGTTGTCAAGCACAGCCCAGAGCCGAAATTGTGAGGTGACTGAACTGCCCCGTGTATACATCGTGCCCCGGTATTCTCGAATGCTCTTCTTTTAGGGTCACGATTCGGAAAATTGTTTGCGCGACTCCTGCAGGGAGTCGATGAACTCGGCTCACTTCCTTATTTTACTCCTTAGCCGCTGACGAGACGTGAACAGACTCTTAAATTAGAAATGAACTGGCAACCCCCCCACCCCCGGGTTACAGCACAAAATGCTGAGCGGGAGCGTGTGAGCGTGTGCAACAGCCGCCTCACCCCCCCCCCCCTGCCCCCCCCCCCCCACACACCCCTCCCCGCCATGTTCGTTACCGCTAACTGCAGGCTGAAGGGCGAGGGTAGGATGCCTCTCCTCTGAGCCCCGGTTTAAAGACGAGCTCATTTCCTTTCCACACATGCGCTCGCCCCCCCCCCCCCCCCCCCCCGCCCCCCCGCCCCACACGTGCCACCCAACATTGTCCCTTCCGGCACTCTCTTAATGTCGAGTTGTGCCCGAGGCGACGGAGCGCGGATTCTGCGCTTCGGTGATGTCATCGCCGCGGGGCAAAGACAGGAAGGCGCTCTGCCTTTTTTTAAACTGCCGCAGAACGGCGCGCTAAACTTCTGTGTGAAGTTCAATTGTGTCCGTGTGAAAAATGAGCACTTCATCTGTATATTCTGTATCTGTATATCTGTATATTCTGCACAGGTGTATTCTGAAGGTATTATCGACTCATTAAAAAAACCCAGAACCTGAAATGCAACGTGTCCACTTCAGTGTTTGTTGCGGACCGTCGCGTATGAATGTCGAGAGTCATTAGAGTGCCGTTCCAATTAAAACTAATTTACCAATTAACACTAATTAAAACTGGGGTTATAATCAGCACCGGCCGGCTCTCCGCGCTGCGGGCGTCGGCCTGTTTGTGCTTTTGCTCATGCTGTGGCGCGGCTGCTTCGGGGTTCGTGCTCTTTTAGCGCTCCTCCCTGAGTCTGCGCAGATCCACCTGCACCGCACCTGCGCACCGCGGTCCTTTCCCCACGATGCACTGCTGCGCGTCACACCAGAACCCTCTCTGATTGGAGGAGACGCCTGACAGGCCCGACAGCTGTTTACACACGCGCACACACACACACACACACACTCACACGCACAAAACAAACTTTCATTACGTACTGTAAAGTAGCAGAAATAACTTCATTCGCTTTTCTTCTTGATGTGGACGTTTTGGTTTCGCGCAGTACCAAAACAAACAAAAAAAAAAAAAAGTTTTGGGAAAGACACGCTGTTCGCTGTCGGGAGACGATACGGGAGCGCGTCCCGGCCAAACGTGGGGGGGGGGGGGGGGGAGCTTCTGGAAAGGCACGCATGGGGGGGTCGCCAGGCGACGGAGCGTGACGCACGGACGCGCCGGCGAACGCTCCCGGAGAACGGAGAGGAGCCCCGGCTTTCGGGAGCCGCCGCGGTTTTTCCATCCGCCCTGCACTTTTCCCTTTCTTTCCCTCCTTCTCCCTCCATCCCTCCCTCCATCTGTCTGCTTATCCAGTGTTTTTTTTGGGGGCAGATTTATGGGTACTGGCGTGCTGATGCTCTACTTGCTATTGTGGCGGGGTTTTTGGCCCCTGCATGCCAGAACGGGGCAGACGGCGGGTTTTTTGGAAGGGGGGGGGGGGGGGGGGCAGGTACGGGCACAGCCGAGCGCCACATGGCCCCCGCCCCCTGCCGAAACGTCTCGCGCCGCCGGGCCACATCTGCTTTCCTTTAAACTTTTATTACCGTCCGGACAATAAAGCTGTCTGGGTAACGACAAGAAGGAAAGACAGACGGCGGGACGCTAGATCCGTCCGTCAGGAACGGGGACCGCTCGTTCCCTCGGCCGTTTCGGCTTCCTGGCGCGGCGCGGGCGGCGCGGGGAGCTATGGCACCGCCTCGCACCATTTTTCCAAAACCCCCCCCCCCCCCCCCCGCCCCCCCCCCCCCCCCCCCCCGTGTTCGGAAAATGACAGAACACCCAAAAACACTCGAGCCTGTTTACGCGGTAGCTAGGAGTCGCGGGCGGGCCGGTGGCCGAACCCGAGGAGGCTCCGCGGAGCCTCGGGGAGGGATCCCGTCGGCCCGCGTAGGGCTCCACACGCCGGGACGCGCGGTCTCTACCCACAAGCCATTGCCATTCGCCTTTGATGTTTTTACGCTCTTTCAGAGCTGACCCAGCCACGGCAGGCCTACAGCCAGTCGCCTTAGGCACCTGTTGCTGGAAACGGAGGCGTGTATTTTAAAAAGGCCCGTCCTCTTTCCCTTCTCCTGTCCTTCCCCACATGCCACCTGCGATGCTCTGCATTTATTTTGTTCAGCTAGCGTTATTTTTCACTTTTATTTCCTATTATTGCACAGAATAATGACGACGACTGTTCCTCACGTAGCGACAGGGCTTATCAGCCAAGCACAGTGTGTATGATTTACAGCTACCCCCAAAACCCCCCCCACTCTCCCCCCCTCCCCCCAGGGCCAGGGTTATCCCAGCCCATCCTCCTGTTATTAATCATATCAGGCACAAGCAGGTGCGTATAATGAACAGCAGTGAATAAACAGACTTATGTACTTACAGCTAAGTACGCTGCTGGAGGGAGGCCAATTCAGCACTGGATAAGTCATCCGTCGGCGGTGGTTATGCAAGAGAGCCAGGGCCGGAAGTGGAACAATGGTCTGTCACTCTCTCTCTCTCTCTCTCGCTGTGTCTCTCTGGAGTTTCAGTATCACAAAGTAATGGAGAGCTTAAATGTGTCTCAGAACGTGTGGTGTCATGAGGGTGTTATTTGTTCAGAGGAGGTAAATGAACTACTGTTCGCACGTAGAATAGGGGGAGGGAATGGAATATGATTCTTTTGTGATGGACTTGCTTTTTTCATCATATTATTTTTTAACTTTGATTTTTGGTTTAGTGTTTATGTAATGTAATTTATGTAATGGCATTGGTGTGTTAAAAGATGGGTAAAAATTCCAAAATTCTTTCTCTCTGTATCTCACACTTTCTCTCTATCTCTCTCTGTATCTCTCTCCCTCTCTCTGTCTCTCTCTGTCTCTCCCCCCCCCTCTCTCCCTCTCTCTCTCTCTCTCTCCCTCCCCCCCTCCCTCTCTCTCTGTTTTAGAGGGTCCATCCCCAGAGCCTCACGTGTCCGTGCCCCATCGGGCTGTGATGTACGGCGCCCGGCCGATGACTTCCTCTCCCTGTTTATCTGTGAGGGGCGCCCGGTGGTCCCCCGGCGTGGGGGAGGAGCGGACGCGGCCCCACAGACGTCCCGCCGGAGAAGCGCCGCCGCTGCCCCCAGGTACCCCCCCGCCCCCCCCCCCCCCCCCCCCCCCCCCCCCCCCATCCGCCATCTGCCTCAACGAGACCCGTCCAGCAGCAACAGCTTTTTTTATACTTCATCCCCAAAGCCGAGCCTGCCCCAGCCAAACCCACAGCAGAGCAAACTATGCAAAAGTGGGGAAAAACTGACCTGCTGAGTCTTTATGGTGTTTCTATGAAACACCGCTAGGAAAGTGCAAGTTTGGACCAGTTCCCCCCGGACTTTTGTTTATTCGAGAAATCACGTTTCGCCGCAGAAGCACGCGGTGTAATATAGCGCCTTAGCGCACACGCCTTGGCGCGTTCACGGCTGTGAGTTTTAGCGCGGTGTTCGGCGCGATCGGCCGCCTGCCCGCGCGGCTCGTCTGTGAGCTCCAGCCGGACCGCCCCGGAGGACCGCGGAGGATGGGAAAAACACGGACCGGGCGTCTGCTTCCCGCGTGTCCGTTAGCGAAGTCGGATTTCCCCTCCGCGGGACGGCGCCCGATTGCGGACGCGTTAGCCTTAAACGCGTTAGGGTGAATGTCGTGTGATGTTATCACCTTACCCCTCCACTGCTGGAGAACCATTCCCCCCCCTGGAGTTCGGGGCACATTCCACAGCGCAATCTCCAGGCCACCAGCGGGGGGGGGCGGGGGGTGGAGGGGATGGGCAGGGGGCAGGGGAGCCCACTTTGCCTGCAGGGCCCATAGAGTGGTTGCCGCCATCACCCAGCATCTGTTACTTCACTTGTCCCAGAACTGGAGAGCCCCAGTGGCACTGAAACAGGATGTTACATAACGGTCTCAGAACTTTGTTGTTGGTTGGTTGCTCGGATACATCTCTTACATATACACTGTATGACCGAAAGTGTCTGGACACCCCTCGGTCCGGGGATGTTTTTAACGGTTTGGGCCAGGCTCCTTGGTTCCAGTGAAGGCAAACCTTAATGCAATGACATTTTGGATGATCACTCCCCAGCCTCACTAATCCTCTTCTGGTTCCATGGAAGCAAATCTCTGCAGCAGTGCTCCAACATCTCGTTATAAAGCCTTCCCCAGAAGAGTGGAGGGTTGCTATAGCAACAAAGGGTGGACAAACTCCACATTGATGCCCATAATTTTATATGAGAGTTTGAATGTCTACATACTTTTGGCCATGCTACTGTATCAGGTACAAAGCCAAATCTTCAGTGTGGAATAAACTCCAAAAAAGAGTGCTTTAAGCTGTAATAGTGTCCCCTTTTGGACTCTGTCAGAGTTGATTTAACACTATAAACATAAACGCGCATCGATTAATGCTGAGGAGCGTCCGCTAATACGCTCTCCCGCGGGCTCATCGCGCGGGTCGGATTCCACGAGGCGGCGGGAAATTTGAACGCCTGATGTTCAGGGACCCGAAAACCCAATCAGCGGGGCGTCGACCTTTTAGCGCGCACGCACGCCCCCCTCCGGAGGTCCCGCCTTCTTAATTATCGGGGCCGAGGGAAGGGCCGCTGGAGAGCCGTGGCCAGCGTCGGAGACGAGACGGAGAAAGCCTTAAAGACCGGTCGAACCGTGATGAAAGGACGAGATGAGCTTTGTGAAGTACTGATGACAGCATTAATCATATTCATAGTGTTTGTACTGTACATGAATGCATTGCACGACCAAGCAGTGTTATTAAGCCGGCATAACTTATGGCTACCTACTGTTTCTATTATTTCTTTTTATTTTTTTTGCTTTCGGCTTCAGTCCTGAATTATAACCCCCCCCCCCCCCATAGATCGATTCATCCCCCAAAATTGTAGCTCAATCTTCCGTTTCCAGGGTATCGCATCTCTCCCCAAGCAGCGCTCCACATGAACGTGTCGGAGCTCCCCCTCAGCATGCGTAAGCGTCTGCCCCGCCGTGCCACTGATGTTTCAGAGGCGAGCCACAGACGTGCCGCCCACAGGCGCCGTGATCTCCGCTCTCCTGCGCGGCAGACGGTCGCTGCTCATTTCCCACAGGACCAGCGCCACCTTCGGCCTGAACAGGAGCACGACGATTCAGAGATTCGCTAACGGCAGGTTCCTGTTCAGTGAGTCACGCGCTCAGCTGCATTTTTAAAACGCTTCCTTCGAGAAGGCGGTTGAGAGTCTACGCACCTGTTGTTACCGTAGGTCGAGTGCATGACCGATGCAAATCTGGTTTGCATTAAGAAGATTTGTTAGATTTTTCTACGTCAGCTTTCTGAAAGATACATCTCAGGATTCCGCTACCTCTGGTCCTCCTTTGCATGAACCACTACTGAATTTCCAACATTGTCCCACAAGTCTGGGTTTTGGGGGGGGTGCTGGAGCCTATCCCAGTGTGCGTTGGGCAAGAGGAATGAATACACCCTAATTTTGATAGTCACTTAATACTGAAAGTAACTAATAATGTACAGCTGTTTCTTATTTAAAAGCAACTATTTCTGCCACTGTTGCATGCATGTATGAAGTGGAGCTCACTGAAAAGCCATTCGTTTTCAACAGAGCGTGTTTGTTTTCATGGTTAGCTGGGTAGATACTACATTCAGCATAGTAGCTATTTAGCTATCTGCTGTATAGTGGTGTCTGTCTCTAATAGCAAACATGCTATCTAGGGCTGCCATTATTTTGAGCATTCATTCACACGTGATGAATTGAATGTGCTTCTTGGGAAACGCAGCTGACGTTATTGCATTCGACGCACAGCCAAGGACCACAATAGAGGTGACTAATGAAAAGCCGTGAGCGTATAAATATTCATTCAGATTTAATATATTTAATTTTGATCTGAATATATTTGAATTATTCATTGAAATGCGGGAATGCGCCGCCTCTATTGTCAAAGCTCTGACACTTTGGCTGCTCAGTCATTACCGGCTTCCTGCTTTTAGACTGTGTTATGTTTAAAAGCACGAGGGGGGGGAGTGGGGGTGGGGGGTGGGGGGGGGGCACTGATTAAACATGAAGTGCTTTGTTGGCATGGTATTCAGCGAGCGACACACAAGAAAAACAAAAAAGAAAAATGAGGAGAACGCACGACGTGTTCTCCCGAGAGAAAGGCTATCTTTTAGACGTCGAAACTTTGATAAACAAATCCCCCAGGGGGCTTTAACCCACCATGGCAATTAAATCAAATCAGTAAGGAATCTCGCCGACTATTGCACTTGGGTTGTCATAATAGTGCACAGCCGCAATAAGACTATATAATTCCCTTCTGCAATTTAGTACGGAACGAAAAGGAGCAGTTAAGCGAAAAATCAAATGTAATGTAAATAGATTTGATTCTCTCAATTTTCTGTGGACAATCCAATTTACATTTTTAAATAGGATGCATCTTTGTATGTAATGTGTTACGTGCAGTTTTTTTCTGTAAGTGGTCAGTTCTGCTATTTTTCTTTGTGAGTACAGGGCTTTATAATTCAATAAGAATGCTCTTGAGGGGAGTTATAGCTTTTGGTCATTGTGTCAGTGTTTATAGTTCATACATATTCCAGGTCTGTCTAATGGCTGTACTACTTTTTATTCTAATCACCAAGGAATTCATTCATGCTTGTGCTTTATGATATTATGCAGATATAGGAGTATTCATGGGGAAGACGTTTTGGTTCTTTTGGCTGAAGAGCTGCAGTGGAATTGACCAGTTAATAAAAATTATCAAAGGAACAGTAACACTGTGTAATGTTTACAACGGAGAAAAACACAAATGATGGATGGCGCTGCGAACATGTGCTGTGTTTTTGTTAGCTTTGCTACAGCACTTTTACAGAAGCGTTGGCGGGGAGACTAGGGTTTGTCTGCGTTTGATTTAGATGTGAGTTCAGGGACCTTCCTTTTCGTTGTGCATTTGCTGTCCTCCAAACGCAGCAATCGCCAATGTTTATTACCCCACAATGCAACGGTCCAACACGCTGTGAGTGTTTCATGTTAGGTCTTGAAGGCTATGGTGCTAGGATTGTACAGACATCCAGCCAATGAAGATACTTTCCCACTTAGGTGATCATGAGAACTTACTTAACAAAATGAACTCCAGATGTTTTATCTCTACTAACTTCTGTTTAACGATCCTGATTCATAGAACAATGCTTCCTCCCCACAACACAGTCTTTTATTCCCTGGTCTATGGTAAATAATAGAGATGAATGCCCTCTTTTTTGTCTGGAACACAAAGGTTACGCAATATTATGATTCCCTGATGATAAGTCCTGTTTTTCTCTGTCTGAATACCCACATGATCAATGTCGAACAAGAAGTTGGTCTTGCAGAATGCCAAGAATCGAAAAGCCATTTCTTCACACAACAAAGAAACACAATTAAAATGTGTTATAAATTAAGATAGCGTAGTTTTCATTTTTAATTCAATGGAGGCATGCAGAGGCATTCATAAGCAAATTTTTGTCAAATAAAAGGGCGTGGAATAATGAGGAGGTTTTATCTTTTTAAAACACATTTTTAAAATCTCTTTTGTCCTCTATTTGGGGATGTCAGTGTGTTAGAAACTGATGTTTGCAATGAATTTATTTGTATAGTTAAATTGTCTGTGTGTGTGTGTGTGTGTGTGTGTGTAATAAATTCAGATAACATGTTTGGATATTCATAGCTCTGCCAAGTTGCTTTGTGATATATGAGGAAACTCGGTTTTTGAAAAATACTTTTTTGCTTTTTCACGGGATTAATGAGAGTTCTGGAAAATATGAAACTTTTGGAGGGCGATGCTGTGTCTCTGAGGGGTGACGTGGAAAAGCATCAAAATGGAAAAGAAGTGGGGGGGGGAAGAAAGAAAAAAAGAAGTGAAACTCGGACATCTTGCGGACGTCTTTGTGCCTGATGTCACCGGCCCGAGCAATCCCAGAAGCCTTTGAGGGCCCCGGGCGCCGTAATCGCGGACAGAACCGCTCGAAGGTCCGACCGACGGCGCGGCGAATTAAGAACACGTGCCCTGGACTTCCGCCCGGGGAAAGCGATTGTTTAAGACGCAGTCCTCCTTCCACGCGGGTCCCGAGCAAACTTATTGGAACGGGTTGCTTTCAAGGTCACGTGTTTTACTTTCAAGGTCGCAGTTTTTTTGGCACGTGTCTCACGGGGGGGGGGGGGGTCTCATTAATCCCGTGCCGCACACGCTAAACACCATACGGCCTCACGCTTGCAGTTTCCTGTGTTTTTTATTTTTTTTTTTTTTATTTTTAACACGAGCAGAACCTCGGCGTTTGTAAATGCGTTTCCTAACGGCTCCCCCCCAAAGCCCAGAGTTAGATCAGACCCAGGAGCAAAGGCAGCTACGGGGCCACAGGAAACGCAGACTGAGAGGGTCAAGGGTCGCTTCTCGCCGGACGCGGCGGGGAGTGCGTACCGCCAGATCGATTATGTCACTGCGAAAACACGGCCCGAACAAATCAAACATCCCTCTCAGCAGCTAAAAGAAAATCGCCGTATACATCCAAATGTACGCGGCCTTGGTTTCGGAAACTTTTGATAACTTCGATTCACGTTGCACGAGGCCAGAAAATCACTATGAACATCATGAAAAATATACGCGGGCGCGTTTTTGGGAACTTTGGTTACTCTGATTCACGTCGTAAGTGTATGAGACCCCGCTTTAGAGCAGTCGGGCGGAGCCTAAGTTTTGCGGGCCGGTCGTTAAGCCGTCGCTAAGCGCTGCTTCAACGCCGTTCGGGGGCAGCCAATGGCAGCTCAGAGCTGCCTGTGAGAACGCGTTTCCTCTGTGTATGTTTGCACGATATCGGGGCTCCGGGTCACCCTGGAAGTTTCCTTAAATCCCCCCTCGCCTGAGGCACACCGTGCCCCGGAGCCTTCTGTGTTTGTGTACCCAAGGACAGACTTCCTGCCTCCGGCCCAAACGCTTGCCTTCACCAAGACTGCAACCCATAACCCTGCGTTTGATTTTTTTTAAGGGTGCAGAATGAGCATTACAACAGCCACTCGACTGCACAAGTACACAGTGGGTCTGGGTCAAATAATTATTTGGCGTACCTCAACCCTTCGGACACCAGTAAAAGTTTCTTACTCGTATTAAAAGGAGCTTTTTTCCACCAGTATTCAAGACAAAATCGTTCCCTCGTTTGGATTGGTTAGAAAAATGTACTGTTAAAAATTCTCTGGCATCTGCAGGAGCGCTTTCAAATTTTAAGCCGCGTGTAGTGAGTGAAAGTATTTCAGACGTGTGTGAGTGTCCCAGTTCTGTCACACTGTCAAGCTTCTTGAGGGATGAATGTTTTCCGATTGGATTTATGAGTCAACCTTAGATAGGCAAGAAGCTAAAAGTGTAGCAGTGCGTGTTTTTATTTACTCATGCAGACGTGGGGCTGTCTTCTACAGGCACACGTAAGACATAGACCAGAGGCTGTAAAAGCTTGCGTGCTAAATGACACTTTCCGGAACATTCTGTAAATGTCCCTCTTACCACCAGAGGCATTGATACATCAGGAATGGAGGTTGTTCAGAACTCTAGAATGGTTGTACATTTGAAAGTGAAGTGACTTAATGTGTAATAATTTGAATACTGTTTTTGCTGGAATCGTTACTTATTCGCATTAATCGTTATCATTACCATATGACCTTATTATTTTTTTAACAGGCTATGCTCATTTTGTAGATATAAATCTTAGTTTAAAATAAGCAATAACCACGCCAGAGGTAATCATGCTTTCATAGTGCATTATTGTGGAAAGAAATCACATTCTCTGTTGGTATAAGCA
Organism: Anguilla japonica; assembly: GCA_025169545.1. Taxonomy (NCBI): domain Eukaryota; kingdom Metazoa; phylum Chordata; class Actinopteri; order Anguilliformes; family Anguillidae; genus Anguilla; species Anguilla japonica. Next base: position 10,607,223 of record CM045901.1, on the reverse strand, counting down.
GAACGCTGTGTCCACCAATCAGCATGGTCAGTGTTCTGCTGATTTGTAGCAATGGACTTTGATTGGAGGAGCTTCTCTATTGTCTACTGGAAGGAAGGGCTTGTTACTGCTGCCTTATCTCTGTTTTATTCTCCAAAGAAATTACCCATAGTTCTGTGTTCTTAACCAGTCCAACTGAGCCAGTCCATGTCGCACTTTTGGGAGTAATATGCTCATGCTTTGTTCCCATCAGAAAACGAGCAGCTGCATCCTGAACCAGCTGGTTCTTTAACAATTTTTTTTTTTTTTCTGTAAATTTATATAATCTATGAGAGGGTCATTTCTTTGAGGACCGAGACCAAACACTTAATCGCAAGCAGTCTCTCTCTTACGGTTGTCATTTTTTTTTTGATACGGACCAGAGCAGAAGGCCCAGAAAAAAGTGCTTTTTTTTTTGCTTTTCATTTGGTAGCAGAACAAGGATAAATCTTGTGACTCATCTCGAGCTACCTCTCAGAGATGTGTTTCCGATGGTAAGATGACGCCGGTTATTGTGCGTTTGTTTCACGGCGTGCGCACGCGCGTTTGCCCGCGGCGGCCGCGAACGCTGACCAGGCCTCCGCCGTGCGCCAGGCCCATTGCCGGGCGAGCGAAGGGGAGAACTGAGAAGGCTGGAAACGGTCTGGTGGAACGGACTGTTCCAGAACAAACATTGTTTTAGTAAAACAAATATATATATATATAATTTTTATATTCCGATTTTTATCACTTTCGCGGCTTCGCTCGTCGGGGTCTAAATTAAATCCACTCGATTTCGGTCTTCGCCGCCGTTTCCTGGAATTAAGACGAAATCCCGCGACCCTCGACACCGGTTGGCCGACCTTGCTCCTGCAGCGATCCACTTAGCGGATATAAACATTTTCAGAGACGCTTAAAACCAGATGTGCGAAGTAATCCCGTGGTATGAAACGTTGCCAGACGTAATTTAACTCAATTAAAATAGAGCATTGCTGCAAAGCTGTGGATGTCTTATTGAGTCGCAACCAGAATGGATCATTTTGAAGAAACCCAGAGTTTCGCTTATCAGATGTGGACCTGCTCCAGTGAGGACGAGGGATCGGTGGTTGTTCTCACACCAACCAGGAGGCCTCTCTTTGCTCGGATGCTTTTCACCCCTGGCTTTAGTGTTCTGCTTAGAATCCCTACCTGTCTTTCAGTCACAGGGCCCATTTACAGTCACATATCTGTGGAACTGCACAGAGGGCCCTCATAGATCCCTTATTTGGGTCCAGTGTCTGTATTTTACATTATATTACATTACAGGCATTTAGCTGACACTCTTATCCTGAGTGACTTGCACAACATTTATTTTTTATTTATTTATTTTTTATTTTTTTTATATTATATCCATATATACAGCTAGATATATACTGAGGCAGTGCAGGTTAAGTACGTTTGCTCAAGGGTACAACGGCAGTGCCCTGCACAGGAATCAAACCTGTGACCTTTAGGTTACAAGACCAGCTCCTTACCTATTTATTGTACACTGCTGCTCGTTACATATCAAACATATGACCAAATGTGGTATTAGAAGTGGAGGAGATGTTCACAATAGATGAACTTTCGCCAACGCTATTTCATCTGCAGTGCACTGCCACGTGCACCTTTAACGTTTTTTTTTTTGTTTTGTTTTGTTTTGTAAAATTAATGGAACGGCGTGTGTGAGGGGAGGCTGCACGCAAACGGTTCGAGTGTGTCCGTGTATATAAATCGACTTTATTCTTTGGAAAAAATTAGCATCATCGGTCAGCACCTTTTGTTTTAGTTGGACCCCGCCACGGAAACAGCAGCTCGGTTTCGACAGAAACGGCTTCACGGGGGAAAACAGTCTCTTGTTTCTCTGTTTTAAAATCTCGGTCTGCTCTGGTGTTTTCTGTGGCATTCCCTCCTCGGGCAAAGTTCAGAAACCAAAATAAAATGAGGGCGAGATGGTGAAATGACTGTATATGAGATAAAATGGTGAATAGGTTACTCTACAGGGTTGGAGTCCTGATCTATGTGGTCACTTCTGGCACTACAATCTTTATTTCGCTCTAGTATGTTTCTTTTGTACCTCTGCACCTGGAACTAATGCACTTGTTGTACGTCGCTCTGGATAAGAGCGTCTGGTAAATGCCTATAATGTAATGTAATGTAATGATACAGGTATGTCAGTGTAGGCGCTTCCAGTCTACTAAAACACTTTATAAATAGTTGTGTATTAATATATGCACTAACAGTGCAAACAGTACTGGTAATGATGGAAAAAATATATAAAGCTATATTTACTAATGTTATGTGTAATAAAAAATCCTCATTCATCTATGTCCGATGCAAATACTGTTGGTTAAATCTTTACTTGTTGCAGTTATAATAAAACATGAACAACAATGCACCGTACGTCATTCAAATATAAGATTTATTTTTATTACAGTTATCATTTATTATTTATTCTTTACTTATTATTTCTTATTATTGTATATATTCCACACAAGATTCCAATCTGGTCTTTTATGATTTTATGAATCAGAGCAACTGGGAATGGTTAGCTTTTAATTTCCTGTTAGTTGTTTCTAAGAAGACATAGCAGAATTGAGTGACTCACAAAGAAATGTTTTCCTCGCTAATACTAATACTTAGCATTCGCAGAATTCCGTAACATTTTGAAATGCTGTTGGAAAAGGTAACGGAAGAACGATCTGTCACCAATATATGAACAGATCACGGACAGTCACATGCAGCTTGTGAGGTTGTGTCGTCGATTCTATTGGCTCGCCCGATGTTCAGAACTATTTGTAGCATGGCGGGGGGGGGTATTATAAACGCAGCAGCTGAGTATCTGGTGAGGATAAAGAATCTGTGAGTGTGCCCTCTGAATGAGGCCTTGTAGTATGGGCACAGCGTTGGCTCCGGAGGAACACAGGGTGATCTTCCAGCTGGCGCAGTGCCCTCGCTGCCAGTTCGCAAGGTTTCCGGTGCCAGCTTCGCAAGGTCCGCAGCAAGTGTGGCTGCGCTGCGCGGCCGATGTTATCAGACAGTCCAGCGGAGAGAGCCGTCTGTACACACATTTTCATTGGCTGGTGAGGCTGGAACATGGAACTCACAGAAAAAGCCGTGCTAGTGGAACGCCTGGCTTGGGGTCACTGGAGAAGTTGAGCTCCTAAGTTGCCTTTGGTGAGGATTCTGCTAAATCAATCTCGTAGACAGCCAACTGGACACACGCACTTAGTGCGCAGGGAATATTTTAAATCATTTGTGATGTTTTTTTTTTTGTGTCATATTGACCCATTAGCGGCATACTGTTTCAAAATTTTCCAAATGGGAAGTATGGGTAACTCGGGAAGTACCGCCAACGCACTGCTCGTTAAGGCAAGCGATTCTCCAGCTGCGCTCACACATTATAAACTGCCGGCTCACGGCCTGCATTGGACCAGTTAAACTTCATAAGAAAGCGGGTTTCGCAGATTTGATTGGCTGCGAGCCCGGCTGTGGGTGGAGCTAATAAAGTGAAGAGAAGATACTGAAGAAATGGAGTAAAGGCTGTTTATGCAAATGGGTTACATAACACAGGCAAGCAAACTGTACTTCGCTGCTTGCAGCAACAACAAAAAAATCTTTAAAGAAACATGTCCGCTTAGAGCTGATGTGATATAGTTATTATGCTGGGTCACAGAGTTAATCAGAATAGTAAACACTTAATTATAGATTCTATAATATCCAAATTGGAATGAGATCAAAAAGGGAAAGCTCATTTGTTTGAGGTTAATAAGATCATGCAGTTCTGCTCTCCGAAGTAATTTTATCAGGCACTTTTGCATCTGAAATCCAAGCAGTCATTCCCTCCTATACACATCCCCATCTGAACACATTGCCTGGAACTTCTCTGTCTGTCTTTACTCCTCTATCTGCCTGCCTGCCTGCCCGCCTGCCTGAAAAAACTATTTAATTGTATCAGAGGCTACTAGCTGCTATTTCTCCGATGCAATTGAAATGTAATTTTGCTGCATACCCAAATGAACATGCACACAAGCACTCACACACTTTGCTTTCCTCCTGTGATAGTTATATATAGACAGAGAGACAGACAGACAGACAGACAATCTAGGACATTGCTCTGGTCTTCTAGCTGCTGGACACACAGGCTGAATGTTTGCAGAAACGGTGGGAAACGTGTGCCTACACCTCGCCGTGCAGGAGAAGGTTCCGGAAATGGGCCCGAACGTGTCCGCGAGGACGAGTCTCGCATTTCGGAGATGCGCTCCCCCCCCCTCGTGCTTCCTTGGGTCCTATTGTAGCGCGTCTTCTGAGATATTCATAGCACATCCTTCCCTGCATTCAGACCTCCAGAGCAAGAGGAAAGGGATGTTTACGTGCCCAGTCCCATCCTGCCCTATTATTGGGGGAATCACCCGCAATGTAAATAAGGAGACAGCGTATTGGATCAGGTGTTTTGATTGACATCTTTGTGCAAAGGCTTTTTTTTCCAGGTATGCTGTCAGAGATCATTTATGTAACTGAGATTGCTGACCTGTTGCCTCAGTCCTAACTGCCTAACCCGTTCAAGACTGGTGAAGGATAAGATTTAAGTAATTCATCTGTGCTTGAATTTGAATCTGTTCCCGATATTTCTTCCCGATATTTTTTTTGTCTGAGCCACGATTTTGCAGCTAGATTTGAAGTCTTTCCAATAATAGAAATTATCTTTAAGCCAGCTGAAGACAATTAAAGAGCATCAGACTTTCTGATGAATTTTGATAACTGGCAGCGAGAAATGTTTTAAAATCAAGTCCGTGTCGACGCTGTCATCATCAGACCCTTGATCTGAACCCCTAATACATTTCAGTCTGGCAGTCTTACAGATGAAGGGGAAAGAAAGAGAAGGAAAGAGAGGAAGGTGGGGGAGTCTACCTCCCCATCCAGCTACGTGCCGTGTTTACTTTGCTCGTGGCCGTGCACAGACGGCCGTCCTGTAGCTTTCCATCCTGATTGGAAAACAGTTTTTGCACACTAAAAAAAAAAAAATGTGTGTGTTGAACGACCCTGACACTCTGACACTGGAACGCCCTGAGGGAAACAATGAAGTGTGTGCACCTACAGGGCAAGAGCTCAAAAGCTTTCAGTCAACAGACTCCCCCTGTCTCTGTTTCGGTCACAGAAATGTGTCTGTTCGAAGGCCGGCACGCACCCTAACGTTAAGTGTAAAATACGCTCTGATTTACTTTGAAGTTTAATAAAGTACATGCGGTCCCTACTGCACACGCAAAATGTTAGAGTTTAATTAACACTAAGAATCGTGCTGCATGCTCATTCATCTCGGATGACTTTGCTTAATACATCAGTAGTTTCCCAAGAGTAAATTAAAGGTTTGTACAACATAATAATTGACCTTTCTTATATTGGCATAGATAGATAGCAGTAAGTAACAGCCCTGAAAACAATAAGTGCGTGTTATTATGTTCTGTTTTTGTGTGTCATATTGTGAAGGTTGCTCAACATTATTCTCTGAGAGCTTTGTAATATTTTACGCAGTCAAATTCATGGCTATAATTTCAGCTTGATATTTGTTTTGTAATGGGCAGAGCCAAATGCTTGTTGGGAAATTAAACTTTGTCTGGGCGGGAGAAATAGATAACCCTCGCAGGACCGGCTGATATGCATTCGGTGAATTTAATCAAACTGTCTCCCGAAGTTTATTTGTTTCAGAGAAACATGCTCACTGCCCTTTCGTAAAAAGTTTGATACCAAATACCTGTTTGGATGGAAATTAATTCCGTACTTTAGTTTTTCTATGTTTATCAGATTTTATTTTATTTTTTCAGGAAGAGCCTTGGACAAACGCAGACTTTAAAATATACTCTGGTGCCCTCTCATAAAATACACAGTCACTGAAGCCAGTTTTAATTCTCTGCAATTAATTTCTGAGACTGTCATTTTCCCCTACATTTACGGCTACTCATTTCTTCTATCGTTGCTTCATCACTTCTCTTTCTTTAATGTCTTCTGCTTTCAATATAATTGAGATTTTTTTTTTTTTTGCTGATGCTTCAATCTATGCTGCCCCCAAACTGCTTCCCCCTCCTTCTTCCAACAGAGCATAGGAATGTTTGAGAAAAAAAAAAAACTCTGATTTGTCTGATGGTCTGAAGTGCATTCAGCATCGAGACTGGCCTTGAACAAGGACAGCTCTTTACCCTGTCTGTCCTTGGTACTTATTCCAGCCATTAATGACTATCTGCGAAAAGCAAACTCTCTATTTACTATTCATTTATTCGGGCTTTCCTGTTCACTGTACACTGTACAGATTACAGGTGCAAGCTGTCCTAAGGTGTTCCCGCGTTTGTTCGCCCTCTATCATAACTAAGTGGGATGCATGAATCCGCGCAGATTTTATTGCCGCATTATTTATTCGCCAACTTATTCGCTGCCCGATTTCACGGAAGAAAAACTGGAACGAATAATGCGTGGCTTCAGGTGTTTTTTTGCAGAAACGCATGCAGTGCAGTATCAGCGTTGACGCGAATACTTTGTCTTTCCCGCACTCGCTGAATAATTTAGGAGAGCGCGGCGCCTGCGTTTGGGAAATGTGATTTTGTGTGTTCGCGGCGGGGGGACTGTTTTCTGACGGATGGCCTGAGAACGAACTTTCTGAAAAGCCGTGTTAAACTGTCGAGCGCGATAAGGATGAAGAGGCGCAGAGTTTGCACCCCGGGGGCTTTTCTGAGGCACAAACACGGGGGGGGGGGGGGGGGGGGGGGTCAGAGAGTGGAAATGGATTCAATAGAGGTGATCATTTTGGAGTGGGGGGGGGGCTGTACATGTACCCCTGGCCTTATCAGGAACTCCCAGGGAGTGTGCAAGGTAATGGTGGAACTCCAGCTTAACACTGTTTACCCTTAAACAGCACACACACACACACACACACACACACACACACACACACAAATACCTGTATGCTTGCACACACACAGTACATTGTATACACGCGTGTATGCAGTTATTATTTTTCTGATGTATGTAATCTGAGTAGGTTGAATTCAGAACAGGGAAGTAGGCCTGTGAAATCTCAGTTCCGTGCGATTTACTTCCTGCTTAAAGATGATGTCACATCTCGTCAGCCAGTCATCTAATCAGGTTTTACAGTATCAAGTAGGTGTGATACAGTAGGTGTTGGTCCTGTATGCTAAAATTACGTGAGGCATTGCACCCACAGCAGAATTTAGCCGTTTAGGATTTTACAGAGGTCACTCAAAGGGATGTCTGGTGCACGCAGTACGTAGCAGAATTGCACTCCTTACTTCATGACGGTGCTAAACCCTGTGTGCAAACGCTGGCTCCGCTCGAAGGGGGCCGCGTAGTTTTAATCAGGCCGGGCCCCTCTCGCATGACCAGTTCCAGCTTAGCGTGTAGCCGCGGCGCAAACTCATTTGACACTTTAAGTTTACTGCTTTACTGCTGTTGATAGATGTGTGCGGACACTCACGGATATTCACAGAAACCAGATTGGGAGGGGGGTTTCGGGGGGGGGGGGGGGGGGGGGGCAGGCATTTATTGGCCTTGCAGTTGCCAGTTTGCCCAGAGGAGAGAGAGTGCACAGAGAAACTCAGTTATCTTGATGTTGTATCTCGTTGTCATGCCTCCTAGTTTGACTTAACGTTACTCTCTGACCTAGCCTATGCTTAATGTGTGCATGGCTATGAATAGCAGTTACATAATGAGTGTTGTACCTTATCGGTCCTGTCTTTTGTAGCTGTTCCAATGACCGTCGGTATGCACTCATTGTACGTCGCTCTGGATAAAAACGCGTCTGCCAAATAAACGCAATGTAAAGAGCAGGCGCAGGGATTCCCCTCAGGCTGTGTGTCAGCGTCTGCCTTCAGAAAGGTCCGCACCACACACTGTTTTAGTTTAGTCATTTTAAGTTATGTTGTTCTCGGAATAATGCCCCCCCCCCCCCCCCCCCGCCCGCCATTCCACCTGGTGGAGAAATTATCTGAATAAATTCAGTCTTCTACACGCGTTTTGACACCATCTTATTTACGGTGTTCTGTGTTCAAAAATCTTTGGCTGGTAGCTTTTGTTCAATTATATATATATATATATATATATATATATATATATATATATAATGATTGATTCAATTCATAGGTCCTTTGTTACAGCTCATATAGATTAACGTGGGTAGCTGGATAGTGTTTTTTTTTTTGATATGGCTCAGCCATGATAGCTTTAAGCAGGGGTGCCACCAGGGATTTTGGGCCCCATGACAAGATCTCACATCGGGCCCCTACCATCCCAGGCCACCCCAGAAAATCCTATGCCGCAATATATAATGCGTGCGTGAAGTATAAAATATGCTATTTTTAAAAACTCATAAAATTATGTTTCTCTGTGTTTCTTTCTGTGTCTCTGTCAGCGCACTGCATTACTATGCAAAAAAACAGAGGGCTTAAAAATATGTACTGCATACCGCATCCCAATTCTCACTGGGCCCCGCAGTGGGAATCTGTTCCTGAATCGGGTCAGGCTTGATAAATGTAATGCGTAAGTATGCGGCGTGTACATGGGAGTATTTTATTGCGTATTTTATTTTTAAAATAGTAACAGTGTTTTATAACTCTCGTAAACTGATAAATGTGGGTTTGCGGTTGCCTGTCCAGGGAGAAGCTATGAATTGATGGCTCTTAAAGATAAAATCTATAAATAAGGATAGAACCGTTCCTAACTGAACCGGGGGTTGTTGTTTTGACATGCCGGTAGCGCTGGACAGTTCGTCTTGTACACTCAGTCACCGAGCAGATCTTGGGTAATATACTGCAGCCCACACACGCAAGACCTTTGAAGACCGCGGCGGTGATGTACGATGCGGCCGCGCTATCGATCAGAGACCCGTGCGCCGCGATTGGACGGCTTGGCCCGCGCTCGCCGACCGCAAATCGCGGCAACGACGCGGCCCTGTCGGTCACCGTCGGCGCGGAAACGGGCGCACCAGCGCGTTGTCGGGAGGGAGAGCTCGCCGCGCCCCACGCGGCGAGCCGTTCGCGTGATTTCTCGCCACGGCAACGGGAAACGGCTCGGAAGAAAGCGACACCGTTCAGAGGCTGACGGGATTGGCGTTTGCTTTAATTAGGCTGCCGACCTTCGCTGTCGCTCTGCGTTTAAGTGACAGGGAAAGCTATTGATATGCTGGGGTAGTTTGTGCCACTTTATAAAAGGGGGGGAGGGCATCGAAACTTCTGGGTTTCATTATCCCTGAACGAGAACAAAATACCGACCGACTTCTTTACGTGGCGGAGAATTAGGTGTGCGGTGAGAATTGGACGCAAATGGCACCATAGATTTTTGAAAACAGAAGGAGATGTGGAACGTGAGGGGGTCCATTCTTCTCAATGAGCGAGGTTCGGTGTCAGTCCGCCCCCCCGTTTGCAGCTCACAGCTGAAACGGTAATGCGGTTCGCTAAAGCATTCGTCTCTCTCTGCACGTGTCATCTTCCAATCAGCAACGAGCACGGTATGCAGCTCTGTGTTGTGCGTACGTGACCGTGGTCCGGAGCGGGGAAAGCAACCAACGTGAGCTTGTTTAATTTTGGCTGGACGTCCCGCCTGGCAACCCTCTGGTCTGCTTTGACGTATCCGCGCGTTAAGCCAAACCCCGTTCCCTCGAAATATCACCGGCTGAGGCCAACGAGCTCTTGCCCAGACGGTGTTCATAACGACGACAACAACGGGCCGCATTTACATAAAGCACCGTCCCAAACATCTCTTGAGCTCTTACAGCAAGTTAAGGAAACTCAACCGCTCAACTGCTACTGGTGCACACCTGAGGGACACGGCTGAGTTTGCGCCAGGACCACACATCTGCTGAGGTTGGGAGGGAGATTGTGTGCGAGGACCACACATCTGCTGAGGTGGGGAGGGAGATTGTGTGCGAGGACCACACATCTGCTGAGGTGGGGAGGGAACGATTACTGTGCCGGTGAATCTGGGGGGGCTGTTTAGGTTTCCGGATCGAGGGAGTTTGGTCGGGCTAGCTGGCGACCCCCCTTCTCCTTGCAGAAAGTGCCACCAAGTCTTTGAAGGTGTCAGCACTGTTCCCAGAATGCATTGCAGGTTGCCTTCCCGGGCAACAAAAAAAGAAAAAAAAATAGCCGCCTTTGTGATTTCACAAGACCAGAGGGATGAGCAGCAGGTTGAATTTAACTGTACTTTCCCTCCTCTTTCAGAGGCTGGAACTCATTTTTGAGGCCCTCATGCGATCGCATCATTTCACGGCAGAAATTTTCCAGCTGCATAAAAGCTTTTATTTTATAAAAAATTTTCCCCCCCCTCTCTTGACGAATGGCAAATATTTCAGTCGTGCCCAGCAGAATTCCATCCATTCTGTCCGTTCTGTTTGCCGCACATTCCGAGTTCTGGAGCGAAGATGGGCTTCCGTAAAAAAGGGCAGCGGGGTGGAACAGCCTGCCCGTAACGAGCTGACGCCTATTTTCAAACAACGGCCGACGGCACCCTCGTTCGCGGCCGCCGGCGAGGGCCGGAAATGAGATTCGGGTTCCTGCGTTCAGGACTCAGAAGAGTCACGATGGACAGGCTTTCCTCGTGAGTAGACTTCAAAGCGAGCCGAGAGAGGGGGGTCGGTGCGCACCCCTCAGCTGACACGGGATATCCTCCCCCTGCCCCCATTCCCCCAACCCGTTTTTTTGAAAAAGCAGAACCTGATAAATGCGAATGTTTACAAGGATGAGTCTGGTTCCTGGCACCTTCAACTAATGTGGAGCAGCCACAGAGGAGAAGGGCTGCGATGTCTAATTAATGACTGTTTTCGCTGCTGTCCTTTGGCCGGCGTTGCGATCGTCGAGGCGACGGCTTGACATCGCGGTCTTAAGCTCGACAGCGTAGCAGAGCGCGGAAGACAAAGGGGGCCGGTGTTGTAATAAAACCTGACGGCAAATGGAAAATCCCGTCTGGACGCAGAGCTGTTTTTCCTCGGTTTATTGTGGCCGTACGTCTTCAGAAGGGGCACGTAAATACCCCTCTCATCCCCGTCTCACGTCCTGACATACCTGTATTGCACAGATCTTCTGAGATCCCCGGTACCACAGCTTAATTAGTGAACCGAACTTCCTTAAGAAACACACTGTGCTCATAAACCGCTATGCAATGTTCTGGTTTATTGCTTCTGTCCCTTATATGGAACCACCAGAAGGGGAAGGCATCGCAAAACAGTCATATAGATAATCTGGGTTTGTTTGCTTTCTACGGTTGTTATTTGGAATCAAGGACCCTGGGGGGGCAGGTTAGCCTATATTTTGCAGCCTACATAATGATACTGTTTACACTTCACCCAAGCAGGAAAGCTGTGCAATTTTACAATTTTTTTACCATCTGCGCAATCAAGATCATAATTTTCTAATATGTATGCTATGCTCAAATTACCAATGAAAACAAATACTATGATATCAAGCCTAATTTTTTGTGTAAGAATAACAGAGTGGTTAGACTGCCCGCTACAGACAACCGCTTGGTATTGGTCAGTTAGAGACCATGCTTAACGCGTGGTACTTAACCAACCAATCAGTGGTGCAAGCGTTTAGTGGGCTGCCAATCAGAACTAAACCCGAAGCAAATTACAGAGTGTACACTGTTGCGGAGGTACAGAGCTGTGCTGTGGCTGTGGCTGTGATTCTCTTTATTTTCCAGACCGCTAAACCTTTTCTTCCACCGCCTTAGGAACTGCGTGGTCTGTTTGCCAATCCAAACAATAACGGTGAAGGGTAAGCTCATAATTTCCCCCCCCCCCCCCCCCCCCCCCCCCCCCCCCCCCCCCCCCGTTTTATGGCCCTTGAAAAGTTAAGCTTGTTTTTCCAAAGTCTCTCAATTTCTGTAGGATTCGTTCCCCTGCCTGCTGAGCACCACCACCTCATAAAAAACCTGCTACTTTTCACTCCAGCTGTCTGGATGGCTTATCTGCACCTGATCTCCACAGGTGGTATCTGCATCTGAACTCCTCAGACGGTAACGTTACACAGGAGTTTTCTGCTCCTCTTGCCTTCACAGTACCGTGCGTGCAAATCAGGGGACGTGCAAATCTAAATATACAGATACAAACAATGCGGTAACCCGTGGCGCGGCATGACAGACAGGTGGCAGGACAAACAACAACAGGAGATGTCGCTGGGGTCGGAACCACAGCTGTTATGAAAGCCATTCGCTTTATAGACCCGCCAGACTTAATCTATCGTGTAAAACGAGCCCTTAATGTTAGATTAAGCCTGTGTTACTCAATGGGATAATGCACTTGGGCTTCCAAATTAGCAGTCTGGTGCCAGTAGGGGGCTCAGTACAGACCAGTGATAATACAGTATGGATTAGACAGTCTGGACCTCACCTTACTGGACTAAAAAAAGGAGGAACCAGAGTACAGTGATAACAACCAATAGAAGACTGCCAGCAGCGACTGGTTGATATTTTCTCGCTATCACTAAGATCATTGTGGGAACTACCGGGAAGTCCCCTGAAAATATCCACCAATCGCCATCGATGTTGTTCTGTTGGTTGTTACCAATGTTGGTGGAGCTCCTCACGGTTTGCTTTGAGTAAGGTGGCATCAGGGCTGCCTCATTCCTATTTTTACCGTCCCACAAAGAAAAGCCCGCCACAAATCGCAGCGAAATCTCCCACAATACACCTGCGGGCAGCTATCGCTAATGTACGGGACAGCCAATCAGCTTGCGTCCGAGGGCACTGTTGAAAGCACACCCCGTTTCCGCGCTTGACATGCTGTTACTGATGTTCACAGATTAAAAACAATGAATCGTAACTGCCCCAGAACGATCTGCACTGTAGCACGACCGATCCTTTTTATCCTGACCCACCTGCCACCATGTTCCAAACACCTGCATCTGCAGCTGTGTAGAGTGCAGGTACAGCTGCAGGTGTGATGTTTATCGCCTGTGTGCGGCACCCGTGCCCGTGGGACTCAAACACAGTGTGGAAATTTGTGTGTGCTTTTTCACCAGTTTGCAAACCTTCTCGGAAACAGAGTGGACGGGAGAGTTGACGTGACTTTGTGTGTTTATCCAGCTAAGACTGTGGCGCGCTTTGCTTCATGCCCTGACTGAACTTAAAAGTGCTCACACACACTCAAGCAGGCCAGATAGCCCCCCCCCGGCCTTACTAAACAGAGGTTCTTCTTCTGCAGCCTTTGCATCACAGTTTTAACTCCGCCCCCTCGCTTAGGAGCCAATCGCCTCAGGTTATTTCACGTTTTTTTTTGTCATTTTACCGCCCGTGCCGGGGAGGCTGGCGGTGCTCAGCCGGCGATAGCATCTCTGAGGGTGTTGAGGAGGGGCTTCAGCCGTCCGCCACGTTAAGCAGCTGCGCGCGTAGTACCCACGTTAAGGGTACTGTGCTCAGTTCGCAGGCGGCAGGAATGCCGACAATGTCAATTAGGCCCCCGGGCGTTATTCTAGGGGTCCCCCGCGCAAGGTGCCGCTCGCGTAATGACCCAGCCAGACGCCCAGACCGGGTTCCCATTCAAGAGACTCGCCACAGCGCTGGCCTCCGATGCTCCTTTTTCTCTGGCGAGATCGCCGTGTTCTCGGACTACGACATACTTCACAGCAGCAGTGCCGTGAAGCCGTTATCCTCGGGCCACGCAGGTGGTAAACAGGAACTTCCTATTGACCGTAAAAGAGTTCCTGTGCGGAGGTAGTTGGTCTTCAGTCAGTGCCACGATAGGACTTTTAGTGCCATCTCCTGGTGATCTCAGCTTGTCTAAATAGGCTGCTGCAGTTGGTCTGTCTGTGTTCCCCTACATGTAGGGCTGTGCGCATATGTGCTTATCTGATTTAATACAATGGATTTGCCTTGAGAAAGTGATAAATATGAGACAATGCAAAACTCTGTTGTTAATATAATGGCTACTACTCTTTGAATTGAGCAACTAAACTGTGGCTGCAATACTTCTGGATTGATAGGTTTTGTTCATTCATGTAAACTGAGCGTAAGACTAAAATTCGAGAAGAAAAACGGATTGTCCATTTTGCACTATTAACCGTGAAATGTATTCCTATACTGACAGCATATTGTGACTTGTGTGTATTTTTTTAGCTGTGCTGCTGTGTGTTAATTGTCACCCATACAAAGTACACTCTGCGGGGGTGTCATCTCTGAATTGATTTAAATGTGTTAATTTGTAAATGTTTACTTTTCCACCAGCATGCTTGGAATTTATATATCTAATAGGGATTCAGTGTAAATAATTTTAACAACAATCGTCATTTCTGCAAAAAATTTGAGGGATTTGCGTTTTTTTTTCCATGAAACAAGCAAGAAACAAAGCCACTTCCTGTAAACTGTGATTTATAAGACTTTAACAGGAAGGGCTACAGGTGCTTCCTCTAAAGTCTAAACACAAACTCTTAAGATGGAAAGTCAGATACAATAAGTCCTGGGGCATAGCTGTGAAGAGTTCAGGAAGGGGAAAAACTAATGGAGTTGGAAATCAGGAAATGAGTCTGTATGTGGTGGTGATGCAAAGTGGGGAGGAGGAGGGGGGGGGGTCAGTGGGTAAACAGTAATTGGGGTTTTTACAGCTGTTTGTTATAATCTAGGATTTATGCACCAGAATTGCTCTTCAGATACCATCTGTTCCTAAACCAGTGCATAGCTTGTGGTTATGCCATTTGGCTGTTGGTTGGCCTTAGCAATATTGTGCAGAAGTCTGAAAGAACACCTGTTCGTTCCATAACCACAAGGTCTAATGTTAAAAAGGTAGGCGGTGATCACGCCGCACTCCCCAAATAAATGGTTCCCAAAGGCTCCTCTGTGCCAATCTGGGAGCTTTGACTGTTTTCACACCTACCGTAGAGGGTTCCATAAAGAACTTTTTTATATGAAAGACGGTTGATGAATGCCTGCGGTTGGATCGCGTGTCGTTCCCTGGTCCTGTTTCGGGGGGGGAGGATATCGGTCAGACGTGGGCCGAACCACTCCGCAGAACAGTGGGGGGGAGGGATGTTTTGGAAGTTACAGAGTATACCATAACTGTCAACAGCAGACCCAGTGGATACGCTACGGGGGGTGCAGTTCAGGGGCTCGCCATACGTTAGGAAACCAGCTGAACTCGCTGTTCTTACCTCCCCGCCCCCTTTTTGTTTTTGTCTTCCTCGTTTCCGTGCTCTCTGATTGTCCCCTTCGCTTAATTAACGCAGCTATTTGTCTTCCAAACAGTGCATTTCCCATGTCTAATATGGTATGCGGCTGGCCCCTTGAAGCCTACAGCTTCGCTATACGTCGAAGATAAGCTTAAACAGGAAGCCAGAAGGAAAACATGCCTTTAATCTCATCAAGCCCGCCCCCTACGCCGCCCACAGACCAGAGAAACAGTCTTCCTGTATGGATTTTCCGATAATTACTAGTGGTTAACTAAATTTATAGAAAAAGTACATCGGTCCACCTCACCGAGGTGCAGCATCAACAAACTATGTTGCACGAACCAATTTTTTAATCAGGCGGTTTTACAAAGGGAACAATGACAGCACTGCACACTGTATTTTAGCAAGCAGAAATTACAGCTCAGTGGTGCCGAGTGAGACAAGGTGAGCTAACAGGAGTCAGTGCTCATCCAGGGGTGAAACATCGTCTTGACCTGTGCTCGAAGTGGAGCATCAGCAAATGAGATGCTGTCGTCTGGTAGGCCATTTTAGTTATGCAACAGTGTGCCCCCCCCCCCCCCCCCCCCATAACTGTCTCTCGACAAAGTCAAGTGAACATAACTGAGGGCGTGTCATTGTCGGGCTGTTGAGAGGGTTATGTCGGTTCTTTCTTGAGTCTCGGCAATCATGCAGGACATAAAAAATGGCCGCTTTCGGACGTTCCAATGAGCTGAGAAGTGCCTGTTCTCCCAGCATGCACTGCTTCCTTCAGCACTGAATCATCCGAGACGGCAGTTCTCAGGTTTGGTCCTAGGGCCTCCTTGCGCGCGTTGGTAATTTGTTACAGCCAGTCTCTTAAAGAAGGTTGTTGAAAACGTTTTTTTTTTTTTTTTAAGTTTTTTTCGACTGATTTTTTTCCCTTAAATTTATGCAAACGAATTAGTTTTGTTTCTCGCCTTTCGTCTTTGATTCGTTAACTTGGTCCACAAACGGCTTGGTTTCAGCGGGCCGGGCTGTGCTCGTTTCACGATCTCAGCCTGTAATTTAGCCAATTAGAAATGATTCATGAACAAGTCAGTTGGCATTATGAAAAATGAGGGTGTGATGTGACTTATGAAGCAGGTCCTGATGCAGCCCAGGCTGGGCGGGGTCAGCTCTTGAGGGCCCAGGTTAGCATTTGGGGGGGGGGGACCGGGGGGGGGGGGGGGGGGACTGGGGGGGTCGGGGGGG
Source organism: Anguilla japonica (assembly GCA_025169545.1). Lineage (NCBI taxonomy): Eukaryota > Metazoa > Chordata > Actinopteri > Anguilliformes > Anguillidae > Anguilla > Anguilla japonica. The sequence continues at coordinate 10,590,820 of CM045901.1, read as the reverse complement.
GGGGGGGGGGGTCAACACCTCCCGTCTTCCTTATCAGCCAATAGTTACGAAAGGAGAGGATGCAGGCTTTTCCTCGCTAATATTTAATCTTCCTGCTAGACTAACTTCCTGCTGACAAACGCTGAGCGATGAGTATTAGACGCAAACTCAATTGAAAATATTAAACCTTTCACTCGTAATTGGGGAATATTTGCCTGAGCCATCCTTAATTGCCGGGCAGGATTTTGCCTGGTATTAGACCCATGTCTCACATCACGGCCTATCAGTGATCTGACCCTCATGCGGCGGTCGAGATGATTCCCCCAGACCTACGACTCCTAGCCTACGGGGGGGTGGAGATTTGACAATTCCTGTTTCTCAGATGAATGGCAGCTCATCCCAATGAGGCAGGCAGCGTGAAAAGAAAACCTCTTATGTTTGTCATTTAATATAAACTACATACAAGTGTTTTTCTCTCCGTTTTCTCTACAAAAACCAGCAGAGGCCGGATTGCAGCCTGCTAAAAGGTATTAACCAAGGCTGGATAAGTACCCATGCTGATCTGTGCACGTAGCAAAACGAAAAGCCTTCAGGCTACTGGCTACTGAAACTGACATGATAATATTCAAGTGTACTTGCGCCTTGCCACATATCTAGCGTAACCGAACTGGCAGGATGAACTAGGAGCAGATTAATGTCTCGCCAGGAGGAGGGCAAGAAGACAGTTGCAGTCCGGCTGTGCCGAACGGTTGTTCGTTTGCCAGGTGGAGCCTCCTCCCTCCGCCGCTGAGCTGGTTTATCGACGCTGATCCTCTCGTGCGTTTCTGCCGGGGGCGCTCGGTTCCGCCGTCCTCCAGAATCGCTCGGAAGCCGACAGGGGAAGCGGCTCGTCTTTACGCGGGGGGGGGCGCGCGTTCTCTCCGCCCTTACGCACGCGGGCCACGGGCAAGCGCTAGTTTGGTCGGAACGATTTGCAAAGACTCCGGGGACTCTGTTGCCCTCCGAATGCGCTGTCTCTTAAGGCATAAGCAGAATCAGAGTGAGCGCCCAGAGGTGTGGCGCCTCTGTAGAACACGATGGGGATGAGAGGTTGCATTACACTCATTTAGTAGGCGTTGTTATGTACGCAGCTTTGCAATGTGAGAGGACTTAAGCGCAGCCACCTCTGAGTTATGTGCGCAACAGTAGCTGCCAAACTTGGCTGACAGCATCGCCAGCTGAGTGCAGCCTGCGGGAGCCGCCTGAGCTCTGTGAGGATCAGCAGAGTGCTCTGCTGCAGATGTGACTTCAGATGTGACTGTAGATGTGACAGTAAGTGTGACTGTAGGTGTGACTGTAGATGTGACAGTAAATGTGACTGTCGGTGTGACTGTTGATGTGACAGTAAATGTGACTGTAGATGTGACGGTAAATGTGACTGTCGGTGTGACTGTAGATGTGACAGTAAATGTGACTGTAGATGTGACTGTAGACGTGACAGTAAATGTGACTGTAGGTGTGACAGTAAATGTGACTGTCGGTGTGACTGTTGATGTGACAGTAAATGTGACTGTAGATGTGACGGTAAATGTGACTGTAGGTGTGACTGTAGATGTGACAGTAAATGTGACTGTAGATGTGACTGTAGACGTGACAGTAAATGTGACTGTAGGTGTGACTGTAGATGTGACAGTAAATGTGACTGTAAATGTGACTGTAGATGTGACGGTAAATGTGACTGTCAGTGTGACTGTTGATGTGACAGTAAATGGAACTGTAGATGTGACAGTAAATGTGACTGTAGGTGTGACTGTAGATGTGACAGTAAATGTGACTGTAGATGTGACTGTAGACGTGACAGTAAATGTGACTGTAGATGTGACAGTAAATGTGACTGTAGGTGTGACTGTAGATGTGACAGTAAATGTGACTGTAGGTGTGACTGTAGATGTGACAGTAAATGTGACTGTAGATGTGACAGTAGATGTGACTGTAAATGTGACTGCACAGTCACATCTACTGAAGCTGCAGCCGGTAGGCCTCCCTTTGTCAGCTTTGTTTCTGTTCCTTTCTGTTGTTATAAGCCAATGGCCGACCCCGGGTGATTTATCGATGGAAAACATTGGCGGGAAAAAGAAAAATCGCTCCTGCCTGAAATGATCAGTGCAATGTTTCTCTCGGGTCAAATTGGACACAGCTGTTGATGCATTTTTGGCATTTGCAGCGATCGTTCATTATAATCCGCGTGCTGACGTTCGGTTTGGATATATGGATTTGTCCTCCTAACGCGGCGTCCCCGCATTTGATCAACATCAACGTCTTTTTAAGGTCCTGACCCCTTAAATGTGTGTCAATCCAAAATGCACTTTGCATATCATGTAAGAATCAACGACACGTAGCCCATGGTATGAAAAATCCACACAGCCTGCATTTGAAAGTGCGGACACGCAGATCTGGGCCGCGCAGCCTCCAGACGTTTGGGACAGGACGGAGCTGAAGCTCTCCGTCTCCTTTAGCGCCGCCCTGAGATTGTTCAGGGGAACGGGAGGACGGTCAAATTGAGAAAGACAAAGAGCCCCTTTGAGATTTAGCAGAGAAAGGGAATTAGCCTTCATAATCCTCACGGTGCATCCTGTATGAGCACTCGCATGCTACCTAATAATTCTTCCTATAAACCCAGCGGTAGTCGTGGTGTCTAGCCAGCAGTATGTCCTTTAGATAGTTTTGCAAATATGCTCTATTTTCTTTGGAGAAACATATCAAGCATGGTATATGCAGTGTAGAAATACCTATATAAGTTAGTTATTGTACCAAAGCACAATTTCTGAAATAACTTGAATTGACTTTGAAATGAAATATTCAAAAGACACGCACATGTACTGCACTTGTCAGTCACATTTTCTTTATCAGGAGAAATTCAAATGAGTTAATTTAGCCGCACTTTATTTACATTTTGTGACATTATGAGATGCAGCCAATGGCCTGTTGTACTGCTTAACTAGATTTAAGATTATTATTATATAAGATAGTATTTTTATCCATTATGGTTACATGTTTTTTATATCCATATTTGAAGTAATTTGCATGCAGCAGGCTCAATGAAGATATTTTAGGTAAAATAACAACACTATCAGGAGACTGTCCCTCTGCCCATCACTGCATTGGCACAAGGCCCGTCTCTCCCATCTTTGACACTCAGAGCAGCAGGGTGGTTTCCTCTCCGCGGGCACACCTATCCCACAATGCTCGTTTCCCAGGTGATGATGACCGGTTACCGTGGTTACGTGACCTCACAGGACAGTCTGCCAGCCTTCAGGATTCCGCCCAAGGCAAGCAGGCCCGGTTTTGCCCGGCATCGAGGTTCTGGCTCTGAATTGCAAGGTCAGGAGTACAGCTTTCAGCTTTTGTCTGAGCCTGCACAGCAAATAGCTCAGTGTGTAAAATCCACACCTGACAAATACCTGTTTGTTTTTTTAGAAAATTCTAATATTTTTCTGTGCTCCGTTGATCTTGACTAGTGCAATTGAGCCTGCCAGGAAGACAAGAAGGTAGGGTTTACGGGGGGGTGAAGAATGGCCGCAGAAACACTGGGCCTCTTGTGCCACCTAGTGGCTGAAACTGGGACAGGCGCCAATGCAGGACCCTCTCTGTCTCACAGTAAGGGGGGGAGTGTTGCTATTGGTGACTAACTTGGCCTCTCCCACGCTGCACCTTGCTTACCCGAGCACTTCATTATCTGTCTGATCTTATTGCGTAACTGGGCTACTTTACCAACTTGGGTCATTTTCTGGCAGGCATGGACATTTGATTTTCTTTTTGAATAAACAAGCAAAATAAATAAATTAAATAAATACATAAATCAAGTTTTATGCTGGTTGGGCAGTAGGGGCAATCCAGATTAAAAAATAATGAATTACTAATAATAATAATAATATAATAATAATAATAATGAAGCACAACACAAATATTTACCAATTACAATGTTGAATATATGAAGTATTCTAAATACCATGGAAGGTAACCAAAATACTGAAGCAAACCGAACAAGATTTATATAATCTCAAATGATATAATATGCAATTTATGAAAGATGAAAATGTGAACAAAAAAGTAATCAACACCGTCAGATGGTCTATCCGTCCGAAAATATGCGAAACAGATACGCGAGGTTTTATAATATATGTGTGTCATTTCATTTTTTAGCTGTCCACGCTATTTTCAGAACCATGGACAGCGACCGAACGGTTTACGCAGTATGTAAATTGTTTAAGCGTAGAAGTGTACATGGTAAACAACGTAATCGTGGTATTAGAAGCAAACATATATTGTATTTATTCATCAAGACAAACGTTTGCCAACTTTGAAACTGGTACCGTTTTTTTTTTTTTGGAAATACGACACGCTTAAGAAACGATGTTTGAAATGGAACTTTTGTAAACCGAATATTACAAACAATAACAGGTGACGGCTCGGAATTATTCTCATGTGTCAGTCACCCGACTGTGATTGTTACTTTGGTCCAACAGAGGGAGACATCTGTCAAGAATTTTACTGCAAAAAACTTTTCAGTGTCCTGCTGGAAAAGATAGTACGTTTGTCCTTTGTATTTGTATGTTCACTTTATTTAGAATATGGCTTCTCGGAATCTACAAGATCTATCGCATTTAATAGAACAATGCAAATCCGTTACTGAGCAGTGTGTAGGTGTGGGTGTGGGTCTGTGAATGCATGAGTATCTGTGCAGATGTAGGTGCGGGTGTGTGAGTCCGCGTGTATGTGTGTGAGTGTGTCTACTCAACAGATGAAAATTCCCGTCTTCAGCTAAAGCAGGGCCAATGTTGGTCCAAAGGCAGGTGGAGGCAATTAGGCCATCAGCAGCTGATCCCATCATGCATTTTGTTTATCATCACCCACCCATGAACGTGATTGCCATCTCTTTTCTGTGTACGCCAACATGTGGAAAAAGGCAACTTGGACACTGTTAACTTTTTTGACTTTTTGACAAAAAAAAACTGTAAATTGGCAAGACAAAAGGGAACAATTCAATTCTCAGCCGCAACCACAATATGATGTGATGTGACAGTGGTCCGATCATCTGGCATAGGCAGACCCTCTCTGCCATGCCTGTTTGCCTGTACACGTTTACTACCCTGAGCGGGGAGCACCCAATTTGTTATTAATTAGATGACTAAGAGTGCACAATAATTAAATATACCTGTTTTTAGATTAAATAATTTGGGGGCACAGGTTACACCTCGTGTGGGTAGGACGGTACGCCCTTTGCCATTTGGAGCCCAAGATTGTTTTTCTGCTTCACTGTTGCCTAAAACTTCTAAATGACTCAGACCTCATTTGTGACAAAAAAATAATAATAATAATTCACAACACAACATTACAAACAACATTACAAACCAAGACTCTAAATGTCTATGTGTAGAAGAAGAAAAAGCAGGCTAACCACATCATCTCAAGAAAGGAAATACTTGGCGTGATGAAAACTGAAGCAGGCTGCGTCGCTTGTAATGCGTCACACCTTCCCCTCCTGTGAAAAACTCCAGTTCTGCACAGTAAAATGTTTAAAAATCTGGCGCGAGCGTTGCGGCCACCGTGGCCTAGTGGTGTCGTCTTCGGTTCCGGAAGCAGGGCGTTCAGGGTTCGAGCCTTGTTCTTGGCCTCCATTTCGCTTGCGGTTCTCTGTTCTCGTCTTCCTCTACCATCTGAAACGTCTCTGCCTCGGCTCGATTGCGGGTGGCGCGGTGGTACTGTCGCCGTCTTTGGAACCCAAGCTTCGGTGTTCAAATCTCGCGTCTACTTTAGATATTCTTGTGTTGTTGGGTTCTCATCTTCTGTTACCCGATGCAGCACCCTTGGTTCTGTTGCCTGACTTGTGGCGTAGCGGTACTGTCGATGTCTTTGAATGCGAAGCTCGTGAGTTCGATTCCCGCGTGTTCCTTTTGGTTTTTCTTGGGCCTCTTTGGTCTCACTGGTTCTTCTACCCTCTGCAGCCCTGGAGCCAGAGGTCGGCAGTGGCTCAGCGGGTAAGTGTGCCGGTCTCAGAGATTCTGAAATTGTGGGTTCAAGCCCCGCTCGTGCAACGTGCGTTTGTCTAATCCCTGTTTCTCATCCGCAGGTCCTGATGCGTGAGCAGATCCAGACGGAGTCCGAGAGGGTGCGGCGGCAGCGGTGGCGGCGGCGGAGAGGTAAGTTGGGGGGGAGGGGTAGAAGGGGGGCGCTGGCCCCCCGGAGGAGTGGAGGAGGAACGGTGGGGGTGGTGGAGCAGGGGAGAAGAGAGAGGGGCGGTCTTACATTTTGAACGGGCCCCAATATTTATATAATTTTTATTTATATATAGGGGGGGCCGGCCAGCAAAGTAAGATTCCCCCCTCTCTCTTCTCCCCTGCTCCAACACCCCCAGCGTTCCTCCTCCACTCCTCCGGGGGGCCAGCGCCCCCCTTCTACCCCTCCCCCCCAACTTACCTCTCCGCCGTCGCCACCGCCGCCGCACCACCAAGGACACCGTCTGGATCTGCTCACGCATCAGGACCTGCGGATGAGAAACAGGGATTAGACAAACGCACGTTGCACGAGCGGGGCTTGAACCCACAATTTCAGAATTTCAGAGGCCGGCACACTTACCCGCTGAGCCACTCCAGCACCCAAGCTACCCACCTCTTCTTCAGCATTATAAAGCGTACAGTGTGAAACATCCAAGACAAACATAAAGGGGACCCGGGAATCGAACCGGGAACCTTGGCATTGAAAGACAACGACGATACCGTTGCGCCACCTACATCGTCGTAGACACACGGCTGCTTCAGAGGGTAGAAGAAGATGAGATCACAGACACCCAAGACACACCTGAATGAGATGCAGGAAACGAACACAGAACACAGAAACGCTTTCAGGTGCGCGTGATGGTGATTAGACATTTTTTGGGGCGGGCGCGGTCTGGAGCCTATCTAAGCATGCAGTGAGTGAGATGCGGGATTGTACTCTCAACAGGTCTCCAATCCATTGCAAGGCAGGCCCACACACCACTTAAGTTTCACTTAACCACCGTGTCGTCCCAAACATAGTCCAAACATGTTTATTTCAAAGTGACACACAACAATATAAAATGCATACAAATAGTCATTAGGCACTGGGTGTGATAGGAGTGGACAAAGGTCATTCCAAAGTAGAGCCTAAAGAAGACTACTCAGACCAGGGATTCATTTCAATCGCTTATTTTATCTATTTTATTGAGGCAGTGCTAGTCGAACACCTTAGATACAGGGTAATTGAAGGACAACATCTATACCATTTCTCATTTTATTTTCACGTCTGTCATGTTCCATGGGCGGAAATCATTGAAAATAATGCAAAGAAATAACTTTACAATCTGATACTAGCCCAGTGACAGGTGATACAGCGGTGCAACGCGTCATTAGGTACCGATGTCACCTCAAACAGACGCTTGATTGAGCAAGGATGTTCCATTTGCTTACTACAGCGATCTGTAACCCTGGTCTTGGAGAGCCACAGATTCTGCACTTAATTAATCAATTAGAGCAGTTGATTACACAGTTAGCTCACTTCACTTGGTTGCTTGGGTCTGAAACGGGCGCTGATTTTAGGGTGAAAACAAAAAAGCAGAAGAGCTTGTGGCTTTCCAGGACCAGGGTTACAGACCCCTGACCTAATACCTGTTCCCTCGATTCCTCCGTACTCATATCTCAACCATGCATCTCCTGCTCATGTCCTCCATTAGCTGGAGCTATGCAGCAAGGAAGGGACACGAGGAAAAGAAGCAGGGATTTAAAAAATAAAAAAAATGTTTGGAATGAACCCCTATAGTAGTTATCCTTACTCCCGAGGATAAACAAAATGGTGGGCCCTCTGCAGATTTCTGGCTGTAATCTGCAACCAAAACAAAAGCGCACATTAAAAAAAAATAAACTGAACATTACAGGTACATGGAAACACCACAAGAGAAGCAGCACCAGATTAACACAGAAACCACCGACAGTTAAGCCATAAAACAGTCTGTCTGAAATGGTAGGAAAGCCACAAATGTCTGCTCAACAGATGAGAATTCCCTTCTTCAGCTAAAGCAGGGCCAATGTTGGTCCAAAGGCAGGTGGGGGCAATTAGGCCATCAGCAACTGATCAGGGTGTGGCACCAAATCACAGGGAGAGAGAGAGAGAGAGAGAGAGGCATAGGATCACCAGTAGGGGTAGCAACGTCACCAGTACATAACAACTGTTACGACAGAATGAGTCTGATTTTTTTGGTGTGTTTTAAAGCTGCAGCTTGCTCTTTGGCACGTGCGTGAATGCGTGTGTGGGGGCGTGGGTGCTTGGGTGTGGCTTTAAGGCTATAGCAGACCAGCAGCTGAGCACCGGAATGGACAAGGGCTCTCAATGGCAAGAGTGTACAAACTAATGAAATGGGCCTGAACTCCAACGTGTGTCTGGGTCTTCAAACAAACGGGGATATGCAAGTACTGACTTGCTAACTCAGGCCCGTCATCCCCCACTAAGCACAGGCCATCCATAAGCCCTCCCTGTCGCATCTGATTTTTGGACAAATTTCCCCAAGTCATTCCACCCCATCTTGTACACCTTCACCTGTGCGTGAAGGAGATTCGTTTGTTGAAGTTTCCTTTGCTTTGAATGATGTTTTCCTCCACAATGATGAACCATGCTCACTTCACCTGGTTGCTTGGGTCTGAAACGGGTACTGATTTTAGGGTGAAAACAAAAACCAGCAGAGATTGTGGCTTTTTAAGACCGGGGCCTGATTCCAATGTGTGTCTGGGTCTTCAAACAAAGGGGTTATGCAAGTACTGACTTGCTTACTTAGGCCTGTCATCCCCCACTAAGCACAGGCCATCCATAAGTCCTCCCCACTGCATCTGATTCTGGGCCAACTTCTCCAGGTCATTCCACCCCATCTTGGTCACCTTCACCTGTGCATGAAGGAGATTCGTTTGTTGAAGTTTTCTTTCCTTTGAATCATGTTTTCCTCCACAATGATGAACCATGAGATGGACAGTCAATCGAGCCAGTGGCGCACCAGGTTGTGAACACAGAAACCGCCAACAGTGAAGCCAGAAAAAAACAGTCTGTCTCAAGCGTCAGCTCAACAGATGAGAATTCCCTTCTTCAGCCAAAGCAGGGCCAGTGTTGGTCCAAAGGCAGGTGGAGGCAATTAGGCCATCAGCAGCTGATCAGGGCGTGGTACCAAATCACCAGGGACAGAGAGAGAGAGGCACAGGATCACCAGTAGGGGTAGCAATGTTTCTGTACATAACTGTGATCACTGGATGAGTATGGTTTTTTAGCCTAAATCTGTAGCCTGCTCTTTTGTGAGTGTGTTTGTGCGTGCGTGCGTGCGTGGGTTGGTTGGTTGGTTGGTTGGTTTGGTTGGTTGGTTTTGGGTTTAAGGTAACAGCAGTCCAGCAGCTGAGCAGAAGAATGGACTTGGGCTCTGAATGGCAAGAGTGTACAAACTAATGAAAGGGGCCCGAATTCCAACGTACGTCTGGGTCTTCAAACAAACGGGGTTATGCAAGTATTGACTTGCTTACTTAGGCCCGTCATCCCCCACTAAGCACAGGCCATCCACAAGCCCTCCCCGCTGCATCTGATTTTGGACAAAGTTCTCCAGGTCATTCCACCCCATCTTGGTCACCTTCACCTGTGCATGAAGGAGATTCGTTTGTTGAAGTTTCCTTTCCTTTGAATCGTGTTTCCTCCACAATGATGAACCATGAGGTGGACAGTCAATCGAGCCAGTGGCGCACCAGGTTGTGAACACAGAAACCGCCAACTGTTAAGCCAGAAAACAGTGTGTCTCAAGCGTCAACTCAACAGATGCGAATGTCCTTCTTCAGCTAAAGCAGGGCCAATGTTGGACCAAAGGCAGGTGGAGGCAATTAGGCCATCAGCAGCTCATCAGGGTGTGGGCACCAAATCACCGGGGAGTGACAGAGGCACAGGATCAGCAGAAGGGGTAGCAAAGTCGCCGTTACATAACTGTGATCACAGGATGAGTCATTTTTTGTAGCCTAGCTGCTTTTGTGAGTGCGTGAGTGCTTGCGTGTGTGCGTTGGTTGGTTGGTTGGTTGGTTGGTTGGTTGGTTTTGGGTTTAAGGTAACAGCAGTCCAGCAGGTGAGCAGAGGAGTGGACTTGGGCTCTGAACAGCAAGAGTGTACATACTAATGAAAGGGGCCTGACTTCCAATGTGTCCTCAGACAAACGGGATTGTGCAAGTACTGACTTGCTTACTTAGGCCTGTTTCCCCCCACAGAGCACAGGCCATCCACAAGACTTCTCCAGCTCCTTCCACCCCATCTGATGAGTTTGTTTTGCTCCGTTCAATTACACGAGAGGCACCTCCTTTACGCGTGGCGCGTTCAGCACCTCAGGCCCTTAAGTGGGTTCCATCTCACCAGATGAGAGTTTTTCTTGGCCCGATTGAGTCCGTGTAGTCCTGTGGGTAGCGACCTTGTTCCTGGACATCTACCGTCCATTTGGTTTTCATTCCAATCCTAAAACACTCACCAACAGGACAGTAGATCTCCAGGAACGGAGTTGCTTAACACTGATATAGTCTCATTCGACCCACGCACTGCCTTTTTTGGTTTGTTGTCTGGTTGATAGAAGGGGGCTTTATGGAGATTTTTGTAAACAGTATCATTTTGTTAATTATATTGTGTGACTGTGTGCTTGGATGTTAAGGCCTTTGGTAATCATTTCTGTATGTGCACATTCAATAAAGGTCACCCCACTTTAGTAGAGCTTTAAGCTTTTGTTCTGAAAGAAGTTGAAGGTTTTCCAGGAACCTCATTTTGAAATGTCTGTTTGTCTGATTATGTATACAATAATCAAAAAAACTCAAGATGTGTCTGTCCAGATTAGATGCCCATAATGCATTTTGTGTATCATCACCTAACCACGAATGTGATTGCCAGCTATCTTCTGTGTATGTTGACATGTGCAAAAGACCTCTTGTAAGTATTACAATTTGGAAATGACTGATAACTTTTTTGGCGCTTTGTCAAAGAACTGTAAATTGCCAAAACAACCTTTTGTTTTGGATAATTCAATTCTCTGCCGCAACCACAATATGATGTGATGTGACAGTGGTCCGATCATCTGGCATAGGCAGACCCTCTCTGCCATGCCTGTTTGCCTGTACACGTTTACTACCCTGAGCGGGGAGCACCCAATTTGTTATTAATTAGATGACTAAGAGTGCACAATAATTAAATATACCTGTTTTTAGATTAAATAATTTGGGGGCACAGGTTACACCTCGTGTGGGTAGGACGGTACGCCCTTTGCCATTTGGAGCCCAAGATTGTTTTTCTGCTTCACTGTTGCCTAAAACTTCTAAATGACTCAGACCTCATTTGTGACAAAAAATAATAATAATAATTCACAACACAACATTACAAACAAACATTACAAACCAAGACTCTAAATGTCTATGTGTAGAAGAAGAAAAAGCAGGCTAACCACATCATCTCAAGAAAGGAAATACTTGGCGTGATGAAAACTTGTAATGCGTCACACCTTCCCCTCCTGTGAAAAACTCCAGTTCTGCACAGTAAAATATTTAAAAATCTGGCGCGAGCGTTGCGGCCACCGTGGCCTAGTGGTGTCGTCTTCGGTTCCGGAAGCAGGGCGTTCAGGGTTCGAGCCTTGTTCTTGGCCTCCATTTCGCTTGCGGTTCTCTGTTCTCGTCTTCCTCTACCATCTGAAACGTCTCTGCCTCGGCTCGATTGCGGGTGTGGCGCGGTGGTACTGTCGCCGTCTTTGGAACCCAAGCTTCGGTGTTCAAATCTCGCGTCTACTTTAGATATTCTTGTGTTGTTGGGTTCTCATCTTCTGTTACCCGATGCAGCACCCTTGGTTCTGTTGCCTGACTTGTGGCGTAGCGGTACTGTCGATGTCTTTGAATGCGAAGCTCGTGAGTTCGATTCCCGCGTGTTCCTTTTGGTTTTTCTTGGGCCTCTTTGGTCTCACTGGTTCTTCTACCCTCTGCAGCCCTGGAGCCAGAGGTCGGCAGTGGCTCAGCGGGTAAGTGTGCCGGTCTCAGAGATTCTGAAATTGTGGGTTCAAGCCCCGCTCGTGCAACGTGCGTTTGTCTAATCCCTGTTTCTCATCCGCAGGTCCTGATGCGTGAGCAGATCCAGACGGAGTCCGAGAGGGTGCGGCGGCGGCGGCAGCGGCAGCGGTGGCGGCGGCGGAGAGGTAAGTTGGGGGGGAGGGGTAGAAGGGGGGCGCTGGCCCCCCGGAGGAGTGGAGGAGGAACGGTGGGGGTGGTGGAGCAGGGGAGAAGAGAGAGGGGCGGTCTTACATTTTGAACGGGCCCCAATATTTATATAATTTTAATAATATAGGGGGGGCCGGCCAGCAAAGTAAGATTCCCCCCTCTCTCTTCTCCCCTGCTCCAACACCCCCCAGCGTTCCTCCTCCACTCCTCCGGGGGCCAGCGCCCCCTTCTACCCCTCCCCCCCAACTTACCTCTCCGCCGTCGCCACCGCCGCCGCACCACCAAGGACACCGTCTGGATCTGCTCACGCATCAGGACCTGCGGATGAGAAACAGGGATTAGACAAACGCACGTTGCACGAGCGGGGCTTGAACCCACAATTTCAGAATTTCAGAGGCCGGCACACTTACCCGCTGAGCCACTCCAGCACCCAAGCTACCCACCTCTTCTTCAGCATTATAAAGCGTACAGTGTGAAACATCCAAGACAAACATAAAGGGGACCCGGGAATCGAACCGGGAACCTTGGCATTGAAAGACAACGACGATACCGTTGCGCCACCTACATCGTCGTAGACACACGGCTGCTTCAGAGGGTAGAAGAAGATGAGATCACAGACACCCAAGACACACCTGAATGAGATGCAGGAAACGAACACAGAACACAGAAACGCTTTCAGGTGCGCGTGATGGTGATTAGACATTTTTTGGGGCGGGCGCGGTCTGGAGCCTATCTAAGCATGCAGTGAGTGAGATGGCGGGATTGTACTCTCAACAGGTCTCCAATCCATTGCAAGGCAGGCCCACACACCACTTAAGTTTCACTTAACCACCGTGTCGTCCCAACAAACATAGTCCAAACATGTTTATTTCAAAGTGACACACAACAATATAAAATGCATACAAATAGTCATTAGGCACTGGGTGTGATAGGAGTGGACAAAGGTCATTCCAAAGTTGAGCCTAAAGAAGACTACTCAGACCAGGGATTCATTTCAATCGCTTATTTTATCTATTTTATTGAGGCAGTGCTAGTCGAACACCTTAGATACAGGGTAATTGAAGGACAACATCTATACCATTTCTCATTTTATTTTCACGTCTGTCATGTTCCATGGGCGGAAATCATTGAAAATAATGCAAAGAAATAACTTTACAATCTGATACTAGCCCAGTGACAGGTGATACAGCGGTGCAACGCGTCATTAGGTACCGATGTCACCTCAAACAGACGCTTGATTGAGCAAGGATGTTCCATTTGCTTACTACAGCGATCTGTAACCCTGGTCTTGGAGAGCCACAGATTCTGCACTTAATTAATCAATTAGAGCAGTTGATTACACAGTTAGCTCACTTCACTTGGTTGCTTGGGTCTGAAACGGGCGCTGATTTTAGGGTGAAAACAAAAAAGCAGAAGAGCTTGTGGCTTTCCAGGACCAGGGTTACAGACCCCTGACCTAATACCTGTTCCCTCGATTCCTCCGTACTCATATCTCAACCATGCATCTCCTGCTCATGTCCTCCATTAGCTGGAGCTATGCAGCAAGGAAGGGACACGAGGAAAAGAAGCAGGGATTTAAAAAATAAAAAAAATGTTTGGAATGAACCCCTATAGTAGTTATCCTTACTCCCGAGGATAAACAAAATGGTGGGCCCTCTGCAGATTTCTGGCTGTAATCTGCAACCAAAACAAAAGCGCACATTAAAAAAAAATAAACTGAACATTACAGGTACATGGAAACACCACAAGAGAAGCAGCACCAGATTAACACAGAAACCACCGACAGTTAAGCCATAAAACAGTCTGTCTGAAATGGTAGGAAAGCCACAAATGTCTGCTCAACAGATGAGAATTCCCTTCTTCAGCTAAAGCAGGGCCAATGTTGGTCCAAAGGCAGGTGGGGGCAATTAGGCCATCAGCAACTGATCAGGGTGTGGCACCAAATCACCAGGGAGAGAGAGAGAGAGAGAGAGAGGCATAGGATCACCAGTAGGGGTAGCAACGTCACCAGTACATAACAACTGTTACGACAGAATGAGTCTGATTTTTTTGGTGTGTTTTAAAGCTGCAGCTTGCTCTTTGGACACGCGCGTGAATGCGTGTGTGGGGGCGTGGGTGCTTGGGTGTGGCTTTAAGGCTATAGCAGACCAGCAGCTGAGCACCGGAATGGACAAGGGCTCTCAATGGCAAGAGTGTACAAACTAATGAAATGGGCCTGAACTCCAACGTGTGTCTGGGTCTTCAAACAAACGGGGATATGCAAGTACTGACTTGCTAACTCAGGCCCGTCATCCCCCACTAAGCACAGGCCATCCATAAGCCCTCCCTGTCGCATCTGATTTTGGACAAATTTCCCCAAGTCATTCCACCCCATCTTGTACACCTTCACCTGTGCGTGAAGGAGATTCGTTTGTTGAAGTTTCCTTTGCTTTGAATGATGTTTTCCTCCACAATGATGAACCATGCTCACTTCACCTGGTTGCTTGGGTCTGAAACGGGTACTGATTTTAGGGTGAAAACAAAAAACCAGCAGAGATTGTGGCTTTTTAAGACCGGGGCCTGATTCCAATGTGTGTCTGGGTCTTCAAACAAAGGGGTTATGCAAGTACTGACTTGCTTACTTAGGCCTGTCATCCCCCACTAAGCACAGGCCATCCATAAGTCCTCCCCACTGCATCTGATTCTGGGCCAACTTCTCCAGGTCATTCCACCCCATCTTGGTCACCTTCACCTGTGCATGAAGGAGATTCGTTTGTTGAAGTTTTCTTTCCTTTGAATCATGTTTTCCTCCACAATGATGAACCATGAGATGGACAGTCAATCGAGCCAGTGGCGCACCAGGTTGTGAACACAGAAACCGCCAACAGTGAAGCCAGAAAACAGTCTGTCTCAAGCGTCAGCTCAACAGATGAGAATTCCCTTCTTCAGCCAAAGCAGGGCCAGTGTTGGTCCAAAGGCAGGTGGAGGCAATTAGGCCATCAGCAGCTGATCAGGGCGTGGTACCAAATCACCAGGGACAGAGAGAGAGAGGCACAGGATCACCAGTAGGGGTAGCAATGTTTCTGTACATAACTGTGATCACTGGATGAGTATGGTTTTTTAGCCTAAATCTGTAGCCTGCTCTTTGTGAGTGTGTTTGTGCGTGCGTGCGTGCGTGGGTTGGTTGGTTGGTTGGTTGGTTGGTTGGTTGGTTGGTTTTGGGTTTAAGGTAACAGCAGTCCAGCAGCTGAGCAGAAGAATGGACTTGGGCTCTGAATGGCAAGAGTGTACAAACTAATGAAAGGGGCCCGAATTCCAACGTACGTCTGGGTCTTCAAACAAACGGGGTTATGCAAGTATTGACTTGCTTACTTAGGCCCGTCATCCCCCACTAAGCACAGGCCATCCACAAGCCCTCCCCGCTGCATCTGATTTTGGACAAAGTTCTCCAGGTCATTCCACCCCATCTTGGTCACCTTCACCTGTGCATGAAGGAGATTCGTTTGTTGAAGTTTCCTTTCCTTTGAATCGTGTTTTCCTCCACAATGATGAACCATGAGGTGGACAGTCAATCGAGCCAGTGGCGCACCAGGTTGTGAACACAGAAACCGCCAACTGTTAAGCCAGAAAACAGTGTGTCTCAAGCGTCAACTCAACAGATGCGAATGTCCTTCTTCAGCTAAAGCAGGGCCAATGTTGGACCAAAGGCAGGTGGAGGCAATTAGGCCATCAGCAGCTCATCAGGGTGTGGCACCAAATCACCGGGGAGTGACAGAGGCACAGGATCAGCAGAAGGGGTAGCAAAGTCGCCGTTACATAACTGTGATCACAGGATGAGTCATTTTTTGTAGCCTGCTCTTTTGTGAGTGCGTGAGTGCTTGCGTGTGTGCGTTGGTTGGTTGGTTGGTTGGTTGGTTGGTTGGTTTTGGGTTTAAGGTAACAGCAGTCCAGCAGGTGAGCAGAGGAGTGGACTTGGGCTCTGAACAGCAAGAGTGTACATACTAATGAAAGGGGCCTGACTTCCAATGTGTCCTCAGACAAACGGGATTGTGCAAGTACTGACTTGCTTACTTAGGCCTGTTTCCCCCCACAGAGCACAGGCCATCCACAAGACTTCTCCAGCTCCTTCCACCCCATCTGATGAGTTTGTTTTGCTCCGTTCAATTACACGAGAGGCACCTCCTTTACGCGTGGCGCGTTCAGCACCTCAGGCCCTTAAGTGGGTTCCATCTCACCAGATGAGAGTTTTTCTTGGCCCGATTGAGTCCGTGTAGTCCTGTGGGTAGCGACCTTGTTCCTGGACATCTACCGTCCATTTGGTTTTCATTCCAATCCTAAAACACTCACCAACAGGACAGTAGATCTCCAGGAACGGAGTTGCTTAACACTGATATAGTCTCATTCGACCCACGCACTGCCTTTTTTGGTTTGTTGTCTGGTTGATAGAAGGGGGCTTTATGGAGATTTTTGTAAACAGTATAATTTTGTTAATTATATTGTGTGACTGTGTGCTTGGATGTTAAGGCCTTTGGTAATCATTTCTGTATGTGCACATGCAATAAAGGTCACCCCACTTTAGTAGAGCTTAAAGCTTTTATTCTGAAAGAAGTTGAAGGTTTTCCAGGAACCTCATTTTGAAATGTCTGTTTGTCTGATTATGTATACAATAATCAAAAAAACTCAAGATGTGTCTGTCCAGATTAGATGCCCATAATGCATTTTGTGTATCATCACCTAACCACGAATGTGATTGCCAGCTATCTTCTGTGTATGTTGACATGTGCAAAAGACCTCTTGTAAGTATTACAATTTGGAAACTGATAACTTTTTTGGCGCTTTGTCAAAGAACTGTAAATTGCCAAAACAACCTTTTGTTTTGGATAATTCAATTCTCTGCCGCAACCACAATATGATGTGATGTGACAGTGGTCCGATCATCTGGCATAGGCAGACCCTCTCTGCCATGCCTGTTTGCCTGTACACGTTTACTACCCTGAGCGGGGAGCACCCAATTTGTTATTAATTAGATGACTAAGAGTGCACAATAATTAAATATACCTGTTTTTAGATTAAATAATTTGGGGGCACAGGTTACACCTCGTGTGGGTAGGACGGTACGCCCTTTGCCATTTGGAGCCCAAGATTGTTTTTTTTCTGCTTCACTGTTGCCTAAAACTTCTAAATGACTCAGACCTCATTTGTGACAAAAAAATAATAATAATAATTCACAACACAACATTACAAACAACATTACAAACCAAGACTCTAAATGTCTATGTGTAGAAGAAGAAAAAAGCAGGCTAACCACATCATCTCAAGAAAGGAAATACTTGGCGTGATGAAAACTTGTAATGCGTCACACCTTCCCCTCCTGTGAAAAACTCCAGTTCTGCACAGTAAAATATTTAAAAATCTGGCGCGAGCGTTGCGGCCACCGTGGCCTAGTGGTGTCGTCTTCGGTTCCGGAAGCAGGGCGTTCAGGGTTCGAGCCTTGTTCTTGGCCTCCATTTCGCTTGCGGTTCTCTGTTCTCGTCTTCCTCTACCATCTGAAACGTCTCTGCCTCGGCTCGATTGCGGGTGGCGCGGTGGGGTACTGTCGCCGTCTTTGGAACCCAGCTTCGGTGTTCAAATCTCGCGTCTACTTTAGATATTCTTGTGTTGTTGGGTTCTCATCTTCTGTTACCCGATGCAGCACCCTTGGTTCTGTTGCCTGACTTGTGGCGTAGCGGTACTGTCGATGTCTTTGAATGCGAAGCTCGTGAGTTCGATTCCCGCGTGTTCCTTTTGGTTTTTCTTGGGCCTCTTTGGTCTCACTGGTTCTTCTACCCTCTGCAGCCCTGGAGCCAGAGGTCGGCAGTGGCTCAGCGGGTAAGTGTGCCGGTCTCAGAGATTCTGAAATTGTGGGTTCAAGCCCCGCTCGTGCAACGTGCGTTTGTCTAATCCCTGTTTCTCATCCGCAGGTCCTGATGCGTGAGCAGATCCAGACGGAGTCCGAGAGGGTGCGGCGGCGGCGGCAGCGGCAGCGGCAGCGGTGGCGGCGGCGGAGAGGTAAGTTGGGGGGGAGGGGTAGAAGGGGGGCGCTGGCCCCCCGGAGGAGTGGAGGAGGAACGGTGGGGGTGGTGGAGCAGGGGAGAAGAGAGAGGGGCGGTCTTACATTTTGAACGGGCCCCAATATTTATATAATTTTAATAATATAGGGGGGGCCGGCCAGCAAAGTAAGATTCCCCCCTCTCTCTTCTCCCCTGCTCCAACACCCCCAGCGTTCCTCCTCCACTCCTCCGGGGGGCCAGCGCCCCCCTTCTACCCCTCCCCCCCAACTTACCTCTCCGCCGTCGCCACCGCCGCCGCACCACCAAGGACACCGTCTGGATCTGCTCACGCATCAGGACCTGCGGATGAGAAACAGGGATTAGACAAACGCACGTTGCACGAGCGGGGCTTGAACCCACAATTTCAGAATTTCAGAGGCCGGCACACTTACCCGCTGAGCCACTCCAGCACCCAAGCTACCCACCTCTTCTTCAGCATTATAAAGCGTACAGTGTGAAACATCCAAGACAAACATAAAGGGGACCCGGGAATCGAACCGGGAACCTTGGCATTGAAAGACAACGACGATACCGTTGCGCCACCTACATCGTCGTAGACACACGGCTGCTTCAGAGGGTAGAAGAAGATGAGATCACAGACACCCAAGACACACCTGAATGAGATGCAGGAAACGAACACAGAACACAGAAACGCTTTCAGGTGCGCGTGATGGTGATTAGACATTTTTTGGGGCGGGCGCGGTCTGGAGCCTATCTAAGCATGCAGTGAGTGAGATGCGGGATTGTACTCTCAACAGGTCTCCAATCCATTGCAAGGCAGGCCCACACACCACTTAAGTTTCACTTAACCACCGTGTCGTCCCAAACATAGTCCAAACATGTTTATTTCAAAGTGACACACAACAATATAAAATGCATACAAATAGTCATTAGGCACTGGGTGTGATAGGAGTGGACAAAGGTCATTCCAAAGTTGAGCCTAAAGAAGACTACTCAGACCAGGGATTCATTTCAATCGCTTATTTTATCTATTTTATTGAGGCAGTGCTAGTCGAACACCTTAGATACAGGGTAATTGAAGGACAACATCTATACCATTTCTCATTTTATTTTCACGTCTGTCATGTTCCATGGGCGGAAATCATTGAAAATAATGCAAAGAAATAACTTTACAATCTGATACTAGCCCAGTGACAGGTGATACAGCGGTGCAACGCGTCATTAGGTACCGATGTCACCTCAAACAGACGCTTGATTGAGCAAGGATGTTCCATTTGCTTACTACAGCGATCTGTAACCCTGGTCTTGGAGAGCCACAGATTCTGCACTTAATTAATCAATTAGAGCAGTTGATTACACAGTTAGCTCACTTCACTTGGTTGCTTGGGTCTGAAACGGGCGCTGATTTTAGGGTGAAAACAAAAAAGCAGAAAAGAGCTTGTGGCTTTCCAGGACCAGGGTTACAGACCCCTGACCTAATACCTGTTCCCTCGATTCCTCCGTACTCATATCTCAACCATGCATCTCCTGCTCATGTCCTCCATTAGCTGGAGCTATGCAGCAAGGAAGGGACACGAGGAAAAGAAGCAGGGATTTAAAAAAATAAAAAAATGTTTGGAATGAACCCCTATAGTAGTTATCCTTACTCCCGAGGATAAACAAAATGGTGGGCCCTCTGCAGATTTCTGGCTGTAATCTGCAACCAAAACAAAAGCGCACATTAAAAAAAAATAAACTGAACATTACAGGTACATGGAAACACCACAAGAGAAGCAGCACCAGATTAACACAGAAACCACCGACAGTTAAGCCATAAAACAGTCTGTCTGAAATGGTAGGAAAACGCCACAAATGTCTGCTCAACAGATGAGAATTCCCTTCTTCAGCTAAAGCAGGGCCAATGTTGGTCCAAAGGCAGGTGGGGGCAATTAGGCCATCAGCAACTGATCAGGGTGTGGCACCAAATCACCAGGGAGAGAGAGAGAGAGAGAGAGAGAGAGGCATAGGATCACCAGTAGGGGTAGCAACGTCACCAGTACATAACAACTGTTACGACAGAATGAGTCTGATTTTTTTGGTGTGTTTTAAAGCTGTAGCTTGCTCTTTGGCACGTGCGTGAATGCGTGTGTGGGGGCGTGGGTGCTTGGGTGTGGCTTTAAGGCTATAGCAGACCAGCAGCTGAGCACCGGAATGGACAAGGGCTCTCAATGGCAAGAGTGTACAAAACTAATGAAATGGGCCTGAACTCCAACGTGTGTCTGGGTCTTCAAACAAACGGGGATATGCAAGTACTGACTTGCTAACTCAGGCCCGTCATCCCCCACTAAGCACAGGCCATCCATAAGCCCTCCCTGTCGCATCTGATTTTGGACAAATTTCCCCAAGTCATTCCACCCCATCTTGTACACCTTCACCTGTGCGTGAAGGAGATTCGTTTGTTGAAGTTTCCTTTGCTTTGAATGATGTTTTCCTCCACAATGATGAACCATGCTCACTTCACCTGGTTGCTTGGGTCTGAAACGGGTACTGATTTTAGGGTGAAAACAAAAACCAGCAGAGATTGTGGCTTTTTAAGACCGGGGCCTGATTCCAATGTGTGTCTGGGTCTTCAAACAAAGGGGTTATGCAAGTACTGACTTGCTTACTTAGGCCTGTCATCCCCCACTAAGCACAGGCCATCCATAAGTCCTCCCCACTGCATCTGATTCTGGGCCAACTTCTCCAGGTCATTCCACCCCATCTTGGTCACCTTCACCTGTGCATGAAGGAGATTCGTTTGTTGAAGTTTTCTTTCCTTTGAATCATGTTTTCCTCCACAATGATGAACCATGAGATGGACAGTCAATCGAGCCAGTGGCGCACCAGGTTGTGAACACAGAAACCGCCAACAGTGAAGCCAGAAAACAGTCTGTCTCAAGCGTCAGCTCAACAGATGAGAATTCCCTTCTTCAGCCAAAGCAGGGCCAGTGTTGGTCCAAAGGCAGGTGGAGGCAATTAGGCCATCAGCAGCTGATCAGGGCGTGGTACCAAATCACCAGGGACAGAGAGAGAGAGGCACAGGATCACCAGTAGGGGTAGCAATGTTTCTGTACATAACTGTGATCACTGGATGAGTATGGTTTTTTAGCCTAAATCTGTAGCCTGCTCTTTTGTGAGTGTGTTTGTGCGTGCGTGCGTGCGTGGGTTGGTTGGTTGGTTGGTTGGTTGGTTGGTTTTGGGTTTAAGGTAACAGCAGTCCAGCAGCTGAGCAGAAGAATGGACTTGGGCTCTGAATGGCAAGAGTGTACAAACTAATGAAAGGGGCCCCGAATTCCAACGTACGTCTGGGTCTTCAAACAAACGGGGTTATGCAAGTATTGACTTGCTTACTTAGGCCCGTCATCCCCCACTAAGCACAGGCCATCCACAAGCCCTCCCCGCTGCATCTGATTTTGGACAAAGTTCTCCAGGTCATTCCACCCCATCTTGGTCACCTTCACCTGTGCATGAAGGAGATTCGTTTGTTGAAGTTTCCTTTCCTTTGAATCGTGTTTTCCTCCACAATGATGAACCATGAGGTGGACAGTCAATCGAGCCAGTGGCGCACCAGGTTGTGAACACAGAAACCGCCAACTGTTAAGCCAGGAAAACAGTGTGTCTCAAGCGTCAACTCAACAGATGCGAATGTCCTTCTTCAGCTAAAGCAGGGCCAATGTTGGACCAAAGGCAGGTGGAGGCAATTAGGCCATCAGCAGCTCATCAGGGTGTGGCACCAAATCACCGGGGAGT
This sequence comes from Anguilla japonica, assembly GCA_025169545.1. Lineage (NCBI taxonomy): Eukaryota > Metazoa > Chordata > Actinopteri > Anguilliformes > Anguillidae > Anguilla > Anguilla japonica. The sequence continues at coordinate 10,568,799 of CM045901.1, read as the reverse complement.
GACAGAGGCACAGGATCAGCAGAAGGGGTAGCAAAGTCGCCGTTACATAACTGTGATCACAGGATGAGTCATTTTTTGTAGCCTAAATCTGTAGCCTGCTCTTTTGTGAGTGCGTGAGTGCTTGCGTGTGTGCGTTGGTTGGTTGGTTGGTTGGTTGGTTGGTTGGTTTTGGGTTTAAGGTAACAGCAGTCCAGCAGGTGAGCAGAGGAGTGGACTTGGGCTCTGAACAGCAAGAGTGTACATACTAATGAAAGGGGCCTGACTTCCAATGCGTCCTCAGACAAACGGGATTGTGCAAGTACTGACTTGCTTACTTAGGCCTGTTTCCCCCCACAGAGCACAGGCCATCCACAAGACTTCTCCAGCTCCTTCCACCCCATCTGATGAGTTTGTTTTGCTCCGTTCAATTACACGAGAGGCACCTCCTTTACGCGTGGCGCGTTTCAGCACCTCAGGCCCTTAAGTGGGTTCCATCTCACCAGATGAGAGTTTTTCTTGGCCCGATTGAGTCCGTGTAGTCCTGTGGGTAGCGACCTTGTTCCTGGACATCTACCGTCCATTTGGTTTTCATTCCAATCCTAAAACACTCACCAACAGGACAGTAGATCTCCAGGAACGGAGTTGCTTAACACTGATATAGTCTCATTCGACCACGCACTGCCTTTTTTTGGTTTGTTGTCTGGTTGATAGAAGGGGGCTTTATGGAGATTTTTGTAAACAGTATAATTTTGTTAATTATATTGTGTGACTGTGTGCTTGGATGTTAAGGCCTTTGGTAATCATTTCTGTATGTGCACATGCAATAAAGGTCACCCCCCCCACTTTAGTAGAGCTTAAAGCTTTTATTCTGAAAGAAGTTGAAGGTTTTCCAGGAACCTCATTTGAAATGTCTGTTTGTCTGATTATGTATACAATAATCAAAAAAAAAACTCAAGATGTGTCTGTCCAGATTAGATGCCCATAATGCATTTTGTGTATCATCACCTAACCACGAATGTGATTGCCAGCTATCTTCTGTGTATGTTGACATGTGCAAAAGACCTCTTATCAGTTTCCAAATTGTAATACTTACAACTTTTTTGGCGCTTTGTCAAAGAACTGTAAATTGCCAAAACAACCTTTTGTTTTGGATAATTCAATTCTCTGCCCGCAACCACAATATGATGTGATGTGACAGTGGTCCGATCATCTGGCATAGGCAGACCCTCTCTGCCATGCCTGTTTGCCTGTACACGTTTACTACCCTGAGCGGGGAGCACCCAATTTGTTATTAATTAGATGACTAAGAGTGCACAATAATTAAATATACCTGTTTTTAGATTAAATAATTTGGGGGCACAGGTTACACCTCGTGTGGGTAGGACGGTACGCCCTTTGCCATTTGGAGCCCAAGATTGTTTTTCTGCTTCACTGTTGCCTAAAACTTCTAAATGACTCAGACCTCATTTGTGACAAAAAAAATAATAATAATAATTCACAACACAACATTACAAACAACATTACAAACCAAGACTCTAAATGTCTATGTGTAGAAGAAGAAAAAAGCAGGCTAACCACATCATCTCAAGAAAGGAAATACTTGGCGTGATGAAAACTTGTAATGCGTCACACCTTCCCCTCCTGTGAAAAACTCCAGTTCTGCACAGTAAAATATTTAAAAATCTGGCGCGAGCGTTGCGGCCACCGTGGCCTAGTGGTGTCGTCTTCGGTTCCGGAAGCAGGGCGTTCAGGGTTCGAGCCTTGTTCTTGGCCTCCATTTCGCTTGCGGTTCTCTGTTCTCGTCTTCCTCTACCATCTGAAACGTCTCTGCCTCGGCTCGATTGCGGGGTGGCGCGGTGGTACTGTCGCCGTCTTTGGAACCCAAGCTTCGGTGTTCAAATCTCGCGTCTACTTTAGATATTCTTGTGTTGTTGGGTTCTCATCTTCTGTTACCCGATGCAGCACCCTTGGTTCTGTTGCCTGACTTGTGGCGTAGCGGTACTGTCGATGTCTTTGAATGCGAAGCTCGTGAGTTCGATTCCCGCGTGTTCCTTTTGGTTTTTCTTGGGCCTCTTTGGTCTCACTGGTTCTTCTACCCTCTGCAGCCCTGGAGCCAGAGGTCGGCAGTGGCTCAGCGGGTAAGTGTGCCGGTCTCAGAGATTCTGAAATTGTGGGTTCAAGCCCCGCTCGTGCAACGTGCGTTTGTCTAATCCCTGTTTCTCATCCGCAGGTCCTGATGCGTGAGCAGATCCAGACGGAGTCCGAGAGGGTGCGGCGGCGGCGGCGGCAGCGGCAGCGGTGGCGGCGGCGGAGAGGTAAGTTGGGGGGGAGGGGTAGAAGGGGGGGCGCTGGCCCCCCGGAGGAGTGGAGGAGGAACGGTGGGGGTGGTGGAGCAGGGAGAAGAGAGAGGGGGCGGTCTTACATTTTGAACGGGCCCCAATATTTATATAATTTTAATAATATAGGGGGGGCCGGCCAGCAAAGTAAGATTCCCCCCTCTCTCTTCTCCCCTGCTCCAACACCCCCAGCGTTCCTCCTCCACTCCTCCGGGGGGCCAGCGCCCCCCTTCTACCCCTCCCCCCCAACTTACCTCTCCGCCGTCGCCACCGCCGCCGCACCACCAAGGACACCGTCTGGATCTGCTCACGCATCAGGACCTGCGGATGAGAAACAGGGATTAGACAAACGCACGTTGCACGAGCGGGGCTTGAACCCACAATTTCAGAATTTCAGAGGCCGGCACACTTACCCGCTGAGCCACTCCAGCACCCAAGCTACCCACCTCTTCTTCAGCATTATAAAGCGTACAGTGTGAAACATCCAAGACAAACATAAAGGGGACCCGGGAATCGAACCGGGAACCTTGGCATTGAAAGACAACGACGATACCGTTGCGCCACCTACATCGTCGTAGACACACGGCTGCTTCAGAGGGTAGAAGAAGATGAGATCACAGACACCCAAGACACACCTGAATGAGATGCAGGAAACGAACACAGAACACAGAAACGCTTTCAGGTGCGCGTGATGGTGATTAGACATTTTTTGGGGCGCGGGCGCGGTCTGGAGCCTATCTAAGCATGCAGTGAGTGAGATGCGGGATTGTACTCTCAACAGGTCTCCAATCCATTGCAAGGCAGGCCCACACACCACTTAAGTTTCACTTAACCACCGTGTCGTCCCAAACATAGTCCAAACATGTTTATTTCAAAGTGACACACAACAATATAAAATGCATACAAATAGTCATTAGGCACTGGGTGTGATAGGAGTGGACAAAGGTCATTCCAAAGTTGAGCCTAAAGAAGACTACTCAGACCAGGGATTCATTTCAATCGCTTATTTTATCTATTTTATTGAGGCAGTGCTAGTCGAACACCTTAGATACAGGGTAATTGAAGGACAACATCTATACCATTTCTCATTTTATTTTCACGTCTGTCATGTTCCATGGGCGGAAATCATTGAAAATAATGCAAAGAAATAACTTTACAATCTGATACTAGCCCAGTGACAGGTGATACAGCGGTGCAACGCGTCATTAGGTACCGATGTCACCTCAAACAGACGCTTGATTGAGCAAGGATGTTCCATTTGCTTACTACAGCGATCTGTAACCCTGGTCTTGGAGAGCCACAGATTCTGCACTTAATTAATCAATTAGAGCAGTTGATTACACAGTTAGCTCACTTCACTTGGTTGCTTGGGTCTGAAACGGGCGCTGATTTTAGGGTGAAAACAAAAAAGCAGAAGAGCTTGTGGCTTTCCAGGACCAGGGTTACAGACCCCTGACCTAATACCTGTTCCCTCGATTCCTCCGTACTCATATCTCAACCATGCATCTCCTGCTCATGTCCTCCATTAGCTGGAGCTATGCAGCAAGGAAGGGACACGAGGAAAAGAAGCAGGGATTTAAAAAATAAAAAAATGTTTGGAATGAACCCCTATAGTAGTTATCCTTACTCCCGAGGATAAACAAAATGGTGGGCCCTCTGCAGATTTCTGGCTGTAATCTGCAACCAAAACAAAAGCGCACATTAAAAAAAATAAACTGAACATTACAGGTACATGGAAACACCACAAGAGAAGCAGCACCAGATTAACACAGAAACCACCGACAGTTAAGCCATAAAACAGTCTGTCTGAAATGGTAGGAAAGCCACAAATGTCTGCTCAACAGATGAGAATTCCCTTCTTCAGCTAAAGCAGGGCCAATGTTGGTCCAAAGGCAGGTGGGGGCAATTAGGCCATCAGCAACTGATCAGGGTGTGGCACCAAATCACCAGGGAGAGAGAGAGAGAGAGAGAGAGAGGCATAGGATCACCAGTAGGGGTAGCAACGTCACCAGTACATAACAACTGTTACGACAGAATGAGTCTGATTTTTTTGGTGTGTTTTAAAGCTGCAGCTTGCTCTTTGGACACGTGCGTGAATGCGTGTGTGGGGGCGTGGGTGCTTGGGTGTGGCTTTAAGGCTATAGCAGACCAGCAGCTGAGCACCGGAATGGACAAGGGCTCTCAATGGCAAGAGTGTACAAACTAATGAAATGGGCCTGAACTCCAACGTGTGTCTGGGTCTTCAAACAAACGGGGATATGCAAGTACTGACTTGCTAACTCAGGCCCGTCATCCCCCACTAAGCACAGGCCATCCATAAGCCCTCCCTGTCGCATCTGATTTTGGACAAATTTCCCCAAGTCATTCCACCCCATCTTGTACACCTTCACCTGTGCGTGAAGGAGATTCGTTTGTTGAAGTTTCCTTTGCTTTGAATGATGTTTTCCTCCACAATGATGAACCATGCTCACTTCACCTGGTTGCTTGGGTCTGAAACGGGTACTGATTTTAGGGTGAAAACAAAAACCAGCAGAGATTGTGGCTTTTTAAGACCGGGGCCTGATTCCAATGTGTGTCTGGGTCTTCAAACAAAGGGGTTATGCAAGTACTGACTTGCTTACTTAGGCCTGTCATCCCCCACTAAGCACAGGCCATCCATAAGTCCTCCCCACTGCATCTGATTCTGGGCCAACTTCTCCAGGTCATTCCACCCCATCTTGGTCACCTTCACCTGTGCATGAAGGAGATTCGTTTGTTGAAGTTTTCTTTCCTTTGAATCATGTTTTCCTCCACAATGATGAACCATGAGATGGACAGTCAATCGAGCCAGTGGCGCACCAGGTTGTGAACACAGAAACCGCCAACAGTGAAGCCAGAAAACAGTCTGTCTCAAGCGTCAGCTCAACAGATGAGAATTCCCTTCTTCAGCCAAAGCAGGGCCAGTGTTGGTCCAAAGGCAGGTGGAGGCAATTAGGCCATCAGCAGCTGATCAGGGCGTGGTACCAAATCACCAGGGACAGAGAGAGAGAGGCACAGGATCACCAGTAGGGGTAGCAATGTTTCTGTACATAACTGTGATCACTGGATGAGTATGGTTTTTTAGCCTAAATCTGTAGCCTGCTCTTTTGTGAGTGTGTTTGTGCGTGCGTGCGTGCGTGGGTTGGGTTGGTTGGTTGGTTGGTTGGTTGGTTGGTTTTGGGTTTAAGGTAACAGCAGTCCAGCAGCTGAGCAGAAGAATGGACTTGGGCTCTGAATGGCAAGAGTGTACAAACTAATGAAAGGGGCCCGAATTCCAACGTACGTCTGGGTCTTCAAACAAACGGGGTTATGCAAGTATTGACTTGCTTACTTAGGCCCGTCATCCCCCACTAAGCACAGGCCATCCACAAGCCCTCCCCGCTGCATCTGATTTTGGACAAAGTTCTCCAGGTCATTCCACCCCCCATCTGGTCACCTTCACCTGTGCATGAAGGAGATTCGTTTGTTGAAGTTTCCTTTCCTTTGAATCGTGTTTTCCTCCACAATGATGAACCATGAGGTGGACAGTCAATCGAGCCAGTGGCGCACCAGGTTGTGAACACAGAAACCGCCAACTGTTAAGCCAGAAAACAGTGTGTCTCAAGCGTCAACTCAACAGATGCGAATGTCCTTCTTCAGCTAAAGCAGGGCCAATGTTGGACCAAAGGCAGGTGGAGGCAATTAGGCCATCAGCAGCTCATCAGGGTGTGGCACCAAATCACCGGGGAGTGACAGAGGCACAGGATCAGCAGAAGGGGTAGCAAAGTCGCCGTTACATAACTGTGATCACAGGATGAGTCATTTTTTGTAGCCTGCTCTTTTGTGAGTGCGTGAGTGCTTGCGTGTGTGCGTTGGTTGGTTGGTTGGTTGGTTGGTTTTGGGTTTAAGGTAACAGCAGTCCAGCAGGTGAGCAGAGGAGTGGACTTGGGCTCTGAACAGCAAGAGTGTACATACTAATGAAAGGGGCCTGACTTCCAATGTGTCCTCAGACAAACGGGATTGTGCAAGTACTGACTTGCTTACTTAGGCCTGTTTCCCCCCACAGAGCACAGGCCATCCACAAGACTTCTCCAGCTCCTTCCACCCCATCTGATGAGTTTTGTTTTGCTCCGTTCAATTACACGAGAGGCACCTCCTTTACGCGTGGCGCGTTCAGCACCTCAGGCCCTTAAGTGGGTTCCATCTCACCAGATGAGAGTTTTTCTTGGCCCGATTGAGTCCGTGTAGTCCTGTGGGTAGCGACCTTGTTCCTGGACATCTACCGTCCATTTGGTTTTCATTCCAATCCTAAAACACTCACCAACAGGACAGTAGATCTCCAGGAACGGAGTTGCTTAACACTGATATAGTCTCATTCGACCCACGCACTGCCTTTTTTGGTTTGTTGTCTGGTTGATAGAAGGGGGCTTTATGGAGATTTTTGTAAACAGTATCAGTTTGTTAATTATATTGTGTGACTGTGTGCTTGGATGTTAAGGCCTTTGGTAATCATTTCTGTATGTGCACATTCAATAAAGGTCACCCCACTTTAGTAGAGCTTTAAGCTTTTGTTCTGAAAGAAGTTGAAGGTTTTCCAGGAACCTCATTTTGAAATGTCTGTTTGTCTGATTATGTATACAATAATCAAAAAAACTCAAGATGTGTCTGTCCAGATTAGATGCCCATAATGCATTTGTGTATCATCACCTAACCACGAATGTGATTGCCAGCTATCTTCTGTGTATGTTGACATGTGCAAAAGACCTCTTGTAAGTATTACAATTTGGAAACTGATAACTTTTTTGGCGCTTTGTCAAAGAACTGTAAATTGCCAAAACAACCTTTTGTTTTGGATAATTCAATTCTCTGCCGCAACCACAATATGATGTGATGTGACAGTGGTCCGATCATCTGGCATAGGCAGACCCTCTCTGCCATGCCTGTTTGCCTGTACACGTTTACTACCCTGAGCGGGGAGCACCCAATTTGTTATTAATTAGATGACTAAGAGTGCACAATAATTAAATATACCTGTTTTTAGATTAAATAATTTGGGGGCACAGGTTACACCTCGTGTGGGTAGGACGGTACGCCCTTTGCCATTTGGAGCCCAAGATTGTTTTTTTCTGCTTCACTGTTGCCTAAAACTTCTAAATGACTCAGACCTCATTTGTGACAAAAAATAATAATAATAATTCACAACACAACATTACAAACAACATTACAAACCAAGACTCTAAATGTCTATGTGTAGAAGAAGAAAAAGCAGGCTAACCACATCATCTCAAGAAAGGAAATACTTGGCGTGATGAAAACTTGTAATGCGTCACACCTTCCCCTCCTGTGAAAAACTCCAGTTCTGCACAGTAAAATATTTAAAAATCTGGCGCGAGCGTTGCGGCCACCGTGGCCTAGTGGTGTCGTCTTCGGTTCCGGAAGCAGGGCGTTCAGGGTTCGAGCCTTGTTCTTGGCCTCCATTTCGCTTGCGGTTCTCTGTTCTCGTCTTCCTCTACCATCTGAAACGTCTCTGCCTCGGCTCGATTGCGGGTGGCGCGGTGGTACTGTCGCCGTCTTTGGAACCCAAGCTTCGGTGTTCAAATCTCGCGTCTACTTTAGATATTCTTGTGTTGTTGGGTTCTCATCTTCTGTTACCCGATGCAGCACCCTTGGTTCTGTTGCCTGACTGGGAGAGAGAGAGAGAGAGAGAGAGGCATAGGATCACCAGTAGGGGTAGCAACGTCACCAGTACATAACAACTGTTACGACAGAATGAGTCTGATTTTTTTGGTGTGTTTTAAAGCTGCAGCTTGCTCTTTGGACACGTGCGTGAATGCGTGTGTGGGGGCGTGGGTGCTTGGGTGTGGCTTTAAGGCTATAGCAGACCAGCAGCTGAGCACCGGAATGGACAAGGGCTCTCAATGGCAAGAGTGTACAAACTAATGAAATGGGCCTGAACTCCAACGTGTGTCTGGGTCTTCAAACAAACGGGGATATGCAAGTACTGACTTGCTAACTCAGGCCCGTCATCCCCCACTAAGCACAGGCCATCCATAAGCCCTCCCTGTCGCATCTGATTTTGGACAAATTTCCCCAAGTCATTCCACCCCATCTTGTACACCTTCACCTGTGCGTGAAGGAGATTCGTTTGTTGAAGTTTCCTTTGCTTTGAATGATGTTTTCCTCCACAATGATGAACCATGCTCACTTCACCTGGTTGCTTGGGTCTGAAACGGGTACTGATTTTAGGGTGAAAACAAAAACCAGCAGAGATTGTGGCTTTTTAAGACCGGGGCCTGATTCCAATGTGTGTCTGGGTCTTCAAACAAAGGGGTTATGCAAGTACTGACTTGCTTACTTAGGCCTGTCATCCCCCACTAAGCACAGGCCATCCATAAGTCCTCCCCACTGCATCTGATTCTGGGCCAACTTCTCCAGGTCATTCCACCCCATCTTGGTCACCTTCACCTGTGCATGAAGGAGATTCGTTTGTTGAAGTTTTCTTTCCTTTGAATCATGTTTTCCTCCACAATGATGAACCATGAGATGGACAGTCAATCGAGCCAGTGGCGCACCAGGTTGTGAACACAGAAACCGCCAACAGTGAAGCCAGAAAACAGTCTGTCTCAAGCGTCAGCTCAACAGATGAGAATTCCCTTCTTCAGCCAAAGCAGGGCCAATGTTGGTCCAAAGGCAGGTGGGGGCAATTAGGCCATCAGCAACTGATCAGGGTGTGGCACCAAATCACCAGGGAGAGAGAGAGAGAGAGAGAGAGAGGCATAGGATCACCAGTAGGGGTAGCAACGTCACCAGTACATAACAACTGTTACGACAGAATGAGTCTGATTTTTTTGGTGTGTTTTAAAGCTGTAGCTTGCTCTTTGGCACGTGCGTGAATGCGTGTGTGGGGGCGTGGGTGCTTGGGTGTGGCTTTAAGGCTATAGCAGACCAGCAGCTGAGCACCGGAATGGACAAGGGCTCTCAATGGCAAGAGTGTACAAACTAATGAAATGGGCCTGAACTCCAACGTGTGTCTGGGTCTTCAAACAAACGGGGATATGCAAGTACTGACTTGCTAACTCAGGCCCGTCATCCCCCACTAAGCACAGGCCATCCATAAGCCCTCCCTGTCGCATCTGATTTTGGACAAATTTCCCCAAGTCATTCCACCCCATCTTGTACACCTTCACCTGTGCGTGAAGGAGATTCGTTTGTTGAAGTTTCCTTTGCTTTGAATGATGTTTTCCTCCACAATGATGAACCATGCTCACTTCACCTGGTTGCTTGGGTCTGAAACGGGTACTGATTTTAGGGTGAAAACAAAAACCAGCAGAGATTGTGGCTTTTTAAGACCGGGGCCTGATTCCAATGTGTGTCTGGGTCTTCAAACAAAGGGTTATGCAAGTACTGACTTGCTTACTTAGGCCTGTCATCCCCCACTAAGCACAGGCCATCCATAAGTCCTCCCCACTGCATCTGATTCTGGGCCAACTTCTCCAGGTCATTCCACCCCATCTTGGTCACCTTCACCTGTGCATGAAGGAGATTCGTTTGTTGAAGTTTTCTTTCCTTTGAATCATGTTTTCCTCCACAATGATGAACCATGAGATGGACAGTCAATCGAGCCAGTGGCGCACCAGGTTGTGAACACAGAAACCGCCAACAGTGAAGCCAGAAAACAGTCTGTCTCAAGCGTCAGCTCAACAGATGAGAATTCCCTTCTTCAGCCAAAGCAGGGCCAGTGTTGGTCCAAAGGCAGGTGGAGGCAATTAGGCCATCAGCAGCTGATCAGGGCGTGGTACCAAATCACCAGGGACAGAGAGAGAGAGGCACAGGATCACCAGTAGGGGTAGCAATGTTTCTGTACATAACTGTGATCACTGGATGAGTATGGTTTTTTAGCCTAAATCTGTAGCCTGCTCTTTTGTGAGTGTGTTTGTGCGTGCGTGCGTGCGTGGGTTGGTTGGTTGGTTGGTTGGTTGGTTGGTTGGTTTTGGGTTTAAGGTAACAGCAGTCCAGCAGCTGAGCAGAAGAATGGACTTGGGCTCTGAATGGCAAGAGTGTACAAACTAATGAAAGGGGCCCGAATTCCAACGTACGTCTGGGTCTTCAAACAAACGGGGTTATGCAAGTATTGACTTGCTTACTTAGGCCCGTCATCCCCCACTAAGCACAGGCCATCCACAAGCCCTCCCCGCTGCATCTGATTTTGGACAAAGTTCTCCAGGTCATTCCACCCCATCTTGGTCACCTTCACCTGTGCATGAAGGAGATTCGTTTGTTGAAGTTTCCTTTCCTTTGAATCGTGTTTTCCTCCACAATGATGAACCATGAGGTGGACAGTCAATCGAGCCAGTGGCGCACCAGGTTGTGAACACGGAAACCGCCAACTGTTAAGCCAGAAAACAGTGTGTCTCAAGCGTCAACTCAACAGATGCGAATGTCCTTCTTCAGCTAAAGCAGGGCCAATGTTGGACCAAAGGCAGGTGGAGGCAATTAGGCCATCAGCAGCTCATCAGGGTGTGGCACCAAATCACCGGGGAGTGACAGAGGCACAGGATCAGCAGAAGGGGTAGCAAAGTCGCCGTTACATAACTGTGATCACAGGATGAGTCATTTTTTGTAGCCTAAATCTGTAGCCTGCTCTTTTGTGAGTGCGTGAGTGCTTGCGTGTGTGCGTTGGTTGGTTGGTTGGTTGGTTGGTTTTTTGGTTTAAGGTAACAGCAGTCCAGCAGGTGAGCAGAGGAGTGGACTTGGGCTCTGAACAGCAAGAGTGTACATACTAATGAAAGGGGCCTGACTTCCAATGTGTCCTCAGACAAACGGGATTGTGCAAGTACTGACTTGCTTACTTAGGCCTGTTTCCCCCCACAGAGCACAGGCCATCCACAAGACTTCTCCAGCTCCTTCCACCCCATCTGATGAGTTTGTTTTGCTCCGTTCAATTACACGAGAGGCACCTCCTTTACGCGTGGCGCGTTCAGCACCTCAGGCCCTTAAGTGGGTTCCATCTCACCAGATGAGAGTTTTTCTTGGCCCGATTGAGTCCGTGTAGTCCTGTGGGTAGCGACCTTGTTCCTGGACATCTACCGTCCATTTGGTTTTCATTCCAATCCTAAAACACTCACCAACGGGACAGTAGATCTCCAGGAACGGAGTTGCTTAACACACTGATATAGTCTCATTCGACCCACGCACTGCCTTTTTTGGTTTGTTGTCTGGTTGATAGAAGGGGGCTTTATGGAGATTTTTGTAAACAGTATAATTTTGTTAATTATATTGTGTGACTGTGTGCTTGGATGTTAAGGCCTTTGGTAATCATTTCTGTATGTGCACATGCAATAAAGGTCACCCCACTTTAGTAGAGCTTAAAGCTTTTATTCTGAAAGAAGTTGAAGGTTTTCCAGGAACCTCATTTTGAAATGTCTGTTTGTCTGATTATGTATACAATAATCAAAAAAAACTCAAGATGTGTCTGTCCAGATTAGATGCCCATAATGCATTTTGTGTATCATCACCTAACCACGAATGTGATTGCCAGCTATCTTCTGTGTATGTTGACATGTGCAAAAGACCTCTTATCAGTTTCCAAATTGTAATACTTACAACTTTTTTGGCGCTTTGTCAAAGAACTGTAAATTGCCAAAACAACCTTTTGTTTTGGATAATTCAATTCTCTGCCGCAACCACAATATGATGTGATGTGACAGTGGTCCGATCATCTGGCATAGGCAGACCCTCTCTGCCATGCCTGTTTGCCTGTACACGTTTACTACCCTGAGCGGGGAGCACCCAATTTGTTATTAATTAGATGACTAAGAGTGCACAATAATTAAATATACCTGTTTTTAGATTAAATAATTTGGGGGCACAGGTTACACCTCGTGTGGGTAGGACGGTACGCCCTTTGCCATTTGGAGCCCAAGATTGTTTTTCTGCTTCACTGTTGCCTAAAACTTCTAAATGACTCAGACCTCATTTGTGACAAAAAAATAATAATAATAATTCACAACACAACATTACAAACAACATTACAAACCAAGACTCTAAATGTCTATGTGTAGAAGAAGAAAAAGCAGGCTAACCACATCATCTCAAGAAAGGAAATACTTGGCGTGATGAAAACTTGTAATGCGTCACACCTTCCCCTCCTGTGAAAAACTCCAGTTCTGCACAGTAAAATATTTAAAAATCTGGCGCGAGCGTTGCGGCCACCGTGGCCTAGTGGTGTCGTCTTCGGTTCCGGAAGCAGGGCGTTCAGGGTTCGAGCCTTGTTCTTGGCCTCCATTTCGCTTGCGGTTCTCTGTTCTCGTCTTCCTCTACCATCTGAAACGTCTCTGCCTCGGCTCGATTGCGGGTGGCGCGGTGGTACTGTCGCCGTCTTTGGAACCCAAGCTTCGGTGTTCAAATCTCGCGTCTACTTTAGATATTCTTGTGTTGTTGGGTTCTCATCTTCTGTTACCCGATGCAGCACCCTTGGTTCTGTTGCCTGACTTGTGGCGTAGCGGTACTGTCGATGTCTTTGAATGCGAAGCTCGTGAGTTCGATTCCCGCGTGTTCCTTTTGGTTTTTCTTGGGCCTCTTTGGTCTCACTGGTTCTTCTACCCTCTGCAGCCCTGGAGCCAGAGGTCGGCAGTGGCTCAGCGGGTAAGTGTGCCGGTCTCAGAGATTCTGAAATTGTGGGTTCAAGCCCCGCTCGTGCAACGTGCGTTTGTCTAATCCCTGTTTCTCATCCGCAGGTCCTGATGCGTGAGCAGATCCAGACGGAGTCCGAGAGGGTGCGGCGGCGGCGGCAGCGGCAGCGGTGGCGGCGGCGGAGAGGTAAGTTGGGGGGGAGGGGTAGAAGGGGGGCGCTGGCCCCCCGGAGGAGTGGAGGAGGAACGGTGGGGGTGGTGGAGCAGGGGAGAAGAGAGAGGGGCGGTCTTACATTTTGAACGGGCCCCAATATTTATATAATTTTAATAATATAGGGGGGGCCGGCCAGCAAAGTAAGATTCCCCCCTCTCTCTTCTCCCCTGCTCCAACACCCCCAGCGTTCCTCCTCCACTCCTCCAGGGGGCCAGCGCCCCCCTTCTACCCCTCCCCCCCAACTTACCTCTCCGCCGTCGCCACCGCCGCCGCACCACCAAGGACACCGTCTGGATCTGCTCACGCATCAGGACCTGCGGATGAGAAACAGGGATTAGACAAACGCACGTTGCACGAGCGGGGCTTGAACCCACAATTTCAGAATTTCAGAGGCCGGCACACTTACCCGCTGAGCCACTCCAGCACCCAAGCTACCCACCTCTTCTTCAGCATTATAAAGCGTACAGTGTGAAACATCCAAGACAAACATAAAGGGGACCCGGGAATCGAACCGGGAACCTTGGCATTGAAAGACAACGACGATACCGTTGCGCCACCTACATCGTCGTAGACACACGGCTGCTTCAGAGGGTAGAAGAAGATGAGATCACAGACACCCAAGACACACCTGAATGAGATGCAGGAAACGAACACAGAACACAGAAACGCTTTCAGGTGCGCGTGATGGTGATTAGACATTTTTTGGGGCGGGCGCGGTCTGGAGCCTATCTAAGCATGCAGTGAGTGAGATGCGGGATTGTACTCTCAACAGGTCTCCAATCCATTGCAAGGCAGGCCCACACACCACTTAAGTTTCACTTAACCACCGTGTCGTCCCAAACATAGTCCAAACATGTTTATTTCAAAGTGACACACAACAATATAAAATGCATACAAATAGTCATTAGGCACTGGGTGTGATAGGAGTGGACAAAGGTCATTCCAAAGTAGAGCCTAAAGAAGACTACTCAGACCAGGGATTCATTTCAATCGCTTATTTTATCTATTTTATTGAGGCAGTGCTAGTCGAACACCTTAGATACAGGGTAATTGAAGGACAACATCTATACCATTTCTCATTTTATTTTCACGTCTGTCATGTTCCATGGGCGGAAATCATTGAAAATAATGCAAAGAAATAACTTTACAATCTGATACTAGCCCAGTGACAGGTGATACAGCGGTGCAACGCGTCATTAGGTACCGATGTCACCTCAAACAGACGCTTGATTGAGCAAGGATGTTCCATTTGCTTACTACAGCGATCTGTAACCCTGGTCTTGGAGAGCCACAGATTCTGCACTTAATTAATCAATTAGAGCAGTTGATTACACAGTTAGCTCACTTCACTTGGTTGCTTGGGTCTGAAACGGGCGCTGATTTTAGGGTGAAAACAAAAAAGCAGAAGAGCTTGTGGCTTTCCAGGACCAGGGTTACAGACCCCTGACCTAATACCTGTTCCCTCGATTCCTCCGTACTCATATCTCAACCATGCATCTCCTGCTCATGTCCTCCATTAGCTGGAGCTATGCAGCAAGGAAGGGACACGAGGAAAAGAAGCAGGGATTTAAAAAATAAAAAAAATGTTTGGAATGAACCCCTATAGTAGTTATCCTTACTCCCGAGGATAAACAAATGGTGGGCCCTCTGCAGATTTCTGGCTGTAATCTGCAACCAAAACAAAAGCGCACATTAAAAAAAAATAAACTGAACATTACAGGTACATGGAAACACCACAAGAGAAGCAGCACCAGATTAACACAGAAACCACCGACAGTTAAGCCATAAAACAGTCTGTCTGAAATGGTAGGAAAGCCACAAATGTCTGCTCAACAGATGAGAATTCCCTTCTTCAGCTAAAGCAGGGCCAATGTTGGTCCAAAGGCAGGTGGGGGCAATTAGGCCATCAGCAACTGATCAGGGTGTGGCACCAAATCACCAGGGAGAGAGAGAGAGAGAGAGAGAGGAGGCATAGGATCACCAGTAGGGGTAGCAACGTCACCAGTACATAACAACTGTTACGACAGAATGAGTCTGATTTTTTTGGTGTGTTTTAAAGCTGCAGCTTGCTCTTTGGACACGTGCGTGAATGCGTGTGTGGGGGCGTGGGTGCTTGGGTGTGGCTTTAAGGCTATAGCAGACCAGCAGCTGAGCACCGGAATGGACAAGGGCTCTCAATGGCAAGAGTGTACAAACTAATGAAATGGGCCTGAACTCCAACGTGTGTCTGGGTCTTCAAACAAACGGGGATATGCAAGTACTGACTTGCTAACTCAGGCCCGTCATCCCCCACTAAGCACAGGCCATCCATAAGCCCTCCCTGTCGCATCTGATTTTGGACAAATTTCCCCAAGTCATTCCACCCCATCTTGTACACCTTCACCTGTGCGTGAAGGAGATTCGTTTGTTGAAGTTTCCTTTGCTTTGAATGATGTTTTCCTCCACAATGATGAACCATGCTCACTTCACCTGGTTGCTTGGGTCTGAAACGGGTACTGATTTTAGGGTGAAAACAAAAACCAGCAGAGATTGTGGCTTTTTAAGACCGGGGCCTGATTCCAATGTGTGTCTGGGTCTTCAAACAAAGGGGTTATGCAAGTACTGACTTGCTTACTTAGGCCTGTCATCCCCCACTAAGCACAGGCCATCCATAAGTCCTCCCCACTGCATCTGATTCTGGGCCAACTTCTCCAGGTCATTCCACCCCATCTTGGTCACCTTCACCTGTGCATGAAGGAGATTCGTTTGTTGAAGTTTTCTTTCCTTTGAATCATGTTTTCCTCCACAATGATGAACCATGAGATGGACAGTCAATCGAGCCAGTGGCGCACCAGGTTGTGAACACAGAAACCGCCAACAGTGAAGCCAGAAAACAGTCTGTCTCAAGCGTCAGCTCAACAGATGAGAATTCCCTTCTTCAGCCAAAGCAGGGCCAGTGTTGGTCCAAAGGCAGGTGGAGGCAATTAGGCCATCAGCAGCTGATCAGGGCGTGGTACCAAATCACCAGGGACAGAGAGAGAGAGGCACAGGATCACCAGTAGGGGTAGCAATGTTTCTGTACATAACTGTGATCACTGGATGAGTATGGTTTTTTAGCCTAAATCTGTAGCCTGCTCTTTTGTGAGTGTGTTTGTGCGTGCGTGCGTGCGTGGGTTGGTTGGTTGGTTGGTTGGTTGGTTGGTTGGTTTTGGGTTTAAGGTAACAGCAGTCCAGCAGCTGAGCAGAAGAATGGACTTGGGCTCTGAATGGCAAGAGTGTACAAACTAATGAAAGGGGCCCGAATTCCAACGTACGTCTGGGTCTTCAAACAAACGGGGTTATGCAAGTATTGACTTGCTTACTTAGGCCCGTCATCCCCCACTAAGCACAGGCCATCCACAAGCCCTCCCCGCTGCATCTGATTTTGGACAAAGTTCTCCAGGTCATTCCACCCCATCTTGGTCACCTTCACCTGTGCATGAAGGAGATTCGTTTGTTGAAGTTTCCTTTCCTTTGAATCGTGTTTTCCTCCACAATGATGAACCATGAGGTGGACAGTCAATCGAGCCAGTGGCGCACCAGGTTGTGAACACAGAAACCGCCAACTGTTAAGCCAGAAAACAGTGTGTCTCAAGCGTCAACTCAACAGATGCGAATGTCCTTCTTCAGCTAAAGCAGGGCCAATGTTGGACCAAAGGCAGGTGGAGGCAATTAGGCCATCAGCAGCTCATCAGGGTGTGGCACCAAATCACCGGGGAGTGACAGAGGCACAGGATCAGCAGAAGGGGTAGCAAAGTCGCCGTTACATAACTGTGATCACAGGATGAGTCATTTTTTGTAGCCTAAATCTGTAGCCTGCTCTTTTGTGAGTGCGTGAGTGCTTGCGTGTGTGCGTTGGTTGGTTGGTTGGTTGGTTGGTTTTGGGTTTAAGGTAACAGCAGTCCAGCAGGTGAGCAGAGGAGTGGACTTGGGCTCTGAACAGCAAGAGTGTACATACTAATGAAAGGGGCCTGACTTCCAATGTGTCCTCAGACAAACGGGATTGTGCAAGTACTGACTTGCTTACTTAGGCCTGTTTCCCCCCACAGAGCACAGGCCATCCACAAGACTTCTCCAGCTCCTTCCACCCCATCTGATGAGTTTGTTTTGCTCCGTTCAATTACACGAGAGGCACCTCCTTTACGCGTGGCGCGTTCAGCACCTCAGGCCCTTAAGTGGGTTCCATCTCACCAGATGAGAGTTTTTCTTGGCCCGATTGAGTCCGTGTAGTCCTGTGGGTAGCGACCTTGTTCCTGGACATCTACCGTCCATTTGGTTTTCATTCCAATCCTAAAACACTCACCAACGGGACAGTAGATCTCCAGGAACGGAGTTGCTTAACACTGATATAGTCTCATTCGACCCACGCACTGCCTTTTTTGGTTTGTTGTCTGGTTGATAGAAGGGGGCTTTATGGAGATTTTTGTAAACAGTATAATTTTGTTAATTATATTGTGTGACTGTGTGCTTGGATGTTAAGGCCTTTGGTAATCATTTCTGTATGTGCACATGCAATAAAGGTCACCCCACTTTAGTAGAGCTTAAAGCTTTTATTCTGAAAGAAGTTGAAGGTTTTCCAGGAACCTCATTTTGAAATGTCTGTTTGTCTGATTATGTATACAATAATCAAAAAAACTCAAGATGTGTCTGTCCAGATTAGATGCCCATAATGCATTTTGTGTATCATCACCTAACCACGAATGTGATTGCCAGCTATCTTCTGTGTATGTTGACATGTGCAAAAGACCTCTTATCAGTTTCCAAATTGTAATACTTACAACTTTTTTGGCGCTTTGTCAAAGAACTGTAAATTGCCAAAACAACCTTTTGTTTTGGATAATTCAATTCTCTGCCGCAACCACAATATGATGTGATGTGACAGTGGTCCGATCATCTGGCATAGGCAGACCCTCTCTGCCATGCCTGTTTGCCTGTACACGTTTACTACCCCTGAGCGGGGAGCACCCAATTTGTTATTAATTAGATGACTAAGAGTGCACAATAATTAAATATACCTGTTTTTAGATTAAATAATTTGGGGGCACAGGTTACACCTCGTGTGGGTAGGACGGTACGCCCTTTGCCATTTGGAGCCCAAGATTGTTTTTTTTCTGCTTCACTGTTGCCTAAAACTTCTAAATGACTCAGACCTCATTTGTGACAAAAAAATAATAATAATAATTCACAACACAACATTACAAACAACATTACAAACCAAGACTCTAAATGTCTATGTGTAGAAGAAGAAAAAGCAGGCTAACCACATCATCTCAAGAAAGGAAATACTTGGCGTGATGAAAACTTGTAATGCGTCACACCTTCCCCTCCTGTGAAAAACTCCAGTTCTGCACAGTAAAATATTTAAAAATCTGGCGCGAGCGTTGCGGCCACCGTGGCCTAGTGGTGTCGTCTTCGGTTCCGGAAGCAGGGCGTTCAGGGTTCGAGCCTTGTTCTTGGCCTCCATTTCGCTTGCGGTTCTCTGTTCTCGTCTTCCTCTACCATCTGAAACGTCTCTGCCTCGGCTCGATTGCGGGTGGCGCGGTGGTACTGTCGCCGTCTTTGGAACCCAAGCTTCGGTGTTCAAATCTCGCGTCTACTTTAGATATTCTTGTGTTGTTGGGTTCTCATCTTCTGTTACCCGATGCAGCACCCTTGGTTCTGTTGCCTGACTTGTGGCGTAGCGGTACTGTCGATGTCTTTGAATGCGAAGCTCGTGAGTTCGATTCCCGCGTGTTCCTTTTGGTTTTTCTTGGGCCTCTTTGGTCTCACTGGTTCTTCTACCCTCTGCAGCCCTGGAGCCAGAGGTCGGCAGTGGCTCAGCGGGTAAGTGTGCCGGTCTCAGAGATTCTGAAATTGTGGGTTCAAGCCCCGCTCGTGCAACGTGCGTTTGTCTAATCCCTGTTTCTCATCCGCAGGTCCTGATGCGTGAGCAGATCCAGACGGAGTCCGAGAGGGTGCGGCGGCGGCGGCAGCGGCAGCGGTGGCGGCGGCGGAGAGGTAAGTTGGGGGGGAGGGGTAGAAGGGGGGCGCTGGCCCCCCGGAGGAGTGGAGGAGGAACGGTGGGGGTGGTGGAGCAGGGGAGAAGAGAGAGGGGCGGTCTTACATTTTGAACGGGCCCCAATATTTATATAATTTTAATAATATAGGGGGGGCCGGCCAGCAAAGTAAGATTCCCCCCTCTCTCTTCTCCCCTGCTCCAACACCCCCAGCGTTCCTCCTCCACTCCTCCAGGGGGCCAGCGCCCCCCTTCTACCCCTCCCCCCCAACTTACCTCTCCGCCGTCGCCACCGCCGCCGCACCACCAAGGACACCGTCTGGATCTGCTCACGCATCAGGACCTGCGGATGAGAAACAGGGATTAGACAAACGCACGTTGCACGAGCGGGGCTTGAACCCACAATTTCAGAATTTCAGAGGCCGGCACACTTACCCGCTGAGCCACTCCAGCACCCAAGCTACCCACCTCTTCTTCAGCATTATAAAGCGTACAGTGTGAAACATCCAAGACAAACATAAAGGGGACCCGGGAATCGAACCGGGAACCTTGGCATTGAAAGACAACGACGATACCGTTGCGCCACCTACATCGTCGTAGACACACGGCTGCTTCAGAGGGTAGAAGAAGATGAGATCACAGACACCCAAGACACACCTGAATGAGATGCAGGAAACGAACACAGAACACAGAAACGCTTTCAGGTGCGCGTGATGGTGATTAGACATTTTTTGGGGCGGGCGCGGTCTGGAGCCTATCTAAGCATGCAGTGAGTGAGATGCGGGATTGTACTCTCAACAGGTCTCCAATCCATTGCAAGGCAGGCCCACACACCACTTAAGTTTCACTTAACCACCGTGTCGTCCCAAACATAGTCCAAACATGTTTATTTCAAAGTGACACACAACAATATAAAATGCATACAAATAGTCATTAGGCACTGGGTGTGATAGGAGTGGACAAAGGTCATTCCAAAGTTGAGCCTAAAGAAGACTACTCAGACCAGGGATTCATTTCAATCGCTTATTTTATCTATTTTATTGAGGCAGTGCTAGTCGAACACCTTAGATACAGGGTAATTGAAGGACAACATCTATACCATTTCTCATTTTATTTTCACGTCTGTCATGTTCCATGGGCGGAAATCATTGAAAATAATGCAAAGAAATAACTTTACAATCTGATACTAGCCCAGTGACAGGTGATACAGCGGTGCAACGCGTCATTAGGTACCGATGTCACCTCAAACAGACGCTTGATTGAGCAAGGAACCCCTTTCCTTCAAATTTCTACGATTGGCAGGGGCTGATCATTCTGTTCGGCTTCGTTCACACGCCGTTGTCCCTGAACACTGCAGATAACACCCAAAATCCTGTTAGCATTTTATGACTGCCAGGGCGCTCCCCGTGATGCACGATATTGGAAAGCATCCTTTTCAAAAAAAAAAAAAAAAAATCTATTCACTAAACTGTGAGCAGCCCTCATATTCGTTATGTTACGTAGATTTAAAAAAAAACTATTACCTTCGAACAGAACACCAAATTCAGTCTGACTCAAACTGGCCATGTTCAGCATGCAGATCCCAAACGGGCCGCCAGTTCGTAAAATTAACAGCAGTTTCCCCAGTCTGTAACACACCACTTGTCTCTGTCGGGAGAAATATATACAGGAGACAGCAGATGGAGGCCAGAGAATTCTTATATATAGGCACCCATAGCAGGATGCCAGGCCGACGAGCGGCCCCACTATCTGGCAACCCTCAATACCACAACACCACCCAGGAGGTCCCAGGTCAACATGACAGAAATATTTCCAGCCAGACACGTGCGTTCTTGCTTGTGTTCTGCATTCAGAACATTCTCTCCCGTACTGCACCGTCTGATTTTTAAAAAAAAATTTTTTTTTAAACTGGCCAGTAGGGATGGGCAAAAAAAAAATCACACACATATAAACACACACACATCTTCCTATGAAACCACTCTCAAATAAATGGATCTGAACTTCAATAAAAATGGTGGAGAAACAGGTTCTGCAGGTGGCACAGATGTATAAGTCATATTGAAAAAAGAGTAAAGACACATAAATATGCTCCATATACAATAGCTAGAAGCAAATACATATTTCAAATGCATGTTTTTCGAAAAAGCTGGCTATCTGTGCCTTCCAGAGCACCTGTCAATCACCTGGAAAACATACTAATGCTTCATAATCATTGGGGGGTGAAACTGGAGTTTCAAAGCAGAAGTTGTGAGCGGCCTCTGCATGCGAGCCGACTGCATGCTGAGCATTAGCTGTCCAGACAAACGAGATGAAAACAGAGAGGTTTCTGGGACGTTCCCAGCGTTTGGCCGATCTGACCGTGATTTTCACAGTCCGATCAATCGCAACGACTCTGAGCCTAAATATTCAGTCTTGAGGGCGAAATGGTGCGTAGCAACTGCACACGGACCCCTGCACTCATTAAAGCCCATTTACACCGTTCAGAAAAACCTCTGCTCCTCCACAATCAGGTCTTCCCTGGCGGCCCAACGCAACCAAACGGCCCACGATCGCGCTTTAAATGGGGGGGTAGGGCTGCGTGAGGGGGGGGCACCCATAGACGTGGGCCCGCAAATCAGAACCTCTGTCCGTCCCATTCGCCGTTCCTCCCTCACATGCTTTTCTAACAGAATATTTTCTTGTTGAGGTCATCACCCCCCCCCCCCCCCCCCCCCCCCCCCCCCCCCCCCCCCGCCCGATCCATGATTTAAGCGTTACCGAAAGGGGTGTGTTCTCAGGCCGGGGAGGGCTCGCGCAGCTGCTATTGATTTCGCTGTGAATCAGCGCTTCCCCACCTCTCTCTCTGTGCTCCAGCCTCCCCCCCCCACCCCCCCCTGATTTACGTCCCCCCCCCCCTTCCCCCCTCCACACCGCCCGGGATACACGCCAAACGAACGCTACTTTTTCTTATTGGGGGGCCCCAAGCGCACGCTAACGCCGCTCTTTACAAATGACCGAACGTCAATCTTTTTTTTCCCCCCCACAGGTTCTGCTGCGTCATGCGGACCGTGTCAGCGGCGGGCGAGGGCTCGCGCGTTCCGGAAAGTTCCGCGGCCGCTGGGTGGCGCATCCTGTTCAGCCTGGAGGGAGGAGCGCGCTGCAATGAATCCAGCCGACGGACGAAAATGGGATAAACCCCCATCCCTGGAGTGTCAGGATCTGTGCAGTACTAGCAATATAAGCACATTTGCAACAATTAGTACCTCCACTGATTTTCCACCAGATTTCAACCTTTCGCTAAAATCCGAAGTGTCCAATTTGGGTGAGCGGTTAGCGAAAACAGTACTCCACCAAAAATATGTACATTCATGAAGTATTTGCTTATACCTTGAACACAGTTTATATTTAACTGGGGGATGGGTAGCTTCCAGGAAAAAGTCCTGAAATAATAATAATCATTTTACAATTTACATTTGGTGCAAGGTTGAATACTCTGATGAATACTCTAGAATGATGTCAGCTCTTGGAAAACTGGAACTGTGAAGCTGAGAAAATATTAGATTGACGTGGTGCGTGTTCCCGTTGGATTGAGAACTGGAGACTGGGCAGGTCACTGGAGTGAAACCGAATCACTGCCATGGATTTGTGCTGTTTAAGGCAGCCATTTTATCCACACCGTCTGCACGTCATTGCAGAACCAGGCAAAGTTTATTCAATCCACCGTCTTCCAGTTCTGGTGATCACGTGTCCACAGAAGCCTCATCTTCCTGTTCTTAGCTGAGAAGAATGGAACCTGGTGTGGTCTACTGCTGCTGTAGCCCATCCGTTACAGATGCCCTTCCGTGCACCAGTGTTACGATCGGCTGTTATTTGAGTGTTTGTGGCCCTGCTCTTAATCTGAACGAGTCTGTCCATTCTCCCGACTTCTCTAATTGCCAAAGTATTCGCCCACAGAACGACCGCTCGTGTGTGTTTTTGTTCATCGCGCCATTCTCTGTAAACTCTAGTGTAAACTGTAGTGCATGAAACCCCACGGATTTTACTCATTTACTCAGAAAATATTTAGCCTAGCACTATGAAATTCACAATGAAAGACATTACCTGTTTCAATTACATTCATAACTTAATCAAGTCAGATACAATTTAAATTGAAGCACAAGTAGTCCAATGTTACAATCATATGACCTGGATGGTGTAATTGTAACAGAGGGACACAATTATTGCAACAGTAAATTAAAATGTTTTATAGTGGAGAATTTTGTCTGCACACAATAATGTTAGTCCAGGAAACACATTTCCAGTGGTAATGTGAGACCAGCCACATTTTCAGATAATGAAGCAGGGTGCTTTATTTAAGAAAAAAAGGCACACACAGTGATGCATAAGCAGCTTCCTAACTTACCGTGAAGTGAGTTGTGGTGGCATCCAAACCAAGGAGGAAAGCTGCATTTGTTCTTTTCTTAACGCCCAAGTAAGTTTTTTCAAAGCAAATAGCCTACCACACAGACCAGTCTGGCGTGTTCTTATTATAAATGCCTGTGACCAGGTGGCTATTTCTTTTCCATTAATCGTTTGGAGCATCCAGATGATGATCCTTTGTCAATGCAGCAAGCAAATTAGCAGCACACATTTAACGTTAAACACAGAAAATAAGAAGTCAAACGTGCTGATGAGTAAGATTCATTTATTTAAGAAATGCAGGATTTTTTTAGCCTAGCTGTGGTCCTGTTTACCATCAAATAAGTCTTCTATCAGTAAATTTCCCAGACATTGCCAGATAAGCCTTAGCATTGTTAGTTAAAAATATATATATATTTTCAAGGTAAATATCCTGCATTGTATGCATTTAAACACCATTTTAAATGCCCAGGGTCTCCCCAAAAGGACACCACATGTAGATGGTTTTCAACACCATCTTGTGTCCCTAATATGAAATCTGAATCTGAAGCCCTCTCCTTGATCTCCATGGGTACAAACCCTCTCGATTTTCTTTAGATGACGTTCTGTAAACATATAATACCGAAAGTGTGTTGCTTGTAACAGCGGCATGCAGATGGGGACATCATTTAAAACTGACTCAGAAAACAACACTAACTTTTCAAAGACAGATACATGACGGCTTAAAATGATGCATGATTTGAATTATATTAAATAAAAATAATGCCTGCTTCTGGAACAGAAATTTACTTACCTTGCTCAAAAACACTTTTAAAAAAATAAAATTTCCTTGGAAGGTTGTCAAATTGCTCCGTTCTTTTCTTGGTACAGAGTAAAATGTCCAGTGTTAATTCAACTTTAACAGATGATAGCATTTGGTCCCCATTGGGGGACTTTAATAATCTTTAATAATTCAATTAACACTGGATATTTTACTGTGTAGAGGACTGAATTGCACGTGTACAAACCATATCTACTTTTTGTACACCACTGTACAAAAAGTTATTGACCGTGTTCCATTTACGATGTGTCACATTTTACATTTTACAGACATTTTACAGTCCCCCACATATATACTCCACTTGATAGAGGAGACTTAACACTGTGCGGGATGCAGAATGTGCATGGCTCAATCCAGTCACAATTACCGGGTCTCCATTTTGTTTGCGGTTGCCATGGACATGGAAAGCTTGTAGCCTAGTCCACAATACTGCTTCAGACAGAAGATGACTGGCAGGGGTTCTAAATCTGTCATGTCAGGAAATACACTGAGTTATTTGTGGATGTCCACATTACAGGTAGAAACCAACTGACATAACAGACAACTGAACTCTTGGGGACGGCAAGTTTACCCGTCATGTACTGCAATGAATAATGTTCTTGCCACCTGTCAATGTGACATTTAAAAACCTCTGTGTATTTAGGCAGAGGGCTATGTTTATTAAACTACAATATTGTCTGTAGCCTACTGAATGCATATGCTATTCTTTTTTCCTGTAACCACATTGTGTATGGGTTGTGTTTTAAATAAATACTAAAGATTGCAAGATTAGCCCTATTTGATTCAGATTTTGGCTGACCGCACACATGACTATATATAACATTTCTGAAATGAAAGGCAACATTTAAAAATTTGTACACCTTAAGTATAAGCATATTTTTAAACTAAACCTATGACTTTGTAGGTTTGTATGTGTAAACTGAGGAGTCATTCGTGACATGGGTGGGGAATCATGACATTGTGTAATCTTGGAGAACATTTTTTATGTGATTTTAAGTTCCAAATGATCTAACAGAAACAAATGGTTCACTAGACGTCTATAAAAACCAAAATATTTCGTACCAAATATCTCGTTTCATATCCTTCTATTTTACCGTTATTTGTTATCAGGCATAACTTTTACGCAGATTCCCATTTTCCCTGTCCGGTTTCGCAATTGGGGTTCTAAAGAGTATTGCAGCTTTAAAACGGTCCACAATGCCTTGCGGTGTCCCAGTTCCGTTACATTGTATTTACAGGCTCGCGCCCGGAGGGGGAGAGGGGAATGTACAGATAGCGATAGCGAGCAGCCAAGTATGCGCACAATCAAAGTAAGTTTATCGAAGCCGCATCTGAAATACCCCACTTTGTCGGATGGTTTCAATATCTGACTTGGACTATAATTACTTTGAGCTGCCGCGTAACGGCGTTGCCATTGCGCGAGCCACCGGGGTGCGCGGTGGAGAAATATGTAAGACTTGCAGATTTCATGCCACGGCGAATCTCTAGCACAAGAACTCGAGGGGAGCCAGGAAAGCAGGCTGACAGCAACACTGAGCAGCACTTCTCCTTGGCTGCGGTCGGATAAAGGTATGAACATTTGGATATATGGTCATATATGGTAAACGTGAATAGGGTGCTGGTGAGATACGGTGTGCTGCAAGAACTCATAAGGTAATTACAGATTTATAATTTATATATTTGTTTTGTTTGTGAGTAATAGTTGTAATGCGGCATTACGTGTGTGTTTGTGCGTGTGAGTGTGTAACCGCACATACATGTAGCCTACACATAGTCCGCATACTTAACCTAAACGTAAAGGACTGTGTTGCCTAAATAATTGGTAAACACCAATTATTGTTTTTTATTTATTCAAGGATCTCTGAAAGTTCTCCAGCAGTTCTTGTTTTTCCACTAGTTTTTAGTCTTTAACCCGACTTTGGTGTGTGGTGGAAGTTTTCTACTCTAAACTATCTTTACGACCAAATTAAATGAAAACAGACGCGCTACAATTAAAATACTACATTACAAACGTGTTATTGATTGCATTAAAAAACAAAAACACATCTTTAATTGTTTGAAAAGCGTGACTGCGCAACAACACAACTGAAAAACAACGGTGTAGCGTAGCTGTATTAACGCGTTATTAGCCTTATAATTTAGTAGTAGCCGCTGAGTAGTCTGTTTTTTTTTCTTGAGAGGGCCTCAGAGTGCATTTGAGAAGCAATATGTTCTGACGATGAGTAAATCCTCTCTGATAAATCTGCCGCGCGCCTGAGATACGGTGCCAATCTGTTTCCCGTGCTGTGTGCTGCATGCCGCCGCCGTAATCCATATTTCATCATAAGCATCGTCCGTGTATAGCTGACGCGCTCTACTGATCTCTCCAGATTTAGTAGGCTACAGTCTGGTGTGAGGCGACTTAACTCTGAAGCGCACTAAAGAGGGCCTGGCGAAATTTAGGCCCAAATTCGATGTAAAGTCTTTTGCCTTGATTTTTATATTGTACGGCGGTTTCATTTTTTGTTACAGCCACCAATAGTTCTGACATTAGTCACTAAAACGACTTTTGAAATGTTAAAGTTTTTTTTAAAGCGTGTTGTCTTCTACCCCGAAATACACGTTTAAAAGCAGCATGCTTCCCAGTAATGTAAACTTTTGGAAATCCTTAACCAAAACCCTGGCATTTTACGCATGAAAAATATTCCGATTGGTGGCTCGCTGGCTTGGTGTGGAATTGTCAAGAGGCAGCAATAAAATATTTTTTCGAAAATTAATAAGTGACGAAATGGACTCAAGCTGAAATTACTTCCTCGAAATAAAGATATCTTTCAGAGTCTAAAAGTGTCTGAAAATGTCTAACCTCTTCATTAGTTATAGGGCTGTCAGTTTACGGTCCGTATTTAAGGTCGTGATACTGAAATTGTCGGCGTATACGAAATTGAACATCTTGCGAGACAGATGCTGAAATCTGGAAGGCTGCAACGAATTTGCGCATCGCCTGATACCTTACGCGGACTCGACTCAACACCTTGCCAAAATGCCGTTATCTAAAATGGATACGTATATGTTGAGAGAAGGCCCAGGAGGCCCAGGACAGTACAGGTCGTATCGAGGATGAGCCATAAGGCACAAGTGCGATTTGAAACGGTGACATTTGTCTCCATTATCATTTCAAAATGCATCTGGAAGCCAGATTCTGCGGCTTGGAACAGCCGAATGGCCACACGCTGTGTGTCGGTCAAAATATGGAGGAGTGACCCAGGTCTGGTAGATTGGCCTTTGTAAATACATAATTGGTTATAGGCCTAAACGAAATAGTCTTGACGCGCGCTTCTTCCTTTATACGCATATTCATTGAAATTTACCGAAGACGTTTCTTTTGCGCTAGGAGTGCTTTGTGCTTTGAGATTGTGACAAATGCACCTAAACACTATTAAGATATAAATCCATTATTAAGATTCTTTGGAGTTTAACTTCATTCAAAATGTGGGCCTGTATGCGATAAAGACGAGGGTTGCAACCCTGTCAAAAAAGGATGTGTAAATATCCAACACACTTTTTGTATTACTGCTTTTGCGTTGCTTTCAACCCGTTGTGTGTCAACGTTTTGTGTTGAAAATATACTATGTATGTGCTAAAAAGGGAGACTTAAAGTCTTAAACAGACTGTGTTGAAAGTAACACGAAATGTGTTGTCCTTAACTACGCATGTAGGCGTGTTAAAAAATGACACATTATTTTTTTAACGCATTTGTTTTGAGATGTAACCTGTGCTCAATCTTTGCTCACACAATAAGTGCGTTTTACTACAGCTGCCACCAGCTTTAGCCTATACAGTATGTCTGTTCATTACGATGCAAACCGTTCAGTAATGTAATAATGTCAATTGTTTAATTTTAATAAAGATCTTAGAAACAAGCATCTCACATAAAACAAAGTCTTCCCCCAAGTTCTGTTATCTTAGATCGTTTTGGCATACTTATCACAAAAAATATCACAATATCATTTTTTTCACACCGTGGTGTAAATTAAAGACATATCATGGGTCAAGCTAATCATTCTGCTGCTATGTTGAGATTTATGTTTGCAGCCCAGCAAAAGGTGGTGACTGACAGACTTTGCTCTTGAAGAAGGAAGTGTTTTGGATACATATGTCATATTCATTAAGCTCTAATGGCCTCCATTAGAGCTTGAAGAGATATGGAATAATAATAATAATAATAATAATAATAATAATAATTTAAATAATAATTTTGTTGTCGGGCTACATTGTGGCAGTGTGATTTTGTTGCCGGGCTGCATTGTGGCAGTGTGATTTTGTTGCCGGGCTACATTGTGGCAGTGCGATTTTGTTTCCGGGCTACATTGTGGCAGTGCGATTTTGTTGCCGGGCTACATTGTGGCAGTGCGATTTTGTTGCCGGGCTACATTGTGGCAGTGCGATTTTGTTGCCGGGCTACATTGTGGCAGTGTGATTTTGTTGCTGGGCTACAATGTAGAAGTGTGCTTTTGTTGCTGCTCCTCAGGCCAGAGCGAGCTGTCTGTAAACACGGGGGGGGGGGGGGGGGGGGGGGGGGGGGGGGGGGGGGGGGGGGGGTGACCTGCTGGTGCTGGGCAAGGGAAATGGATACCATCAGTGCAGACACACACAACCAACCAACTAACCAACCCCCTCCCTAAAACCTTGCTGCCCCGCAAGTGACCCCTCCCCCAAAACCTGCCCTCCCCCAACAAACCCCTCCCCCGAACCCTGCCCTTCCCCCCCCCCCAAACCCCCCCCCCCCCCCCCGTCCCCGGCAGAAGCACGAGCAGCAGCTGGGGGCCTGGTTAGCGTCCTAGCCGAGGCCTTGTGAGCGACGCACGTGACGTGATTACCTTCCAGAGGATCAGCGCCTGCGCCGCCGCGCGTCTGCAGTCCGTCAGAACCGCCGGGAGAGCAGCCCGCGAGCCTCGCCGCCTCCCCGCCTCCCCGCCTCCCACCGAAGGACGCCTCGCGCGTGCACGCTGCTGCTGCTGCGTCTTACGCCGGCCGTTCTGAAACACAGGCAAGGGAGACGTTTCGCGCGGCGTTTGAAAGTTTGATCGTGGACGGGTTTCATTTATGCGTTTTCCACGCAGGGCGGTTTTTTTGGCTGTTCGTTTTTTCACGCGGGCGGGGCTGCGGATGGAGACACGCTGTCTGAAATCTCACCGCTGATTGAGGAGTTACCTCCAGGCCTCGGAGCTGCGGACTGTTTGAAGCTGAGCCCTTTGGCTACATGCTAGTTGGCGAGCCAAACCAAGTAAACGTGGACTGTTGTTTTCAAGAGATGTGGAACTGGCTCACGCATCTCTCTCTGAAAGCCAAAAATGTGCACCTGCGCCTTAGCCAGAATATTGCCTTACAGCGCCAGACAGGGTCTGTCAGAGCAGCACCCACCCCCAACTGACCCAACCCCCCCCCCCCCCCCCAGATTGGAATGTGCATTCCTGAAGTAACCGTGGAAACCCAAGGCGAGGATGCTCCACGAAGGGCTTCCTGCACCATGACAGCGGGGGTTTGTGCCCCCCCCCCCAGGTCCCGGAGACCACCACCACGCCCCCCCCCCCCCCCCCCCCACCGGTTTCCAGCAGAGGGTTCGCGTCCCATGGAACAGTCCAGATCTTTGCCGTGATTGACACTTACCGTTTTCCTTCTGAAATTTCGCTATGCAGGGATCGCGTTCAGGGACGTGAATTTCTGTGCTTTCAGAAATCCGAAAATACTGATTTTCCAGTGTCAGGGCCAGCGGCGCAGGACTTGGCTTGTGTCATAGGCACACACACACACACACACACACATCAAGAGCCTTTTCTCTCCTTGAGCTCTCTCTCTGTGTAAGGAGAGAGTGTTCAGCAAAACAGCCAAATACTAGCGTCCCCAGAGACACTCATCATCCGAGAACCATCCGGGTTTCCTGATAAATCTTTGGCGCGTTGGGGTGGCGAGGCGAGATACTACATCGCCAGATTGTCCCCAGAGGAATTCCACACTCTGAACTAACCCCCCCCCCCCCCCCGTGTCAGAATGCATGATGTCACCGTGAGCTTCTGAATCCATTAAAACCACGCGCAGAAGACTGTGAGAAATGACATGTCCCGATGAAGTGAGGACCGAATTAAACATTAAACTGTATTGGCTTTAAAACGAACAAGGACATTCAGTATCCTAGCGCCAGAACCTGCTCTTGATAAGGTGTACTCTTTTTTTTTTTTGTCTAGAACGCAGGTTTTTTTTGTTCCAGAACGTTCCCTCTCAAGCCCCGTCAGCGTAAAGTCAGTTCTTTTCCGTCCCGGGATATGAACTTATAGCGATTGAATGGCGATTGTCTCCAGGTGACTGTGGGGCGGCCTGTAATCTTCAGCTCTGTCGGTGGGCACCACGGTCTTATCTGCTGATGTACAATGGCCAGCGTTAATTGAGAGGGGAGGGGGGAGTGGGGGAGGGCCGTGGGGGGCCGTGGGGGGTCTTGAAAGCCGTGGTAACTCACTGGGGCTTGCCTCCTTGACCCCCTTGTCACAAACACGCCATTGTTTGACCGAGATTAGAGACAAAGGGGAGCAAACAAACTTTACGGCTCCGCGGTTCAAAAGGAAGGGCGAACCCGCGGGCCAATCGCGAGGCTCGCAGCTGTCCGGCCGGGATGGGAAACGCCCAGCCAAAAAAAAAAGGCCCAATAGCTGAACGGACAGCAGAACAGAGGGAGGTGGGCGTCAAATAAAGCATCCCCCCCCCCCCCCCCCCCCCCTTTCCTGGTTCAAGCCCACGCCATGATGCAACCTGGAGGCCCAAATGAATCACCTGCACGTACAGTACATCTCTCTGCTCGGACTTCCTGTTTCACAAGTTAGTTAATTACCTCAGACTGCCCAACCCATTTAATCATTTCTGTTACTCTATCTTTACTATTACATCAGGCTGGCCAGAGGAGGATGGGCTTCCCTCTCTATAGCCGGTTCATCCCCAGATTTGTTCCTGTTGGAGTATTATTCTTCCTGCTGGGAATGTTTTTTTTTTTCAGGTTACTTAACCCTCTTTCCTCAGAAGGGAAATTGGTGATAGTATCACTGCAATAATAATACAGACAAATACACAAATAAATTGAATTGAATCTGCTAATGAACAAATGTATGAACAAATTTCACCTACCGTGTAACTGTATATTTTACAGAAGGAGCAGGTAAGAGAGTAATTACTAGTTGAATGTACGGGCTGGTGTCTATTTTTAAACATGTCACATAGCAACATTCTGAATGAAAATATGAGGCTGCAAATGACAATTTTCGCAAAAAAAAAAAAAAACTGGCCTGCACAGGTATCTGTGAGCTGTAGGCTGTGAGCTGGTCTCTGTTTCAGTACAGCTGAACATTTTGGCTTGGCACTGTAAATATTTGTCGATGCATATTTGTAGATACATATTTGTAGATACACATATTTGTAGATATTTGTAGATACATATTTGTAGATATTTGTAGATATTATGTAGTAAATATTTGTAGATATTTGTAGATACATATTTGTAGATATTTGTAGATACATATTTGTAGATTTGTATTGTGGTATATTCCATTTGTGTATGGGTTGTTGTCTGTAGTGTTTCATTTTAAAGCTCAGATAGAAATACCGTCTTGGTTGGATGAGAAGGAATTCCAGGCTTTGTAAACCCAGGACGATGGAGGACAGGAACGTTTCAGGGCCTGTGCGAGGAAGTGAGTGTTTTTCCATGTATGTCCTGCTGTCTCAGGATCACATATCCACTGCTAAGCGGTGTAAAGAACACAACTGCACATACGGTTCCATCTCTGAGAACTAACTCTGAGTACTACAGTGCACTGTTAACTGTTGCCAAACTGTATAAGGAGTATACCTACGTGTTTCTTAGAGAGACACTCTCTGTACTATAGTTCACTGTCAAACTGCGTAAAGGGAGCCTTTTCTTATAAAAAGGGACAAAAGACAGGGACGCATTTAAAAAGCAGCCCGAAAGCCAGCATAGACTGGCCTCTTTCCAGAATTATTCCAAATGTCCAAAGGAAGGGTTAGAAGGCCACTCGGATTATTACAATAGGCCAGAAGCTAACCCGAGGGTTCGCCTCAGTAGATGATGCATGTAAATGTGCTCACATTTCCAAAGGTTTTCGGTCTTAAATTTGCCCGTGAGCAGCTAATCTCCCCCAGTGACAGCCCAGAAATATTCAAAAGGGGGGTTCAGATAAAACCTCACTTGACTCATGCGGCCATACTTCCTGTCGTGCGCCCGCACTTGCTGTCGTGCTCTCCGCTGGGGGCGGGGTTTGTGCTGGAGGCGGGGTCTCTGCAGTGGAGGCGGGGTTTGTCCTGGAGCTGGGGTCTCCCTCTGCTTCAAGCATGAGATGGTGCCCGGTTCAAAAGGCTGGGCTGTTGAAGGCCTTTGCTGTGACACAAAATCATTGGTAAAAGCTGCCTGCTTCTCGTGAGTAGGAGTGGTTCACACATTGATTTGCGTTGAGATGATTTTTAAACTTTTACTTTGTTAAAAGCGTCTCAGCTGAATCATGATTCCCCCCCCCCCCCCCCCCCCCCCAAAGAATACATCGTTCTGGACCAAAGGCAAGCAGGGCTTATGAGAGCACTGCCTTCTCTCTGAAAGTCTGAAATTGCTTAGCTTTCACTTTTGTCAGTTTATAACGTGGCTTTGAAGTCAGCCGACTTAAGGGTTGCCAGGTTGGCTCACTGACCGTGTAACAGATCGTCTCTTGCAGGCGTTGCCTCCTAAAACAAGCCTCGTCCAGCCCTGGCGTGTGGTTGAAAGAAGCTGGCAGGGGCTGAACATGCTGTTTGTTCTTAAAATCTCTGTGCGGGGACGAGGAGCTCGTTGAATAAAAAAACACAACGAGTTATCGTGCTATCCCAGGCAAGGGGGGATTTCTTCCCTGTTTCCCTGGAGTTAAAGCAGTTGATGGGACCCGCAGTACCTACTGTGCAGAAAACCCCTCAGTCAAATGTCACACACACATTTTGTGCTACAAACTTACCAAATATAAAAAAACGTCGGTTGTGTGTTATTTTTTTAAAATCAACATTTTAATCACCTAATTCAAACTTTAAATATAGATCTGAAATAGTAGAGTTTTAGTGTGAATGAAAGGCAAGAGGAGACAAAGTCGCACTCACCAGATATCTAATTAATATCCGCCCGGCCGATGGTATGTCACGCGTGTTGATCTCTCCTCCGCTGAACTGGGTGTGGTTTTGGGAGCAGACGCCAGCTTTGTGCCACTCTGAACTTTCACACGAGCAGGAACACGATGTGCGAAGAGACCTGGGCCCGGGGCTGACCTGATCTCCACCGCCTTCCCCCCCCCCCTCTGAGATCCCCCCCCCCCCAGTCTAAAGGTGTAGCATGTTTTAATCAGGGCAAGGCTCCTTACCTTGATCCCCGAGCACAAAAATCCCACGTGCCCTCGTCCGGGCCACTGCAATTTCCCGCCAGCGAGCTTTTTCTTTCCCGTCCGGGGTCAAAGGTCACAGAGCCGCGTCTCAATGAGGGCCTTTGTCCTCGGGAGTCAGAAACCCGCGGTCTCCGCCAAAAAAGGTCGCGACCTTAACCGGGAAGGCGGGAAGGCCCGGGAGCTGAGATGTCGAATTACGAAATCAGAGTCCTTCTGGAGAATTTATTGAGAATGAATGAATGTCTGTCTTCGCTCTCTCCCGCTGACAATTTTAATGAATTTTGCTTAAGGGCGGAACGTTCCGCTGGTTCGGTGCTTGTATGGGAGTACGAGGGGCGGAGGGGAAAAGACACTCTACTCAGACGTGGCTTTCTCTCAGCTGCAATCCACTGTCACGGTGAAACTTCTGAATCAATATTTTTGACTATAATTAATAAAACGTGTCCGCTTGCAAGACTTTACGAAAACAACAGAACTTGCTAAAACGTTACTGATTAACGACCTAAGTTCTCGGTTACTATCGGCAGTACCTTTTTAATAAAAAGTCCCCTTATTGGTTGCTGAAATATATGCACGCGCCTTATACGGTATATGCATAGCATTCAGGCTTTTGGCCAAGCTTGTGATGTGTATCGTACTTTGGACAGTGAAGCCACTGTTTTGTCTGTGGTGCAGTTTCATGTGTTTTGTCTGCAGAGAATTTTCATGTGATTTTGTCTGCAGTGCAGTTTCATGCGTTTTGTCTGCAGAGAATTTTCATGTGATTTTGTCTGCAATGCAGTTTCATGTGTTTATGTCTGTAGTGTACCTGAGGGAAGTTCCAGGAGCCAGACTGTGGGGGTCAAATTTAGCCCAGGGCTGCAGCTTGCTCTTGGGGCCAGAAGGCCCGGTGGGGTCAGGACTCTTGGGTAAACACAGCATTCCTCAGCTGTCTGAGGGCCCCAGGGGCTGGGCCTTGCCACTCTGGCCCGAGAGGTCACGGGGTCACGGCCTTGGATGAAGGAGGCCCGCAGCAGTGTCATTCCTTTGGTCAAGAGCACTACAGAGAGAAGGGTAACGAGAGCAAACAGTGTGAACTTCCACATCCACATGGATCATACTGTCCCTGTGAAGGACATGGATAATACTGTCCCTGTGAAGGACATGGACCATACTGTCCCTGTGAATAAAACGAATACTAAAGCACAGAAGAGCACACGTGGATAAACTACTGTCCCTGTGAAGGAAAATAAAATTGGTTTGCGGCTGCACATGGATCAAACTGTCCCTGTGAAGGACATGGATAATACTGTCCCTTTGAAGGACATGGACCATACTGTCCCTGTGAAGGACACAGATCGTACTGTCTCTGTGAAGGACACAGATCGTACTATCCTTGTGAAGGAGGCCTTCTCTGTTCAGACCTGAGGGGTGCTTGACGCAGCTGTACCTCAAGACTAAGGCACTAAGGCAGTGCAGTACAGGCTGGCAACTGCAGTACGTCTGTTTGAATCAGAAATGAATCACCTGTTTGAATCAGAAATGAATCACCTGTTTAAATCAGAAATGAATCACCTGTTTGAATCAGAAGTTAATTTGTAGTCTACCTGAATCGGTAACGAATCTGTAGTCTGTCAGACTTGCAGTTTGTGTGCATAGCACGTGAGTTTGGCGTACCAGAGATGCCAAGCATGGCCTCTCCTACACAGGAGTGCTGCAGAGCGCCTGCACTTTTCTACAGATGTTTGCTTTCAGAATACTTGGTTGGCAGAATGATATAATATAGTATGCTTTGTATCTTATCATGAATTTATAGTGAAGTAGCTTGGTGACACACAAGTTCAAGTTCATGTTTTTTCAGCCGTGGTTGGTTCGCTGTTGTTTACAACCCGGAAATTCCTCGCGTTACACTAACGGGGAGTTAGAGACGGTTTTACAACGCAAATTTACAACAGAATGCAGGTACGCTGAAGTGTTAATTGCAGGGGACTGTGCTTTCAGCAAGTCTTTAACTCTCTCAGTGCGTTGAGTGGGTCAATGTGAAAGTGTGGTCAACGTGTGTTTGAGCACAGTATTATTTGTATGTGTATTTATGGGGGTGGGGGGGGGGATGAAGAATCCGCCTCACGCCGAGTCGGAGAGCGGCGGCTCCAGCGGCGCCGAGAGCTGGAAGGAGGACGGATTCCGCGCATTCCCCTCGGAGGTGCCCGCCCCGCGCCGGCGGGGCACGGATTTACGCTCGCGCGCGCGCGCTGGAGACAGGTGACCCTCCCGCCGCCGGGGGGAGTGCAAAAACCGCCCGCCGCCTCGCGCCGCCGTCGAGCAGCCAATCAGAGAGTGAGAGAGCGTCGTTTCTGACACGGGAGCCGGCGTCAAACTGAAGCTGAACTGACTAACCCCTGGTGGCGCTCTGGCGCTGGCTCCTTACCGATAGCCTGGGTTTGGTCCCAGCTGCGGATCCACCGCCTTCCGCCGGTCTTGCCAAAGCAGCAACGGCGTGGGTCCCCTGTGGCCGTCCCCTGTGCCGCAGAGGAAAAAAATAAGTAAATGGATCAATAAAATAAAGGGGGAAGCTCTGTGCAAACAACTTAGCTGTAAAAAATCTCCTTGTTTTACAAAGTCGGGACAGGCTGGTTAGTGATGGTTAGGTTGTGCCTATTTTGCACAAGAAAAATCCCCCCCCCCATTTTTTTTTTTTTTTTTAAGGCTAACCAGTGGTTTCAACAGACGTCTCTGTGGACACTTAATGAGAGTAAGCAATAACATTAGAGGAAGCTCTTAAAGGTGATACTTAGCGATAACAGAGGAAGCCCTTTAAAGGAATGTTTTCTTTAAGACCAGCTTGCTGCCAACTGGCTCAAAGGTAGGACTGCAGTTTCTCTCAGCAATTCCCGAATGATTCTGGTTTGGTTTTCTAGCGACGATGTGTGAGAATCAGTGAAGCCGGAGGTTACTTATTTATTCTGTGACATTGGTGGCTGAAGGGAAAAGGTTGCTTTAAAGGGGGTGGAATGGCAGGTTGTAGGGCTTATTTTTATCCTGGCTCTTTATGAAAGAGCTTTCCCCTGGAAGCGACGATGCTGACGTCTCCTCCTCTCCTTTTACCCCTCATTAGCGGTTCGGGGGGGGTGGGGGGGGAGGGGTTCTTCGAGTGTCTTCGCCCAGGTCCTCTATAATCAAACATCCTAGACGGTGTGGCTTTAAAAATGGCAGATTGCGGCTGGGGAAAGCTGGCATACAGCCTCGCACAGAGAGCCCTCAGGAGGAGGTCTGCAAAAAGGCATACTCATAAAAGAGAGAGTGTGCTACTCACCTTAGCCCAGTGCTACTCGCATTAGCCCAGTGCTACTCACATTAGCCCAGCGCTACTCACCTTAGCGCAGTGCTACTCACATTAGCCCAGTGCTACTTAGCCCAGTGCTACTCACCTTAGCCCAGTGCTACTCACCAGCCCAGTGCCTCAGTGCTACTACTCACCATAACCCAGTGCTACTCACCTTAGCCCAGTGCTACTCACCTTAGCCCAGTGCTACTCACCTTAGCCCAGTGCTACTCACCTTAGCCCAGTGCTACTCACCATAACCCAGTGCTACTCACCTTAGTCCAGTGCTACTCACCATAGCCCAGTGCTACTCACCTTAGCCCAGTGCTACTCACCATAGCCCAGTGCTACTCGCATTAGAACAGTGCTACTCACCTTAGCGCAGTGCTATTCGCATTAGCCCAGTGCTACTCACATTAGCCCAGCGCTACTCACATTAGCCCAGCGCTACTCACATTAGCCCAACACTACTCACATTAGCCCACATTTTCCAGTTGATGAACCAGGTCATTTGTGATGTACGTCGTGTCTATATTTAGTCCGCTTTTCCACGAGACCCCCGGAAACCACCGCCCGCGGTTTTTCAGGTCACTGACTCTCTCTCCCGGAAGGCGGGAAGAGCCCGCGGAACACGCTGGCGATGTTGTGTTTGCGAGCGCGAGTCTCGGTCGTCCCGCTTGGGTGACGGACGACGACAACCCGTTTGATGGGCCACGATTTTAGCTGACCTGGGCCAAGCTCTTCAGGCCGGCTAGTTTTAAGTGTACAGTGCTTTATCCCTGTCCAAAAGACGGTCTAATTTCATGCCGTTATGTAATGGGGCTGCTCATTTCTCTAGAAACTTGCATTGTGCGACCAGAATAGAGAGAGTATTGTTCCGCGCGGTCTGACCGGAGTAGGAGGTGCTGGACAAAGGTTACTGGCAGCGCGTAATTTTGGGAGTATTTTCCCAGGAGTGGGAAAGGTACCACAGAGGCCCTTTTGTTCTCTCTTTTTTTTGTTGTTGTTGTTGTTCACGGCCAGGCCACAAACCCCCCATCAGGGCGATAGCGATCGTCGCCGCGCTGAATTAAAACGGATCGACGAAGCGTGTTCCCGCCGAGCTCGGGTCCGTCGCCGCCCTCGGCGGCTCGCCCCCTCGGCCGCGTCGGCCACCCTCCCGCCCCGCGGAGCGTCGGTTAGCGGTCCGCTTTTCGGGAATTTTGAATGGAGCTTCGGCTCTCTCTCGGAAGAAGGCGGCACGACAGTTGAAAAGAAGCCCTTGTTCTTTATTGCTTAAAAACAAAATGGAGGGGGGGGGGGGGGGGAAGGGCTGCCAAAGAGCTAAGCTGTATAACGGAGACTCTTTTTTTTATTTCTGCCTTCGGAACAGAGAAGGGGGCCGATAAAGGGGGACTCAACTCGTGACGGAGGATAAGCCCCAAAAAAACTCCAGATTAGCTGCACTCAGCAGAAACCAGCTTAATTATGCGCTTGGAAGCGAGAGAGCGAACCTTTTTGTGTTTTTTTTTTAGGAGCCCCAAAGTTACATCCCGGCACACGCGCTCGATTATGAGCTAGGCCTTGCAGCAGCGCAGTCCAAAAAAGAACAACGCCACTTTTTATTTCACGCCGCTGAGCTGGAACAGGCCTTGCAGCTTGCTTCCGTCTCAGCGGGGGTCCTCCACGCCGCTTACTGTAGGAAACCGCCGTTCTGCGTGGTCACATGGGACGACCTGGGTGGCGGAACATTCCGGGAGAAGCAGAAGTCACCGCGCTGTCCCTGTAGGGAGTGCGTCTTGCGTTGCGTACGGAGACGCCCGGCTGCAAAATCTGAATAACGGAACCGGCCGTCGCCGTGGAACCGTACTGCACACGGACCGGTGCCGCCACACGGTGCGCGCACAATCGAGAGACTCTATGACTCTGCTGGCTGACCGCGGACCGCCTATGCGAGGGACAAACCCCTCGGCATGCAGGACTAATGGCTACTGCGGGTAAGCTGGCTGACCGGCCATCTGGACCTCCGCCTACGGGAATGCAGTGCACAGGGGGCTCTCCGCAAACCCCCTTCTCTCTCCGCCTGCTCTGCTGCAGGTTGGAGAATGCTACCGCAGGTGCAGGAGAACGCGGCAGTGCAGCAGCCATAATGGCTACCGATGCAGACAGGGACGACCCTCATATAGCACAGCATATTTACAGGGCAGTCCATAAGTGTTTGGACAGTGAGACAATTCTTGTTGTTTTGGCTCTGTACTCCATAAATATGGGGTTAAAGTGCAGACTGTCAGCTTTAAATTGAGGGTATTTAGTGTACAGCCATATCGGGTGATCTGTGTAGGAATTACAGCCCTTTTTATACATTAGTTTTCCCCATTTTAGGGGACCGCAAGTATTTGAACAGTTGGCTACTCAGCTGTTTCTTGGCCAGCTGTGTTTCATTGAATCATTAGTTTACTTCATGCACAAGGAAGCGAACAAAAGGTCTGCAGTTGATTCCTTTCTCTAAAGATGAGTTTTGGAAGAAAACACAGACCAGACAGGGCCTTATGCCATCGCTTGTACATGGTCTTTGAATGCCAGTCTGTTCCCCTTTACAAGCCGAGCACACCTGCCTCTACCTTTTTACACTTGCACCTGCAGATTTAGTTCAGTCTTATGGAGCGGTGGGACTCATGGGGGGGGGGGGGGGGGTGAGGTGGAGGGGGGGGAGCACTGGGTTAGGGAGAGAGAGGGGGGAAGGGAGAGAGAGAGAGAGGGCAGAAAGGGAGAAAGTGAAGGTTAGAGAGTGAGCGAGAGGGAGAGAGAAAGAGGGAGGTTAGAGAGAGAGCGAGAGAGAGGGGGAGGGTTAGAGGGGGAGGGAGAGAGTGAGCAAGATGAAGGGTTAGAGGAGGAGAAAAAAAGGGAGAGAGAAGGAGGGTTAGAAGGAAAGTGAGAGAGTGAGCAAGAGGGAGAGAGAAAGTGGGAGGGAGAGGGAGGGTTAGAGGGAGAGTAGGAGAGTATTCTCAGCTGGAGCAGATGGCAGGCATACCTTCAGCCCTCGCTGGCGTCTCCATGCAGTCCATGCAGAGACTTATTACCTGACAGTCTCTCCTCGGTTTCCCACACACCCCCCCGTGTCCCACTGCTCTTTAAATTAACCCGTTTACAGGACGGGAGGCCTCATTTGGCACAGGGACCCCACATTAACTTGTCTTTCCGTACAATGCAGCCCGTGGAAAAAAAGCGGGGCCCTCGCTGAGGAGGAGAGGCCCCAGTGCTCACCCAGAATAGGCCCGATTTCAGGCTGTCAGGCCTGCGTTCTTCCCCACCGGCTCCAGGGCTTCGGCACCTCAACCGTGTCTGACACAGGCTCCAGGAGGCCGGCTCTGGGGAGCTAATCAGCATTCCTTTTTAAAAAAAAAAAAAAAAAAAAAAAAAAAAAAAAAAAAAAAAAAAAAAAAAACTGTTTCCCCCCGTTTTTTTTTCCTCCTCAGTTTGAAACTTTTGTGTCCCTGCAGTCACCCTGCATTGCACTATGGGTAAAGAGGCGCTCGGCACACACCCGCTGGCCAGTGACTATAGCTCACGCTGCAGTCGACACGGTCACAGGAGGAGCTAGCCCAAAATGGTTCCCACTGCAGGCAACAGCCACAGAAGACCTTGCCCAAAATGGTTTCCACTTCAATCTCCACAGTCACAGAAGTGCTAGCCCCAAATGGTTCTAGGTACAGTCAGCACGGTCACAGAAGAGCTAGCCTAAAATGGTTCCCACTACAGTCTCCACAGCCACAGACGGGCTAGCTTCCAAATGGTGGAGATGCCTTGTCCATTTTTTCTGGACAACACCTTGCCAATATTTGTCAGCAAAGGCAGCTAAAGTGCAGTTGCGTGAAGAGAAAAACAGGGCAAAATGCCTTAGTACTTCCCGCCGTCACCCCCTTCCCTTCCGGTGTTTGAAATCGACCCAAAAATAGCATTGGTTTCACTGTGGATACGGTGCGGACCGTACCATCTCACAGCACCGGAGGGGGGGTGACCTGCACCGCCTCGTCACACCTAAACCACAACTGTTAAGTCCTTTTTTTTAATATGCTTGACGTAATACGTCTCCTGTTTTCGGTACAGAAAAGTGTGAACTTCCGGTTCTGATCCCTGGTAATCCCCCTCTGAATGCGGATGACGGGGGGGCTTGGGGGGAGGGGGAAGCATATGGCGGGTGATTTGCGCCAGCGGGCGTGGTCGGAGAGCGTCGTGGGGACACGGGTCAAGTGCTGCTCTGCCCCTGCCCCTGCTCGCCCAGCTCGCCTGCTAATTTCGTAAATTCAAATAATCCGTTTTATCAATAAAAACCCCCCAAAATAACAGAGTTTGCACAATACGGGCAAGAGAGAATGTGAGTATTACTTGAATATACAGAAAATAACATAACAGAACATAATGACAGAAACAGGCCATGCAGCCCAAAAATGCTCACCATTTTCCTGACTAAATTAGTGCTCTGATTACCTACAGTACAGACTAGATAGTATCCAACACTGTGTCAAGCCTGGTCTTGAAAATCCCCGGAGTTTCTGCCTCTACTATGTGACCTGGCAGGCTATTCCAATGTATGTGGTCTGCAGATTACCCGAAACTTGCAGCGGACATGCAAACATGCAACAATGGCAAAATCAGTATAATAGCATTACTTTAAAAAAAAAGCTGTTTATTATTGTGGAGTATCTCTTGTATTGCCTTTCAAGATTAAGCTTGACAGCTGATGCAAGATGCGATTAAAGGTTTTGGAATAGTCAGCAGTTTAAAGGTTTGGAATTGGTAGCAGCTGCTAACCTGAGATATTATGCCGGCGTATGAGGCTTCCATCATAACATACATCGCTGACATTGCACAAACATATTAAGTGCACCGTCTGTAAAGTAACAAGCTCAACTCTGCTCTGAACTGGAGTTATTGATCAGTGTCCCATTATGTAGGGAGTTGGCGGGCATCCGTGTATTGACAGTGACAATAATGGGGGAGCAGTCTTATTATCGTTTAGGAAGCGTGCATCTGTCCTTCAGCACTGCTTCAGACGGGACTGTAAACAGACTGAGTTTGGTTTAAAAAAAAAAAAAAAAAAACAGGCTAAGATTCTTTAATTACTGGCCTTGCCAGTCACTGTTATTTTGTGGGTGGGGCACATGTAAATAGACATTATGCTGTTGAGCACATCACACCCTACAGGATACAGTATTCTTCAGTGGGTCTTGTGGAGTGGAAATGTGTGTGTGTGTGTGCTTGTGCACATAATGTACTACGTAAGAAGTGTGTGCACGCGTATGTAGCATGCATGCATGTATGAGTGTGGGAGATGTGTGTGTGTGTGTGTGTGCGTGTGTGAGTGAGCACAGGATGCTGTTTAATTGGGGAAGAGCACATGGTGCACAATGCAGACAGATTACTCTTACTCTACACACACACACACATACACGCGCACACACACACACACAATCACACAAACATACAAACACCTCTGCACACACACAGACATATACAGATATGCACCTACACACATACAACCGCGCGCACACACACTCTCACACACCAGCTTTTTGCCTGTTTCCTCACCTAGGCTACACAGAATAGGACACCTCAACTTTCCTTTTCCATAAAACACACCGGCGTAAACAACTGCAAAACAACGCAACGCAAAAGCCCGCTTTCACGTGACCGCCCCTCCCCCCTCCACCCTCCCCCCCCGCTCACGAGCGCAGACTCTCAGGACGTGGTCCCGCTCCGACGGGCGGGAAACATCTGGAAGGGACGGGAAGCGGAGCGGACCGGACGGAGACAATGGCGGCGGCCGCGGCAGGAAGCGAAGCTCGCCCCTGCGCAGTGACGTCCGTCAGCGCCGCGCGAACGTTTCCCTGGAGAGAGCGCTGGCTGCTCAAAAACAAAACGGGGAAAAGTTTGGGAACTGAGGCTTCTTCACACTTTCCCCCCCCCGCTCTCCGTGTGGATTTACTGCTCGGCTGCGTACAAATAGGAACGTTTTTTGGGGCCGTTGTTTTGTAAGTGGACGGCTGAAATCAGTCATAGTCGTTGCTGGGCGCGCGGTATGTTGATTTGTTTTTAAATCTGAATTTAATACGCTCTGAAATTGTATATTTCGCAAGCTGTGGATGTCTAGACAGTTTGCGAGCTGCACTCGAGGAAGCGAACTTGCTTTGCGTCACACGCTCTCTAAGCTAATCAAACAATTCAGTTCCATGTACTGTAGCGGCTGTGCTCTTTTCACATTAAAAAGCATTTTATGCAAATACTGTCTTGAAACATTTCTTCATTTTGTAGTTCTTTTACCATTTTTTTTTCATTTTGGAGGTTTTGGTATGTTTCGGATGGATGGATGGATCCAAAATGGCGGAGGCGTAGGTTTGCTTTGCAGGCGATTCACATTGTAGAAGTAGGCCAAAGAAAATGCTTACGTCAAGTGCGTAAGAAACACGGGTATTAAATACTGCACTTCCCTGTCTACAGCCTGGTGACGTCTGAAACCCCCCCTCGCCCAGGGCGGTGGAGAGAGGGAGGTGGCCTACGCTCCCCCCCCCCCCCCCCAGCATGGAGGAATGACGGCCTGGCTACCTGCCGCGGTCAGGTGTGACACAGGATGGAGCTGAAAGTGTGGGTCGATGGCGTCCAGCGGATCGTCTGCGGCGTCACCGAGGCGACCACCTGCCAGGAAGTGGTCATTGCCCTGGCTCAAGCCATTGGTGAGTGAGTCATGGGGGGGAGGAGGGGAGGAGGGGAGGAGGGGAGGGGACATGGCTGCCTGCTTTCAGGAACTTGGGCATGAACTGGAAAAGCATCAGCTCCTTCGTGATGTCACATAACGAGGCATTGTGACATCACAAAGGAGTGGCGCTACCGCATGCGACCAGTGTGACTGCTTTGAACCAATCATTGTGTTTTGAGGCTTTGAACTTTGTTTGGCTCGCACGTCATGTGATTGACAGCTAACTGAAACTCCACCAGTTTTTGAAATTAAGATTCTCACTCTCCCACAAACAAAAAAAAAAAATTAAATCAGGAATTTGGCCTGGGCCTGCTTGTGGAAAATTTGGGTCACAGATATCTGGCTCACTTCCTGACTCTCCAGCAGAAGAGCGGGTGCACGGCAACGGGCCGATTATTTTCAGCATTCGTTATTATTTAATTAGTCGCATCGTTTATTCGATCTGATCTTCAGATCGAGGCAATGAGCTAAAACTGCGCACTGCAAGCATCGTCAGCGACAAGCCACCGAACAGCCATTTGTGAAATGGAGCCAGAATAATTGGTTGGAACGAAACCAACACATCTGCACTGACACTAGGAGCGGAGCTGCTCACCCTGTACGGTAGAATGCTGTAACTCTCCGGCATTTGGTTGCTTTCAGCCAAAGGCGAATTCCATGTCCTAATCAAATCGGGCAATAAAAATGTTCAGCTGAATTT
Source organism: Anguilla japonica (assembly GCA_025169545.1). Taxonomy (NCBI): domain Eukaryota; kingdom Metazoa; phylum Chordata; class Actinopteri; order Anguilliformes; family Anguillidae; genus Anguilla; species Anguilla japonica. The sequence goes on along the minus strand of CM045901.1, from coordinate 10,524,267 downwards.
AATTGAATAGAATCCAAGTCTGGCTTGGGGGTAACTGGTGAAATGGTTAATGGTATTTTTTTTTTGGCCTCTACTGTGCGTGGTGAGACAACCTAGTGCGAACCCAATGACCTTGACGGAAACTGCCATTTTACCCCTTGGATCTCAAACAGAGCTGTCAAACCCTAACCTTACCCTAACCCTAGCTTAACCCAGCTCTGTAAATGGGTTGCATGTAAAACACAAGTTGTGTAATTGGCTCCAGAATAAGTATATTAAAAAGTTTAAGAACCAGTGCTCCAGACTAAGTATAGTAAAAAGTCTAAGAAGCAGTGCTCCATAATCCGTGGCCTCTGCATGAGAAATGGCCCGTCCTCCTGAGTGGCCTGCCCCCTCCTCAGGGGTTCCTACGATCTGAAAAAACCCGGCTGCATCGCTCGCGTTCGACGACGACGTCCTGGGAGGACGTGACAGCCGTGTTGCCGAGGCTTGCTGTTCACCGCGGTTGCCGGCGTTTTAAACACGAGGCCCGTTGTCCGGTCCACGGCGCCGCCGCCGCCGCCACATGAAAGGCCTCCTCCTCCCTTCTTCTTCTTCTGTGGTTCTGTTTTCCAGCAGAATCGTGCTCCGGCCAGCCCCTCTTATCTCCCGCCGAACAAACGCTCCCTTGTCTCTCCGCTCGCTGCCAAGGCGACCCCGGGTTTCTGTCGAACGCCCCCCCCCCCCCCCCCCCCCCCCCCCTCCTCCTCCTCCTCCTCCCCCAGCGCTCCCGGGTCTTTGTGCATTGACGGTTCCCCCCCCCCCCCCCCCGAAACGTGACAGATGTTCCACTCGGAGCCTCCCCGCCGCTCGCGTGTTTACCGGATGGCTTTAGGGTCAAACGCAGTTCGCCGCGTCTCTGTTCGTCGCGCATCTCGCTCGCTCACAAGATCCCATAGGCGTCGTAGACAGCTGCGTTTGCAATGAACTATGGGAGTTTGAGGCGCGAATCCTATCGTTGCTCAATGCATTAATGTCCACAAGGACTACATTTTTTTAAATTGTTTCCTTTAAACGGTGAGGCTACGTTCTGCCACTGTAAAGGATGCCAGATTACATGCGATGGCTGCACCCACGTTTAAAGTACGTGTCTGTTCGGCGTGGACGCAGAGGGAATTATGAACGGAGGTGTGAGCGTTTGCTCGTTTGGAAAATGTGGCAAACAAACGCGCCCCGGGTGTTCAGTTCACCGCGGCCTCCCGCCAAGTCTCTGAGCGAAGCTTTAATAGTGTTCTCCGAGAGCTTGTTTTGTTTCGACAGCCATGTGTGTCTGAAGGAGAAAAAAAAAAGAAGGAGGGTAGAACAGAAAAAAAAGGCAATTTGGCGCATCCAGAAATAATTTAAGGGGGATCTTAGTGGGGTCTCGGCTAACCGATGTCTATCGCTGCAAGAGAAGCAGAGGAAGAATCAGCATTGCCCCATTGGAAGTGGAAACAAAACTACTTTTGCTGCTATTATGGGCTTGTTGGCATGGCACCTTATCGCACACATTGTAGGAGGAACTCATATTTATAACCGAGCGATTTTTGTGGGTCTGCTCAGCATTAGTAACGCAGTACCACTTAAAAGGTCTGCTATGTGAAGACACATTAATAAACGGTTTGAGCGAGTCTGTCCGTCCGATGATTGCCCCGAACAGGAGCACTTTAATCGAGGTCTCCTGCGGTATCGAGCGTGGCAGCAAGCCTCTTACAGAAGTGGAATATTTCATATTAATATGTCGCCACCCTTCGCACATTACGGGCAAACGTACAAACTTTCAGATGCACTTTCTGTCGCTTTTCAGATGTTGTAGCACAGTTTTCAAAAATACACTGCCGTGAGATATTAATCTTCCTCACTTTTACAGTATCGCAGTGTATTTTATTTCTATGGATGTCAAACCCTCAGTTCACTAAAACTACAGCAACTGATGTTTGCCAAGGGATTTCCTTTTTTTTTTTTTTTTTTTTTTTTTTTTTAGAAAAAGGGTGCGTGTATTAAAAAATCGTGCTCTCAGCAGTCTTCCTTGAAGGCTGCTGGATTTTTCCGGATCGGTTTTCTCTGACGAAGCACTTTTTTTTTTTTTTTTTTTTTTTCCCCCTCGTTTCAGCGTCTGGCCTTACGAGCTCGGGGGGGGTTTTCCGCCCGGTAACGAGAGAGCCCCGTCCAGCCGGAACCTTCCGGAACTTTCCGGGCCCCAAGGGGCTGGGGCTGGAGCCGGCACCACGTCTCGTGACCCCCCGCTGTTCCTCCTCAGTGTTTCCTGGGGGGGGGGGGGGGGCGCTCGGTCAATTTGAAACCGAAAAGCAGTCGAGTTTTATAAACTAAGGACGGGTGACCGCTTCCCCCCCCCCCCCCCCCCGCCCGTGGGCCCGTCCGCGGCTCGGGTTCCAGGGGGTGAGACCCGTTTCCTCTGTAGCTCTCCTCAAACCACCCCTGCCAGTACCGCAGCCGCTCGTGTCTCCTTTCAAATTCTCAAGAAGAATAACTGCCCCCCCCCCCCCACCCTTCTTACTCACCCAGCCTGCTTTGCGAAAATGAACTCCATATGTGAGCATTGGAACAACCCCCTTCCACCCTCCCCAATAAAAAAATGAAAGCCAGGCTGACTGTTCTGAGTTGGCCCCTGGGTTGGGATCTGGAAGGCACTTAACGGACCCCACTGAACACCCGAGCGTTGTCGCGTGCGAGGACGTGACGTTTTCCGACCTCCCCAATTAATCGAGAAGCGCTCATTTTCAGAGCAGATAACAGAACCGTGATGCACAGGGCTGCCATTTTCCACTGAGCGGCAAGTTGCCGGGTCGAGTTACTTCACCAAATTCGCTGGAAAGTTTGTAAAAAGGAAATTCGTTTGTTGTGTATTTCTCTGGCAGGATTTCCTTAATTCTCGGTGGTCCTGTGATTCACTCTGTGTCATTCCGTGGGGGGCGGGGGGAGGGGGGTCCATATTGACTCACTCCTTGCTCACAGCTTGCTCAGTGGGTTTGGAATTCACGTAACGTGTAAGCAATGGGCTCTACTTCCTGTTCCATCATGACCTCATTCCCCTGGCAACCGGGGCTGACTGTTGGTCCATCCCCCCCCACTAAATCTGAGAGAAACTGACCAAATTTTAGGAGGGAGGGGAGGGGCGGAGGGAGGGAGCGAGAGCGAAAGGGGAAAGAGAGGATTTATAATTAACAGCAGCTGCCACTTCAAAAGATGATGATTACGAAAGAAATCAACAGGCAACCTCAATTCAATCAGCGCACTTCTGACTGACATTTGTAATATAATGGCCTTTTTTTTTAAAGGACGGTAGGGTCATTGAAAAGCCTTTTGCAATCAGTCCAGATATTTAGCATATGTGTTCAGTTTGGGGTAATGGTTACAGGGCCGGGCTTGTAGCCTAAAGGTGGCCATTTTGCGTCCTTGAGCAAGACCGGAAATTGCTGTATAAGTGGATGCTATGTTAAAAGAATTTAAAATCTTAAAAGTCTTTCTGGATAAGAGCCTCCCCACTGTATGCCATTAATGTAAATCAATACATCCTTAAGTACCACCACCCTCCAAAAATAACATTTTTTTGGAAGGAAGTCATCTTTTGCTGTTACACAGTAAACGGTTTTAACTATAAATTAGGATCTTTCTCGCATCCAACTGCTGGGCTTGTAGAATGCTCATGACTGTTAGCCTACACGTCGGTTGTCCAGTAAACAGGCAGAGGCACTTCAGAAAGGGGCATTGAGGTTTTTTTTTTTTTTTTTTTTTTTGAGCCGACAAAGAGCCCCTTGGACGCTGCTGATTATCCTGGAGTGCGGCGGTTAAACTCGTTTACGGCGTTCTCCTCGTTAGCCGCCGAAGCGCCAGGGGCCTAATCACGGAGAGCCTCCTTCAGCATCGCTACAAATCACGTCTGTTTCGCGAAACGGGAGATTCGGTCAGAATTTAAATGACAGTCGTAAGTCGTAAGCACGCAGAAATATTTTGCGCTCGCATGGAAGGCTACTGGGTTACGTTAATCTAATGGCAGAGCGGCCAAAAGCAGAGGCCGATGTTTTTTTAGCATTCTGAATTGTGTGGTTTTCCCCCAGGGAAATAAAAATTAATACTTTTTTCCATTGCTTAACCTCCATTGCTTCAGTTTGTATCCAGCTGTATAAATGTTCTTACCTCAGCTAGTTGCTAACACCTGAACTGGTTGGATATTTTGAGGTTAAATCTAGGGATGGTGATTTAAAAATTTTTCATAGGTCAGAGGGATAGCATAATGTGCTCAGTTCTGAATCGATTCCTGGTATGGGGAAGAGTCTATTTTTAGAACGCATTTTGGCCGGGCGCCACCACTGGTCGTGCAGAAAATGCACAAATGCATTAAACCACACATCAGTACCCAAGTTCTTCAATCATAATAAAGTCTTTACTCGTACCCGGCCCTACTTAAAACCCCAACGCCCTCTGGGTAGTGTAGTCCTGCGCTAACGTGTTTGGCCCGTGTGTGTGTGTTTTTTTCCCCCAGGGCGCACGGGGAGGTACACGCTGATCGAGCAGTGGCGGGAGACGGAGCGGCACCTGGCCCCGCAGGAGAACCCCGTGGTCTCGCTCAACAAGTGGGGCCAGTACGCCTGCGACGTGCAGCTGGTGCTGCGGCGCACGGGGCCCTCGCTCAGCGAGCGGCCCACCTCCGACGGGGCCGCCCGGGGCCCCGCCCGCGGCCTGTACCGCCAGAGCCTGCCGCCGCTGGCCAAGCTCCGCCCGCCCGGCGCCGCCGTCGCCGCCGGCGACCGCGACCGCTCGCTCCGGCGCAAGGAGCCCAAGCGCAAGTCGCTCACCTTCACGGGCGGGGCCAAGGGCCTGATGGACATCTTCGGGGGGAGGAGCCGGGAGGCGGAGGCCAAGCTGCGGGCGCTGAACGGGCAGAACGCGGCGGCGTCGGCGGCGGCGGCGGCGGGCCCGCGGGAGGAGCTGGCCCGCCTGGTGCGCCTGCAGAAGGACAAGCTGCAGCTGCTGGAGCGGAGGCTGGAGGGCTGCGAGGCGGAGCTCCGGGGGTGGGCGGAGCTCGGGGGCGGAGCCGGGACCGGCTCGGGCCCGGCCTTGGAGGAGGAGATCCTGCGCCTGGAGCGCCACGCCCGGCGGAACGAGGCGGAGATCGAGGAGGAGGAGTTCTGGGAGAACGAGCTGCAGATCGAGCAGGAGAACGAGAAGCAGCTCCAGGAGAGGCTCCAGGAGCTCCGCGCCCGGGTGCAGGAGTGCGAGGCCAAGCTGGGCGACTACCTGGCCCGCGTGCGGGGCATGGAGGCCGGCCTGGAGGCCGAGCGGCTGCAGCTGGAGATGCAGGAGGCCCAGCAGGTGGACGAGGAGGAGCTGAGGGCCAAGGTGCAGAAGGTCCAGGCCGAGCTGGAGCTGCAGGCCCAGCACACGACCCGGCTGGAGAGCAGCTACAGGGCCGTGGAGAGGTCGCTCGGACAGTCCAGCAAGAGGCTACAGGTGAGTCATATGGGGTCTCTATGGCAACAGGCTACAGGTGAGTCACAGTGCTCTCCATGGCAACAGTTTAGCAAGAGGCTACAGGTTAGGCACACAGTCTCTATAGCAACAGTCCAGCAAGAGGCTACAGGTGAGTCATACGGTCTCTATAGCAACAGGCTACAGGTGAGTCACAGTGCTCTCCATGGCAACAGTCCAGCAAGAGGCTACAGGTTAGGCACACAGTCTCTATAGCAACAGTCCAGCAGGAGGCTACAGGTGAGTGACACGGTCTCTATAGCAACGTCAAGAGGCACAGGTTAGGCTACAGGCAACAGTCCAGCAGGAGGCTACAGGTGAGTGACACGGTCTCTATAGCAACGGTCCAGCAAGAGGCTACAGGTGAGGCAGAGCTCTCTATAGCAACAGTCCAGCAGGAGGCTACAGGTGAGTGACACGGTCTCTATAGCAACAGTCCAGCAAGGGGCTACAGGTGAGTCACACGGTCTCTATAGCAACAGTCCAGCCACATTAAAAACATTAAAACCCTTCTTTTAAAATTCAAACTGGCTACACAAGGCACAACAGGGCCTGGCGTTTGTTTGTGCGATTGACTGACGCATTGGCAGTTTGATTGACTGGCCGATCGATTGTTGTATTTCAGGAGAAGGAGCAGGAGCTGGAGCAGCTGACTAAGGAGCTGAGGCAGGTGAACCTGCAGCAGTTCATCCAGCAGACGGGCACCAAGGTCACCGTCCTGCCCGCCGTGCTGAGCGAGGAGGAGGCCATGCACCTGGCCACAGGTACGCACCCTCACAGCAGGGCATGATGGGTAACAGTACCCTCACAGCAGGGCATGATGGGTAACAGTACCGCTCACAGCAGGCATGATGGGTAACAGAAACCCTCACAGCAGGGCATGATGGGTAACCGTACCCCTCACAACAGGGCATTATGGTTAACAGTACCCCTCACAGCAGGGCATGATGGGTAACCGTACCCCTCACAGCAGGGCATGATGGGTAACCGTACCCCTCACAACAGGGCATTATGGTTAACAGTACCCCTCACAGCAGGGCATGATGGGTAACCGTACCCCTCACAGCAGGGCATGATGGGTAACAATACCTCTGACAGCAGGGCATGGTGGGTAACGGTATTGCTACCTGGTTAATAGGATGTTCATAATATAACCTTAATTATGGTAATTGTATGCTCTCAAATTGTTCTCACTGTTCTTGGCACTCAGTTACTCATTAGTGTTGAATTCACAGTCCTCTGTAAATCACAGTGCATTGAATAAAGGGATCAAACGTTAGCACGCGCCATTACTCAGGAAAGGCGTTGCGCTAAGCCCATTATTTCCTATTTTGAAGACGAAAAAAGAAGAGAAAAGGAGAGAAACGATAATGAAGCGCTCTGCGCTTTGCGAGCGGAGCCTCACGCGTTCGTGACGAAGGGACGTTTCACGCTCTGCCGGTTTCTGGCAGCGGGACGAGCCGATCGATCGATGACAGCCCCGCCGCGCTTTACCGCAGCGGCGTCACTCCCGGTCTCCAGGGCGACGGCTGCCGGGAGACCGCCCGCCCGCCGGCCGGCCGACTCCCTGCGTCGCCCGCGTCGCACTCTCTGCGATTGCCTCTCGCCGCCGTCCCCGCGGCGTCGGGCCGAAGGCGTACGGCCAACTTTCCAACGATTCCCCCGGCGCGGTGGTTCTCAGAACTCGGTCCTGGGGGACCACCGTGTGCGCTGGCTTTCATTCCAACCTCAACAGCAACCCCACAGTTTTAACAAAGCTGTTCGTTTTTCTTAATTAGGTGCCCTTCGTGTTTCAGAGCTGGAGTGCCCCAGTCTTATCCAGAAAGGGCCAGTGTGGGTGCGCACACCTGATTCTACTAATCAACTGCTAGCGTCGTTGCTAAGTGACCTTGATTAGCAGAAACAGGTGTGCGCACCCACACTGGCTCTTTCTGGATTAAAACATGAATGCAGTATTGCAGTATTGAAAATACAAGGAGCACTCCATACGGAAGTCTGCCAACATTAATTAAATGAATAAAATGACTTGAGTGAAAGAAAAAAAAATTAAAACGCATGTAATTGATATCAGAATACAAAGAGGTCTGTGGCTTTCGTAGAACTGCCAAGCTCATGCAGCAATACCAGTCTGAGAAGCAGAATGTTTTTAAAAGATTTAACTGCACCCTTCCCCCAGCTTTGAACAAAATGGCCGACCGGTTGTACCAAAAAGGTTTCACTTGACCGACATCTACCTAAACATACAGTACCCAAGCTGTAGGGAGTAGAAGGGAAACTGACTCAAAAAATGACAAAAAAAAAATAAGTTTATTCACTAACTTGGAGTTCCGGGTGAAGCTGCTCCAGAAGGCGCACTGAAATCCCCAGGATGGCCTGCCCCGTTGGTTTTGGTTCGTCTTCATGTGTGCAGAGCTGCAGGTCTGCCTGACTGTGTGTTTATGCTAATTGTTTATGCTGGTGTGAATGGGCTTGCACTTTCCCAAAGCAATGTGCAGGCCAGATTCACCTCCTGGGCATCAGCCAATGAAGCGGCGCCGTGATTACATGGCCCAACACTGCCACTCTGTGGTCACTCTGGGGCACAGCAGGTCTGGTGGCACATTGCTTTATAATAACTAAGGAACAGCATCAGAGGTTTATGTCCAGAAGCTGAAACAGCTCCCCTCTGGGTCCTTGATATTCAGGTCCCTGGTTCATTCTTTCAGACATTTTTTTGCATCATTTTGTGATGTTGACCTTCTGTTAAGTGACCGTTTCGGTGGTGTTGCAAATCGCTGGACACAGAGACCTACAGTTGTAGTCCGCAAACTTGAAAATCAACGTTGTGTTCCAAAGAATTCACACTGACGGTAAATCTTGTGTTTTCCCATCGCATTGTAGTTCCTCCAGTTCAGACTTATCTGGCTCAATATTACAATGGTTTTAGTTTAATAACAATGTTATATTTAAATACTATATCAGCACGCCATATTCCAATAATTATATTCCAACATTATTTCCTGGATAGATATTATTATTATTGTTATTACGGAATATTACATAGCATTTAACAAGCATAAGGGGATAGCATTTTGTCTGCAGTTGTAGCCGGTATATGTGCAGCCAAATGTAAAAGGGATTCTCTCTGGTTTCCTTGTGTGTAGACCCGCCCCTACAGTCTGATTCGCTGAAGCGCCCCGGCTCCTCCCGCCAGCTGCCCAATGACCTGCGAGTGCTGCAGAACCCCCTGTCGTCAGGATTCAACCCCGAGGGCATCTACGTCTAATCCAACCCCCTTCGACAGTCTTCCATGGGAGCTCCGCCTCCTCCTTCAGCTGTCTGCTGGCCCCGCCTCCCTGTGGGTGGGACTGTTATCTGGCTCCTCCTCCTCCTGAGAGGTCTCCTGTCAGATTCATCCCCAATACAAGACAACAACCTTCTGGCTCTGCCTCTTCAGGGGATCCTCCCCTCTGGCCCCACCTCTTCAAGGGAAACCTCCCCTCTGGCTCCGCCTCTTCAAGGGAACCTCCCCTCTGGCTCCGCCTCTTATAGGGATCTCTCCTCCCCTTTCTGTAGCAGTGACCAGGCCCACCTGTCCACAGTGTGTTGTGTCCTCCTGGAATCGGAGGATCCGGTTGGTGGACTGTCACTAAAAGCCCTTGTGACTGAGCACTCCCTGTTCCCTTCAACATGTTATCCTGCCTGTTCCCTGCTTGCGAGGGCATCAGTTAACAAAAGCTTATCTGCACATCTTCTGTCTGGAGAGGGGGTGGAGTCAGCCCTCTCTCTGGAGAGGGGGCGGAGTCTGTTTTCTCTCTGGAGAGCGAGCGGAGTCGGTTTTCTCTTTGGAGAGGGGAGCGGAGTCTGTTTTCTCTCTGGAGAGGGGGCGGAGTCTGTTTTGACTCCCAACAGTCAGCAGTACTCCTGGAGGGAATAGCACAGCGAAGATGCTTGTGAGTTCATATAAGCAGGAGATAGCTGCTCATCAAGAACCAATGAAGGACAGTGACATGTGACCCTCTTCACATTTCAGTATTGTGAAACTTTCCACAGTGTTGGCGTGAAAAAAATAGCCAAATTGCAGATAAGAGTTTGTGAAAAGCTTGTGATCACATGGTTGATTTCTGCAGCTTCACCACTAGGGGGCGGTGCTCCTGTCCTACAGAGCCTGCATTAAGCTACCTGCCTCTGTGCTGGTGAATAAGACAGACACAGCCAGAGCATCACTGATTTATGAGTCTGTTGACACTCGTGCACAGCCTCTTCTGATTTCCACAGGGAAAAAAACATCACAGTGGCTTCCCCACTGTTCATTGCAGTCTGTCTGATTGACAGATTGATGCCTTTTGGTTCGATTGACGCATTGCATATGGAAAAATGGGTCAGCAGTCGATCACGTGAGATGGGAATGGAGTGTGGTCCTCTACGCCTCTCTGCATTCCTCAATTTCCCAGAAGTCACTGTGTTTTTTTAAGTTTTTTTTTCTTTATCAATATTATCACATCATAGGCTAAGTTTGAAGCTGTAGTCTACTCACGGTTCGTAAGCTTGTGTGGGTTCCTTAGACTATGGCGGCGCCTGGAAAAAGTGATCAAATCGAGGCAGACAAGAAGGTTTCTTACTGAGAAAGTGTCTGATTAACTGAGACTCTTAGCACGTGCAAAACCTTTTAGCGCATGCAAAACCCATCACACAACCAACCACTGGTGCACAACAAATACCACGACCAATCATCGGCCACGTTATTGGCTCTGCGTGTGCTAACGGTCTTCGTAAATCAGGCCCCGTGTGTATTACAGCAGCCGGTGGAATGCGCAGTTATTATCAGTTATTGTCAGTTCACACGCAAGTGAGGGCAAGTGTAATTCTGCCTGTTTAGGGGTGACTTCCTTAGCATTGGGAAAACAAAGCAGACGAAGAGGTTGTTTCTGGTTCCTGGCACAGCAAATATCAAACATAAATCTGTTTTATTTTATGTTCAATTAATGAGGGCAGGCTTCTGCACATAGTTATTTCTAAATCAATTTAAAAATATGTCGTGGAAGATAAAATGTTATCTCTGTAATTAGTTTTTGAAAGCGTGGGCCGCACAGTTGGTTTGTGGGAGTGGGGTTTTCGCAGGAAGTCTGGCAGGCAGGAGGGCAGTAAACGGCACTGCCGGGGGAACGAGGGGGCGGAGCTGCCTGTGACCAATCGTTTCTTTTCTTCGGAGAGCAGAGCATTCTTCCGATTGGTTCTGACAGTGATAGGTGATTGACAGCTCATTGTAGCTCCACCAATTATGGGGTTTTTGAACCTCCTTCCTCGTTAGAAAGGAAGACTGCAACACAAAAGCAAGAGAGATGCAGTTAGGTCTTGTGTCAATGCAACATAGCTGAAGGTTTTTTGCAGGTATTTCCCACAGAATTGGCTGTTTTTGAAGTGTTGCCGGTGGTTGATTTTGATAAGATTTTTTGATAAGATTTTTGATTTTTCAAATGACATCAAATATATCTTGAGGCATATCTGGAGCGACGGTCTCTCACTCCCAAACACAGCGACTGGAGCAACGGTCTCTCACTCCCAAACACAGCGACTGGAGCAACGGTCTCTCACTCCCAAACACAGCGACTGGAGCAACGGTCTCTCACTCCCAAACACAGTCTCTCACTCCCAAACACAGCGACTGGAGCAGCAGTCTCTCACTCCCAAACACAGTGACTGGAGCAGCAGTCTCTCACTCCCAAACAGTCTCTCACTCCCCAACACAACGACTGGAGCGACAACCTCTCACTCCCAAACACAGCAACTGCAGAAACAGTCTCTCACTCCCAAACACAGCAACTGCAGAAACAGTCTCTCACTCCCAAACACAGCAACTGCAGAAACAGTCTCTCACTCCCAAACACAGCAACTGCAGCAACAGTCTCTCATTCCCAAACACAGTGACTGGAGATAGCTACTTAACCAAAGAGCTAGCAAGCTAACTAGCAACCAGGGGAGAAAGAGATGACAACCAGTAAGTGGAAAAAATATGGAAAGATATATTGAAGACTGGCAAAGTGAAAATGGCCTGAATTTAAGAGAACAAATAAAGTGTCAGTTGAAACAAGGTAGTGTAATTGCATTAATGGCAATAAATGCCTTTGAAGTAAATGCAGTGCCTTCTTATTTTCCAGACTGGGAGGCAATCCATCAAAAAGAGGAAGAGAAAGCCAGAGACAAAGTTTCAACAGGGCAGTTTCTGCACTCTCACTGAGCTACACTTTATTTCTGATTATATGTCTAATAATACAAGGTCATTTAGAACATAAATGTTTTTTTTTTATGATGGTAGTTTTCAAAGGTAGCAATGCTGTTGGAACTTTGAAAGATAGCAATGCTGTTGGACTTTGTATAGGGTTTGGCAGGGACATATTTTGAGTTTTTGGTATCGGGTTGTTTTTTTGGCCATTTCGGTTGAATTTGGGCTGGATTTGGGCTGGTTTTGATTGGCCATTGGGCTGGATTTGGGCTGGTTTTGATTGGCCATTGGGCTGGATTTGGGCTGCTTTTGTGACGGCGAACCCTGATCCCAACCTCTGGACTGTCCGTTTCTGGGGTAGGTGGCTTGGTGTGGCCTTACGCTCTCGCCGTTTCTACCAGGGAAGTGGAAAATCTGCGAGAGGCTCAGTTTTTTTTTTAACATAGCCATGAGCACTAAATTCCTAAAGTCCATTCTTCAAGACACGTACTGAATGCATTTATATGTGCAGGACTTGCACTGAGGGGTAGAAACGCACCCATTGCTGTAAACCTTCCTGTCGATCCTGTATACCTGTTAGCAGTTGAGCCATCTGTTGTTTAAATGAAGGACATTTGTACAGCTATCAAGACTTTGCCGATGTATGGATTTAGCATTTGTTCGGTAGAGGCAATCAAAAGCATGCCTTATACAACAAATGTGTAAATAATTTACGATGGTAGTTTAAAAATAAAAAAGTATTTTTGAATATGTGTTTGAACAGCACATTGTTGTGTACAGCTAATATAAACTAACGTTTTCTACTACGTCACCTTTAAAAAGTGAGCTACAACTAAAAATCACCGGTTAAATCTTGTTGGAATTGAGACTGAGCATATGAACCGTGCGTGCATATGGAAATGCTATTATATACGATGTATAGTTTGGTAATTGCATGTTTTTTTTTCTTCTATTATGTCTGCGGCTTGCTTTGCTCACATTGAGGTGTATATCTAAGATATGATACAGTAATAAACAGTTCATGTTCTAACTGCATTGCGAATGGTTCTGAAAATGTTTTTATGTTAAGAAATCGAGCACACCAATCTTTCGCAATCATCTGCTTCAAGAGATGCTGCTAAAAGTTATGAAAAGTTATTCCCATTGACCTATTGAGACCTTTAGTATGGTCTATATGGCTGGCTTAGATGCCGTGAGTGACTTGTCGTTATTTCTGACATTTTCAAAATGAATCACATATACTTGCCCTCCATCGATCGAGTAACATGGCGCGTCAAAGTTCCTATCTTTTAGAAATTCCTGTAAGAGAGAATACACAGTCATTTATGTTTCATTGCAAAGTCTCTGTCTTAGCTGTCTGTGAGATACTGGTGAAAGGACTGATGGGAAATGTAGTTCAACACCAAACTGGAAGACCGGTTTTACTTAGCATGATAAGAGTTGCACCAACGTTTGATTCAAAGCTTGTTAAAAATGAATCATGCTGTATTTGGTATATATTACTACCACAATAAACATGGGTAATAAAGGATGCATCTAACAAACTGTGGTGAATTTTTCCTTTTATTTTATGAAGCATTTTGTGTCTTCTTGCAGTTGCCAGCTTGTGTAGTGTTGCATAGCGTTGATATAGAACAATTTCTGATTAACTGCATAAATAATATCCCAAGGGGCCTGAAAGTTAGGACCCTTTGTGCAGAGGCTAAAGTTTGTACATTTTCACCCATTTTGTACTGTTCTGTTTAAAGCTTTATAACTCTCCAGATGTCAACATCACACAAACACTAGTAATGGCTTAAAGAAGACCCTTTTTACCATTTATTATCATGCCTTATTTATATTCTAAATTCATATGTAAAATATGAGAAGTGAATATTCTATCTGTCTTAAGTGTTTTAGTCTTTAAGAGTGTTTAAGAGACTTAGTTCTCTTTTTTTTTTTTTTTTAGTATGTTTGTCTTATCCCATTGACAGGTCTTGAAATGAGTAAAACTGTCTCACCGCATTGGGAAATTTCTCTTAAACAGAAATAAGATTTTTTTTACATCTACAAATAAGACTTAAGATCAAACCCGTTTCTTACACAGCAGCTCGTTCCGTGTCATCGGCCCGTTGTGGGATTGTTCTCTGGAGTGCCCAGAGGCCGGAAAGCACCGGAAAGAGTGAGCGCCGTCGCTCCTGTCGCCTGCTGCCACCGCAGGCTCTCTCACACACAGCACACCTCACAAGCTCGGCCTTACGTAACAGACCGGCTACAGGCTAGCTACAGGTTAGCCTCGCACCTCAACCCGTCGCAACCTCGCAATCGAAGAGGGTTAATAATTTGAACGCTACTCGAGCAATCATTGGAGATGTGCCAAAGATAATTTACAGGTTTTTTTTTTTTTTTTTTTTTAATGTACATGGGATCTTGCTTTACAGTAAAGAAAAAAAAACGCTTCCCAGAAAAGGGCTGCTGGCTGGCAATTAACAAGAAAACCACGTAAACAAACTTGTTTTGTGCTGCCAGAGAGAAAACGAGTCCCCAAACAACTCCAAATAAGATTAAAAAAAAAAAAAAACTGGTTTGGACAAATTTGTTTTTTGCTGTTTCACCCCAGCCGCTTCAGGGAAGGGGCAGAGATGTTTTTGTGCTTCTTCAATCACATGACTTGGGTTAACGCATGACCTACTGTGCATTCTTCTGGTCTGATTTCTAGTCAGCTGATGTTTTTTTTTTTTCTTCAGTATTTCTGGTCTCCTGATTGAACCTGCAGAGTGTGCAGCGATGCCTCAGCATCTGGTCGCGCTAACACTAACCCTTATCGCCAATGGCTATGTGGAGGGCCCCAGCAGCAGCGCTAATGCTAACCCTTACCACCAATGGCTATGTGGAGGGCCCCAGCAGCAGCGCTAACGCTAACCCTTACCACCAATGGCTATGTGGAGGGCCCCAGCAGCAGCGCTAACGCCAACCCTTACCACCAATGGCTATGTGGAGGGCCCCAGCAGCAGCGCTAACGCTAACCCTTATCGCCAATGGCTATGTGGAGGGCCCCAGCAGCAGCGCTAACGCTAACCCTTATCGCCAATGGCTATGTGGAGGGCCCCAGCAGCAGCGCTAACGCTAACCCTTACCACAAATGGCTATGTGGAGGGCCCCAGCAGCAGCGCTAATGCTAACCCTTATCGCCAATGGCTATGTGGAGGGCCCCAGCAGCAGCGCTAATGCTAACCCTTATCGCCAATGGCTATGTGGAGGGCCCCAGCAGCAGTGCTAATGCTAACCCTTATCGCCAATGGCTATGTAGAGGGCCCCAGCAGCAGTGCTAACGCTAACCCTTACGGCCAACGGCTATGTGGAGGGCCCCGGTAGCAGCGCTAACGCTAACCCTTACCACCAATGGCTATGTGGAGGGCCCCAGCAGCAGGACTCAAATCTCCTGCACTACCGACACACTTTATTTGTATTGGAGCACATCACTTAGTATTTTTACTACACCTTAAACATTATTATTGTTTAGTTGTTTGACTTTGCTGGATGAAAAGGACCAGTCTTGCTGTGGTTCTCAAATAATGAAACGCAATGGTAATTTTCTCACTGACATTTATTTTAGAACTTTTCTTAAAACAATTTCAGACAGCTTACGCTTCAAGCACTAACAAAAAGTGCATCAATCTGAGAAATCCTTGAAAAATCCACACATTTCTTCTACAATAACATTTGACATAAGTTCCATCATATAATGTATGTTTGACAAAAAATATTTACACAAACGGGCCACTGGTTTAGGCAATATCACAACTGGAAATGCAGCGCATTTGAGGCAAAACAGCTAAGAGCAGCATTGAATATAAAAAATGAACGTATATACATACAGTATATATAAATAATTGTATATATAGTTATTTAAAGACCATAATCTTTATGAGATTGTCTCCTCTCTTGAACATTCTCATGAAAATGCTCAAACTGAGCCACTGTGCCTCTGAACACCTCAAGGAATGTCTTACCGAAATAAAATTTTCCTTAAAAAATGGATCTAAAGTCTTGAATTTGGGAAACGGGTATAGGACGGTGCCCAAGTGTGACGCACCCACCTTCCCCCCAGTTTGAAAACCGAATCGCTTCTGTTGCGAGCCAAAATTTTTAAAGGGCACCACTTGTGAGCAGTGCTTTGCCAGGCGGATACCTGAATCTACTCCATTTTAAATTTGTAACATTCCACAATGGCGTAAACGATGAACTCAGTCCCCAGTAGTTGTAAACATTTGTGCACGGGGCTGGTAAGGGAATGTAGGAATACAAGGAAAACTGGATGGAATTTATTTCCCAACACTGGGGAGTCATTTTTCGGTTTCAGTAGACGAATTCCTCGCTTAAATTGGTCAAATTTGTTAAAAAAAATTTTTCTTCTGAAAAGAAGCACAGTGGTTCTGGGTAGGTTTCAGCCCTGTGACTGAAACAATGTTTAGTTTGGTGTTTGAAGTATGTTTGAGTAGGCAACATAACAGATATGCAAATGTGTGTGCACGCGCATACACACACACACTCTCACACACACACACACACACACTCTCTCTCACACACACACACACAGAAAGGGTCTCTTCTAAGACTACTGCCTATTAATTTATTATATGTATATATGAAAATATATCCAAATTTGGATACAGTGCTTGAACTATATCAGGAATGGGTGGGGACATGGGTCTAAGCAAAGAACAAGTGCACTTCACCTTGCAAAGAGCAAAACACCTGGCATTTTATCATTTACACTTCCATATTCTAAAAAAGTTACATTCAATATCAAAATTCAATTAAGGTGCCATTGTACCTTGCGCCGTTTTTTTTTTTTTTTTTTTTTAAAACGTATCGTCTACGTGAGCATCTTTGTGTGCAGGAGAACAGGTCCATAAGGGACGCACGCGTCAGAGCCACAATGTCTGAGGAGTAGGCGTTACATCCGCAGGTCAAAGCATTCTTTAAACATTATGACATTATAAGCGCTCTAAAAGGGTTCACCTATCAAGCCAAGGCTAACCAACACAACAGGCTCATATAAAGCTTTGGGTCTATGTTTTACATGAAATGTATATTGTTTTACATGAAATGAATACACTCAATGTCCTATTTAAACGCGAATAAGCATTTTCCGTAAAACACTAACGCCGAACGAACCGTCAAAATAAAGCAATATTAACAGCAACGTTCTTCTGTTCGTTCAGTTTAAATACGCAAATAAAAGACAGACACATGTCGCGATTTGACGAGCAGAAAGTTTTTTTTTTTTGCCAGCTGGCTCTTTATGTCGCTCCGTTTTCCGTCTTTGGGGACTCGTCTGGGTTTTCGTCATCCAAACTGTCCTCGTTTGCCGCAGGTGAGCACGACTCGTTCGAGGAGTCAAAGTCTGGAGGTGCTGACTCGCTATTCTGAGAGAGGGGAGCCGACACGCACCGTTTATCCAGCGACAGCGCGGATGACAAGCCGGGAAATGCTGCAGCCGCGGCTGCTTGCGCGGGGAGTCCGGGGTAAAGCAAAGGGAAAGGGTTGGCCACTGCTGCGGTACCTGGGTAGAAATACTTCTCTAAATTGGATTTGTCGAACAGCGGCATATAGGAGGCTGCGGCGGAGGGGTTAATGAAATAGAATGGCATGCAGAAGGGCGCTTGCTGTCCGACAGAAACACCTCCTAGTCCCATCAGCGAGTTCAGCAAAGCCACGTCCGGTCTGTTTGTCAGATCCGGGCTTCCCATCCCAATACCTGTCGAGTCTATTTTGGTTTTTTTCGCAGGATGGTCGTCCCCAAATTCCTGCTTGATTTTGACCGATTTGGGTCCTTGCGATTTATATTCTTTGTCAAATTTCCCGTCGTATTTCTCCGCTTCGCCGCCGTATCCACTGTCGGTGTCGGTGTCGTTCTCGTTAAGCTCCCCGTTGTGTGTCCTCTGAATGACTGGTACGCAGTTGGCTTGGCTTTCCGCTTTTTGGCCGTCGGGCTCTTGGACTGTGGCGGCGCTTTTGCCCTCAGATGGCTGGTGCGACAGAAGCGGCGCGCTGGGCAAAAAACTGAGCGGAAACTTTGTGCAAATGATTAATGAGTCGCGTGCATCTCTGGTCCCTCGCAGTCCAGTTCTCGAACCTGCTGAGGTACTGCATTACTTCCTTTGCACAGGTTTGAAAGCCAGAATGGAAAGCATCTAAATCAGTCTGAATGGCGGCTTTCATCGATCGGTCTCCTATGACAGATGCATTAGAAATAGTTAACAGCAGAAATCTTGAGCAACATACATTCTCATAGCTACGCTGGCAGATGAGGCACGCAATAATCTGACAAGAAAATAAGGGGTCAACGGTGGGCTCGTGCTTAAATTCAACGGCATGATATGGGCTATATTTTATACAATGACAGCGTCCTTTTTCGTTCTTTCGGTTTCGGGTAACTTCCAGCTGGAAAGCTTGATAGACGTTCGGTGTTATGCAACTTACCGCTCTGCAATGCAACGATCTTCTGGTGCTGTTGCTCCGTGACAGCGGTTAAGGTGTTTAAATGCTTCAAAGTTAACTCGAGAACAACAGCTTTCTCCAAATGCCCCAACGTCTGCGCACAAAAACAAGAATTGGACACGTTCGAGATGATCGGTATGCATTAAAAGGCATTAAAACCTTTAAAGAACTGCATGCGCACAACTTCGCACGTGTCCGGACTCGGTTAACCTTTACAAAAAGACGTCTGACACAGCTGGGGATAAACTGCATGAAAATAGACCTACCGTCAATTTCAGATGTTCGGGCAACAGATCTTTCAACTGTCCGATACATTCGTTAATCCTGTCTCGTCTCTTCTTCTCTATTAATCTGTGAGGTAACTTGTAAGCTTCCTGTTGATGAAAAAAACAAACACGCTGTAAATACAACGGAGAGTAAAATGACATTAGAACAACTATGTCGCATGCAATCACCTAAGAATAAACCAGCCAATTTAAAAGACAAAACGTTCACCCAGCAAAACAAAATTTAAGCTTACGGTACCTTGCTCTCCTCTCTCTTCATGGCTCTTTTTGATTTGCACATGTAGAGCGATGAATATTCGACCCTGTCATAAAACAATGCTCACTTGTCAGACTTTGCACAACAATCGTAAAATAAAATGTGAATTATAATAATAACAATAATAACAATAATAACAATAACAATAATAATAATAATAAATAAATTTACCCAAGAAAATCCGCGTGGTCCAGCAATTGCCTCTCTTGCAGACGTGATATTCTTTCATCCATAACTTTTCTGCTTGCAAGTGCGTTTAGGGGGATATTGAGCAGTTGGTCTACATCCACTGGTGCAGTACTTTAGAATGACAACCAGTTCGTCTCTGCGGTCACTTTGCAACCAGTTTGTGTGTAACCAGAGCGCACGCGCGTCTCCAAACAGAACAGCTCCCAACTCACGTGTAAAATGCACCAACTCGCGCACTGGCAATTATGGGTTCGTTAAATATTGTCCCTTCCTTTTCGAGCAATCCAAAAGACGGTATTTGTTAATGGTATAAACTCTATAGGATGCGTTCTAGAATAATAACGGCAATAATTATTAACATTCGTGAAAAGTTCTGGAGAACTCTGCAGCGGCGTATACCTCCCTCTGCAAAGACCACATGGACATAAATGTGCCCGGGACACAAGTAGACGGCTCCTATGTGATGTGCAGACAGTCTTTAGCCAACGTGAAGAGAAGCTACTCCTCCTTAACCCTTTCCTGGCTCACCAATCACTCTCAAAATCAGCCTACCGACAGGGCATAACCAGTAACCATAGCAGCAAGAAACATTTCGTGCTGAAACATGTGCTGCACAAGGCGAAAACAGGAAGGGCTTATTTTCATTGGACGCCACTGAGCATTCACCAGCCAATCGGGGTTTTGGGGGAGATTTTAGTTTTACTTTTACTCTCGCAGTTTGGGAAGAAAAAGGGGAACGCAGTCGCTCATGCGGACAGCCCATACAGTAGGTATACAGTATATGTAAGCAAAGCTGTGAAGTATAGTATAACGAACATAAACTGTACGTAGCATTATATGTGGGGAAATGGCACATACCGTGCAGTCGTCATTGCCGTTTAATTGCAAGCATTTGCAAAGGTGCAATTTTTTTTTATGCTGACCGTTCCTAAACTAAATCTCTTATATTGCCGAAACAATATTAAATTTACATTTATGTAGGTCTACTACAATATCACGAAGACCCATTTCTGAATTTGAATATGTACCGTTTATTTATTGTAACAACCGTTGCATCACGTGCATTTAGTGCATAGTCATACGTAGCCTAAGTATTCCGCCACCTGACAGTCAGCCTGAGGTGTTACCTGCCGTCTTGCAAACAGAGAACAGAGCCAAGTGTATTTTGAACGGACCTGAAGTCATGCAATTGACAGTTAACCGTGCTGCCGCCACAGAACGATTACTGGCCAACGAAGACACTCAGTGGAGCGCGTAATAACGCACTAGATCAACTAGATAAGAGGTTTACGAATGCCTTCCGCTCTGAAGCATGCTTAAATGCCTTACATAATATCGTTCGACTGCATGTTATATTGTTGGTAAATAATTTCAGTCTGTTCCCGATAGGCTGGCACAGTACCAGCCTATGTCCTGCGCGGTATGGGGACGGGTGTAGCCTATTTCCATTTATAATAAGTTAGCCATATCATGGAAAAAACGTTTTCGCTGAAGGAAGCCTTTTTCATGCACGTTTTACTCCCACAAAATATTTGTAAAAAAACATTTAAATATTTTAAATCGTTTTGCACAATGAATTAGTAAAGAAACTGACGTCATCCTTTTGATGCACATCACTTGGCATAAGCTAATTACGGGTTTATCCTGAACAGAATTTCACGCTTGATAATCTTTTTACTTCTGTTAAAGCTATCCTCGCCTGCTTTGCTCCAGTAAAACAGAAACCTATTTCATGTTCCATTTTAAACAAAATTTCATGTTATAAAAACATGAATTAAACTTTCATTTTTCAGTTGCCAAATAATTGCTGGGAATGTTTGAGAGATTCAAATTGATCAAATCGCTGCACTCTTTTGAATGAAAACATATTCACAAATCGTTGTTAAATATTTTGATAAAGAGGTTTTTTTTATAATTAAACCTATAATAACATGAACTATCATTGACGTTAACCACATGGTTATTTTCAGAATGTTCTCTGGCCCCACGTTCACAGGCAACGTTGTGCGACCGCCAAGGAAACGTGTTAAATACAACTCCGGCGAGCAATGCAGACGGCACCTTAATCCGTCTTAAAGTTGGTAAAGCCACTAGGCCTTAAATGTGATCAATTCGCTTACTTCACCGAAATTAAAAGCCTCGTGTGGGCACGCCAACCCAATACGCGGTTATAGCGCACGACCAAAACGCACTCTGCGTAATACTTCTGGAGTGCTTCTGTCCTTTTTAACTGAGCCGCGGTCAACAGGCAATAAAACAGAATGACCATAAGAAAAAAAAAACAGACTGCAGGACAGTTGAGATGCGAGTCACGTGATACCACTGCGCACAAAACAGGCAGGTTTTACATGCGGAGTTCACATTGCGGGCATACCCCTTAAGTTTACAGCTATTGCAGTTCTTTATTTAATTTTTAAAATATATTTAAAAGAAGTCAGACACATACTTATAGTTTTGAGCAAATGGAACATGGCCTCCATAATTAAAATAAACAAGTAAATCAGATCAAATCAGCACCACCTTTAGCAGCAATTATTGCAACAAATGCTTCCTATAATTCGATATCACTCTTCTATGCCGAACTGCTTTAATTCAGACAAATTGAAAGGGTTTTCAAGAATGGACTACTAGTTTCAGGCCTGGCCACAGCATCTCTATAGGGTTCAAGTCAGGACTTTGACATGGCCACTTCAAAACTTTAATTTTGTTTCTATTCAGCCATTCAGATGTGGACTTGCTTTTGTGTTTTGGATCACTGTCTTGCTGTATGACCCAATTGCACTTCAGCTTCAGCTCACGGACAGATGACTGGACATGCTTTTTTTTTTTCCAAATCCAAGATATGCATTGATGATTCTCTTGGTTAGCACTGGTTTCTGCGTAGCTACTATCCCATGAGTCCCATTTTTGCGTCATGAACACTTAGCTGAGGCTGGAGAGGCCTCCCAGCAGTTCTTTGGATGTTCTTCTTGGAAACTTTTGTGACTTGTCTCCGTGTTCTTGGATACATTTTTTGAGGCCGGCCACTCCTGGGAAGATTCACCACTGTTCCAAATGTTCTCCATTTGGAAATAATGGCTCTCACTGTAGTGGTTTGGTGGAGTCCCCGAGCCTTACAAATGGCTTTGTTACTTTTGTTTCTAGATTGATATATTTCAAAAACTTCTCATCTCTTCTGGAATCTCCTTTGATCGTGGCATACCGTAATGTAGAATCTTTGTGGCGATGACTTCACTCTGATGGTAAGGTTCAATATTAGTGGTTTAGATTCAACAGGGCCACGTTCAATCAGCTGAATTTTCAATTATCAATTAAATTTGGGCAGTTGGTTGACTGAGTAACTAAAGGGGACAATTACTTTTCACATGGATGATACGAGTGTTTGATAACTTTTTGCATTAAATAAATTAAATAATAATTTTTAAAAAATGTATTCTGTGCTTACTCAGTTTCCCTTTGTCTAATATTACATTTTGTCTAAATATCTGAAACCATTCAGTGTGACAATTATGCAATAATAGAGGAAATCAGGAAGGGGGCAAATGCTTTTTCACGGCACTGTGTTTGATTAAAAGGGGGACATACTTTAGGAAAGTAAAATATGTAATGCTGTTTTTCTTCAATAAAAATGAGTTTAAAATTAACAGCAGTAATGCAGTATGTTGTAGGCCACATTGACGAGTAACCCATCTGACTGGTTACCAGAGGAATAAAGATGAGGAAGTTGACACAAATGCCGGGGAAGAATCCACCTCAAAAGCCTGGATATTCCACGTATTTTTGATCACATGAGATTAAGGCTTAAGCCCTCACATGACTCTGGATCACATTTAGGCGTTGTACCAGTCATGTGACACCGCCCTTTCTCCCCCCCCCCCCCCCACACTCCAGGAGGGTGTGAGAGCTCACGCAGCTGAGCATGCATGCGCCCACAGGCGTGGACGCAGGCTTGGTTGTGTGTCTGTGGTGGAGGCCTCCCCCAGCCTCCCCCAGCCTCCCCCAGCCTCCCCCCCCCCCCCCCCCCCCGTCTCCTCCCTTTCTTTCCCACGGCCGTTCGTCTGTTCGGCCCGGCCGCTGATCACCAGCCTGTGAGAGTTGTGTGTCGGAATCCCCCCTGCGTGTCCGCTGCACCCCCCCCCCCCCCTCCCCTCCCTGCGCGCTGCTCTATATGTGGCTCGGAGGAACCTGCTCCAAATGTTTTCCATATTAGCTCAGAGCCGTCTCTGATTTCCAAATAGCAGCGGTCGGTTCCCGGGCTGTGCCTGGAGACCCAGCTATTTGTGGGGGGGGGGTGGGGGGGGGGGGGGGGGCAGGGCAGTTAGAGGCGGGCAGTTCAGGAGGAGACACCGGAGAGAGAGAGAGAGAGAGAGAGAGAGAGAGAGGAAGTCAGCGTCGGAGAGAGAAGCAGACGAGAGCAGGAATGGGGACGGAGGAGGAGAAGCGGCAGGCCGGCGCGGGCCCGGCGGCGGGGGACAAGAGCAAGGCGGCCGGGGGCGGCCCGGAGGGGAAGGGCGGCGGGGGCGGCGAGGCGGGCAGGCCGAGGCCGGGCCGGCGAACCTTCTGCAGCTGCCGCTTCCCGCTGCTGGTGGCCATACTGCAGCTGCTCCTGGGCGTCGCCATCACGGCGCTGGCCTTCGTCATGACCAGCATGAGCCCCTCCCTGCTGGCCAGGGAGACCCCACACTGGGCCGGGATCATCGTAAGCTGAGGAGGCCCTCCTCTCCACCTACCGCCCTCCTCTCTCTCTCCCTCTGTCTCTCTCTCTCTCTCTCTCTCTCTCCTCCACTCTTTCCCTCCTTTACCCCCCCTCCCTTTCTCCTTCCTTTGTCCTCTTCAGCCTTTTCTGTTCTTTCTCCCCTTTCTTTACTTTCCTCTTTCTCCTCCACGTGCCGTCCTGTGACATTCTCTCTCGCCGTCGGAGTGTCTGCATGATTGGGTTGCATGCCACGGCTCCCCCCCCTCCCTCCCCCTCCAGGGGCCAAAAATAGCCACAAGAAAATATGCATGCGCCGCCCGCGGCCTACACACACACACACACACACACACACACACACAGCTCACATTCGCACGGCAGAAATGCCCAAGACTGGGGGGAAAAATAAAGAACCCAAACCGCACCCGTACTTGTGGAAACTACTGAAGGAACTACCGTCCAGCAGGTTTGAGGTCATGGTGTTCTCCTCTAGCCAACGAGCGCGAGGTCTCCATTTCCGTAGCCATGTTTTGATTTTGTAAGTGGCGAACAAAAGCAGACAAAACGGATATCCAGGCAAAACATGACCCCGTTTAGGGATATACACTTTTTCCGAACACGACAGCCGGCTACATTGCTGAAACAGGTGGTCATGTTCTATTTTTTTTGTTGAAAGATTGCTTAGCAACCTTTGGTCGGCCCATCTTTAACCTGATTGGCCGCATGTATGCGATTTTAGAGACAGGGTTCGAACACTAAACAAATCTCGAAGAAGTTCAGCCAAAAGTCCGGCCATTGGCAGGTTTGAGAGCACACGCATTCGTCTTCCTTTGGCCTCAGTTTTATGGTCTTCCTGTGTTTGTGCCTTAAAAAGAACTAACGGGTAAAACACGGCCATGTCGAATTTAGGCAATGAACAGACACAGACAGCGCTACACTGCAGCGTACTACAGTTTGCATTTTAAAGGCCAGATGTTAACAGAATCGATAGGCCCAGCCTATGGGTCTCCCATTTCTACGGTGGTTTACTGCAAGGGATCACAAACCTGGACTCTACTCAATCAACATTTCGTCACTGACGTACAAGCAAATGCAAGCATTACATTTTTTTCTTTACAAACTCAGTTTGGCAAGTTTTTTTCAGCAACTAACGAACTCAAACTTTGCGAGTCGAAAAAAAAAAAGTACCTTGCTTTTTGTTAGCGAAAGTCGAGAAAAGTGTTGATTGACTGAATCCCAGCCAATGACTCATTCAAAGAACTGAATAACAGTTTTCTGAGCCGCCACAGACGGCATCCAGGTATTTATAACCCTCGTGACGTACCGGAGAGAGAGAATGAAATGTTTCAAACATGCCGAAATAGCGCCACATCTTACCTGAGCGAGGCTAATTATACGCTGCCCAGCCCCCTGCGTCGGCCGGCTCAGCTAGCAGGGGAGCGGCCGGGCTTAAATTGCCCGGGAGCAGATCAGTACACCGGCTCACCTCAGCAAACCCACCGTTCGTACTCTGGCTCTCTACGATCCGAAGCCCGTTAGGACGGAAGTTTCAAACGGGAAGCGGACAGAAACGCGTACGCGTTCCGCACTTCCCGTGACGCGGCTCCTCTGTTTTGCTGCCCGCGCTCACACATGCACGCTGGCCAAATCAGCCATCTAGACCATCGGTCAACTAGGATGCGATTCATTGGAGCATCACCGTCACCTTCTGGCACGTTCGGCATGCGTTTGGAAGACACCGACTGACAGGCCAAATAAACCCGTGGCAGTCATGGTAAGCGGACTGCATTTATGTAGCGCTTTTATCCAAAGCGCTTTACAACTGATGCCTCTCATTCACCCATTCACACGCACACACTCACACACCAACGGTGAAAGGCTGCCATGCAAGGTACCGATCGCCTCGTTGGGAGCAATTAGGGGTTAGGTGTCTCGCTCAGGGACACTTCGACACGCCCAGGGCGGGGGATCGAACCGGCAACCCTCCGACCGCCAGACAATCGCTCTTACCTCCTGAGCTATGTCGCCCCCCCCAGTCAGACTTTACGTGTTGTATAACTTGCAACCACATCTGGATGCATCTTATTGCAGCGTATCAGAGTCATTGCAGCTTAGGGTACCTCCAACACAATGGCCAAAAACCCATCTTTCTCCTGAAGGGGTGGGTGACTGCAATGAAGTGCTGCAATATATAATTATATTTTCAGTATATTTCATTGTCATAAGGGGCCACTGACTATAAATAAGTAGATAAATAGATGACCTCACTGCAGAGTCAGCTTGTAACAACAGGAAGCAACTGGACCATCCAGCGGGGCGACCCGGGTTTGCCTCTCACAAGACCCGGCAGGACGGGCAAGGGCGCCGTAAACAACTCAAGAAAAACAATCAAATTAGAAGCTGCATGCTAGTCACAAGACCGGCACATCCCACTGAGTCTGCTTATGGGGCAGGAGCGAGGGGGGCGGAGGGGGGGGAGGGGGGGGGGGGGGGGCGCATTTCAATTCGTTATGGCAGTAATTATATTACCAGATGCTGAGTCATTACCATTTTACACAGCGTACATTATGACCTCGTGAAGCTCCTCGCAAACAGAGGGAACGAGACCAAGCCATAAACGGAGAAGATAAATAGCCAAAACAGTGGGGGCAGTCACATCACCGGAACACCGCGGCAGGCTTTGCCGTTAAGTATTTACCGATTCGGCCTCGCCCAGATTAAAAGCACGACTTGCGCCCGTTTCGTTTAATTTCACTAAGATGTTTTTGTTCAGATTTCCGCTGCACAAAGAACCGTGACTGAATAATAATAAAGGATGTGAAAGCTGTGTTAAAAAAAAAAAAAAAAAAAAAAAAAAAAAAAAAAAAAAAAAAAAAAAAAAAAAAAAAACAGGAAATGGCAAGGGGGGACCTGATTTTAAACGCGACCCTCGTCTCTCACCGCAGGTCTGCCTGGTGTCCCTGCTGGGGTTCGTCCTCTACTGCATCACGTACCTTCCGGACGAGAAGACGTCCCTGCAGTTCGTTGCCAAGGTGAGGCAGACAAACGCGTCTGTGTTCGAGCTTGCGCCAGCGCTGCCGGTGCCCTGGCTGAGCTCGCAGTCACTGCAGCACGTCCCCGCGGCGAAATGAGCATACTGCAAAACGTTACAAATACTTGTCCACATATTGTAAAGCAATGCAGTATCTTGATTAAATATTTAATTTAATTTTCATTCATATGTATTTCTAGTATGTTCCATTTCTGTATAAGGCTAAATCCAACCAACCAATACTGAGATGTAAGAAGCATTGATATATAATAGAGAAAAAAAAAAAAAAAACCGATTTGAGATGATCAGTTATGTCCATACGCAGAGGTAGGCCACCCTATCCTGAGTCATTAAAATATAAAATCATTAAAATCCCCCGACAGCTCCTGTACTTCCTGGTCACATGACACAGCCCCCTCCCCCTACAGCTCCTGCACTTCCTGCTCACATAACACAGGCTCCTCCCCCTACAGCTCTTGTACCACATGCTCACATGATACAGACTCTTCCCCCTACAGCTCCTCCCCCTACAGCTCCTGTACTTCCTGCTCACATAAACACAGGCTCCTCCCCCCTACAGCTCCTGTACTTCCTGCTCTGCACCCTGGCCCTGGTCCTGTCCCTTCTGGCGCTGGCCTTCGCCGGGCACCACCACGCCCAGGTGAGCGGCTTCACCTGCAGCCAGGAAGGGGACGACTGCCGGTGCGTGCTGGAGCCCGAGGACCCCATCGCCCGCTCCTTCCTGTACGCCGACGCGGGGGACTGCTCCTCCTTCACCAGCACCCTCAAGCTGTGCTTCATCCTCCAGATAGTGCTCAACCTGGCCCAGGCCCTGGTCTGCCTGGTGGCCGCCTTCATCATGTGGAAGCACAGGTACCAGGTGTTCTTCGCCGGCCTCCAGGTGGACTCGCTCTCCGTCGGCCAGTGGCAGAAGGTCTAGGTCTGGGGGGGGGGCCGGGCAATGGAGGGAAGCCCCTCCCCTTCCGGCCACCCAGCCAACCGCCGCAAGGATGCGCGGTTCGCATGCCCCTCCCGAGCACTGTGTGCGTTTGTGCGTGCCTTCCTTTTTTTCGGAGACATGTTTTTTGGTGCGTTTGTTTTTCAAATTTTTCTATACCGACTCTTTTTGTTTAAGTTTTTCGCGTTCGCTTGAAGATACCTCGCAGATCGCGTGCGCTAAAGCAGATACTCTTTCCAAAGACAAAACACATTAAGGCAGTTATGTATCAAAATTGAGCTCCAAATGCTAGGCGGGGAGATGTGACGGAGGACGAAGGAGCGAATAGCTTAGTCACACAGACAGGAAGGACAGCAGGACTCTCGGACGTGTAGACCTATACGGGCAAGCCCAGCGGGGCATCTTTAACATACCCATTTCAAATCATTTACCCGTCTTTTTAACAAACGTGTGATTTAACATACCCATTTCTGAGCATTTACCCGTCTTTTTAACAAATGTGTGATTTAACATACCCATTTCAGATCATTTACCTGCCTTTTTAACAAACGTGTGATTTAACATACGCATTTCTGAGCATACGCATTTCTGAGCATTTAACCGTACCCATTTCAGATCATTTACCCGTATATTTTTAACACCCATTTCAGATCATTTACCCATCTTTTTAACGTGTGATTTGACATACCCATTTCAGATCATTTACCCATCTTTTTAACAAACGTGTGATACACAGCACTTTCTGAGAACCGAGCCTCTCTAGGGCCCGGGAAAATGCACATCTCACCGTGGATCACCCTTTCACCTGGTTTGATAGCACTTTGCTTGTAGATACAACCCTCACTGGAATGGAATGTATTGCAATATATTGTACATAAAGGTATGTGGAATCCCATGTGAAAAAAAAATAGTACACTAAGCATACTTCATTTGAACATTCATTATACTTCAAGTATTGTTTAGTATAAAATAGTATACTACAGGATACTACTTTTTCCACATGGGATTGTTGAAAATGAGAATTTTTTTTAGAGCAGTGTGCTCTAAATATATATATATATATATATATATATATATACACATTTGCAATATCTGAAAGCATATAATTGGTTTTATATAGTGAAATAACTGGAATGTTTGCCAGTGCATGGGGAAGTGTTGCAATATATAGATGATATATTTTATTTAATCAGTATGTTCCATTCTGTAAGGGACAGCAACAGAACGATATTGTCTTATTTGTGCCCTAGTCGTAGAGAATGTGGCAATAGCATAGTATAATGGGAACTGCGCTTGTAACCTAGAGGTTGCAGGTATGATTCCTAGGTAGAACACTGCCGTTGCACCCTTGAGCAAATCAAGTATTGCATCAATAAATATCCAGCTGTATAAATGGATACCTTGTAAAAATGCAAAAAAAAAAGTATGTATGTGTGCTGAATGCTTGCAATGTAGTGAGAACAAAATGGAATCTAGAGGAGGAGCGATGAGACCACCACCGCCATTTATTCTATCGAGAGTTTGGCCTACAGTGCTCATAAACCATATGTTGTGCACAAATATACACAGTATTGACGGGATCGATGCATTGCAATTTTACAAGTTTTACATTTTGTCATAGTGCGTAACTGACAAACAGTAAGCACTGCAAAAAGTGTTACAAATGGGTGCAGAAATGCTACATTATACATTAGCGCTACCATAAACTCATGCTTGTCATTGTCCATTGGCTTTTGGTCTGAGGCCTTTTGGCATAATATGATTCAGGCGCTTTTTCTTGACACTATTAACTTTTTGTTTTTCGTTGAGTAAGTACAAAATTCAAGAGCACCTTGAATACGATTTAAGGAATTAATTAATTATGCAATTTTAGCCATCTATGAACTGGAACTGAACACTCAGTAGTTGCAGTGGTTTGTTGTGCAACAGACCACACACACATACAATTCAAAGCTGAAGACTACATGTGATTAATGAAACGTGACCACTTTGCCTAGTTATGGCCGAAAATGACACCAAATACACTTGCGTATATCGCTGAAATGGGTAATATTTTCGGACCTAGGCACGTGGGCATGATACCACTCCGTGCGGTTAACGAATAGACATTTTTTTTTTAAACGAAACAGTTTCACTAAATAGCTGAACTATAATGCGTAATTCACAATGAATTGTAACAGCTACAGTTGCAGGCTCAGATTCTGTAGCGGTCGTGCAGCTCATCACGTTCAGTACGAACCCTCTGCTCGAGCTGGGGGGGGCTTTTCTGGAAAGGCTGTCTTCTCTGGCATGCCTGAAGTGACGACCGACACAAAGCGCATCTTGAGTGTCGCTTCCATCCTCAAACTCTTAACTACGAAGCTTTAAAGGTCTTTTAGTCGTCATGGTTTTGCTTCTTTGAAAACGTGGATTTGTCCACGCAACCCATTTCAGCTGCTCTGAAGCTCTAACCGAGCAAATTAACAGCCACCTCTTTAAAAAATAAAATAAAAACAACAACACCCTGAGAGATTATCTCGGGAGATTCCTGCGATTTTTTGAGGTTTGTGTAAACTGTGAGAAGTCTAGAAGGCTATCGCAAACACTAACAGAAGAATCCTTCACTCTCTGAATCACGGTCTGACGTCAAATGCCGACCTCAAATGTAACAGCCACTGCCTGCGACACACACACACGCACACACACACCGCAGAACGATTTTGTGAACTTGTGAGTGTGAGTCAGATTAAATTCAATGAAGCTGGAGTCCAAGACGTGTGGAGAGTGGGAGTTTGTAAGGGAAAGAAAGAGATTGGGGGGGGGGGGGGGGGGGGACGACACATTTTTTTGTTTATTTGCACCGTGTTATTTATGACCTTCAAAAGCAAACCATGGAGCTGGAGCTCAGATGTGCAACTCTTTTCTATTCAGAGCAAAAACAATATATTATGATAAAAAAATATTATTAATGTAGGCAATACTGTCAGCTTCCTTTGTACTTTGCTATGGACATGTCACTTCCTGTACTTTTAATAAATGACCGTTTGTTTCCTAATGATGTGAAATAATGTTCTTTTTTACTATTCTGTGTCTTGTGTGAAATTGTCTCTTTGAAGATATCGGAAGGATTGCAAGTTTGATGCCGGACTACTTGTTGGCCGACTGTGACCACCTTGTCCTGTGGGGTGGGGGGTTAATTTGGCCTGGGTTCCTACGGTAACTGCAGCATTAGATTGTCAGAACAGCGTGCCGGGAACCAATGAAAAACCAGATTACGTCAATGAGAGACGCCTCCTCCAAATAGCAATAGCTCTCTCCTGTAGTACTGTGTGGCATACACAGGGCGGTTACGCGCACACGGTACAAATCGGGCAGCAGGCACAGATCGGGCAGCGACAGTAAGGACCCTGAGGTCATAGCAAAGATCTATGGGATACCCTATCCGATGACAGCTACATAGAACATTGCCTTCAAATTTAACAGGAATAAGTCACTGTAGGGAGAAGCATTTTTTTTATCGCTGCAGTTTGGGACATGTTCACGAAGGACAAGCGTGAAAAATTGTGAGAACAGTGAAAACGCCGCCTTCCATTTGAGACAAGGTCGAGGGCAGCCAATCCCGTGTCCCAGAGGAGCGGCGGCGGCGGCCGCGGCAGTGCAGGTTACCGCGGCGAACACAGAAACCGCTCCCCTCGTCACGTGCGGACCGCGACCAGACGGCGAGGGGCGACGGGAGGAACCACACGCGTCTCCCCCCCCCCCCCCTCCCCCTCCCCCCTCCCCGAGCGATAAATTTAGAGCCCCTTATTCGCAGTCGAGATTATCGGGGGGCTCCTCAGAACGGCGTCTCGCGAAAACATTCTCCTTCCTCGACCCGCTTTACGTCCCGCTGGTCAACGCGGACAACGCGTGACAGTTGCTAAGCAATTCTGTTACGGCCATTAGTGTTTATAAAAGGCTGCAGTGCCGCCGCGATTCGTCTGAGCTGAGGCGAGGCCAACCGCCACCGGGGTCAGTTCACTTTCTCAAATCAAAGTGGACCGACGGAACGACGTTTTTAAAATCCACCACTAACCACAGCTGACCTGGACGAACTGGAATGAAGCTCACGACATTGCATGACGCTGCACGACATTGATTCACCAGACACTTTCTACCCAAAAGAAACTCAAAATGCATGCGAACCTAAGTGCTTTCACTTGATTTTAGTGAGCCGGAAAGCCAGACCCGACTAATCAAGTTCCCAGACCAGCGAGTCAACTTTGCCGCTTCGCTAAAATCAGACTGACATTCAGTGGTCAATTTAAGCAGGATGAGGGGTTTGATTTTGCCATTGACCGAATTAATAAAGTCTCAGAGGTTGCTTATGTTCATGGGGGCAGATCTTTTGCATCAGGTATTATCATGCAGAGGAGCTATTGGCTCAATCGAAGGTAAAGATATAGAATATTGTTAGCTAGCTACATAGTGAAATTTATCATGATAATACAAAACTAAGGCCACAAGGGGTCGGAAACAGCAACAGTACCTTCCTCTCTTGCGAAATGCTGAACTCCAAACTGAGTTGAGAAGGGGAGATTGTGTGAGTGAGTGTGCGCGCACATGCACGAGTGTGCATGTGTGTGTGTGTCTGATGGGGGGGCTTTGTGGGGACTGCAGTGACAGACTGTGGCCTAGTGTCACTGCAACCCCCGACGACAGTGAGAATTTTTAATTGTTGGATTTTCCACCTCTAACCCTAACCCTCTCTGGAATGGCTAATTGCAGCCCTCTCTCTCTCACACACACACACAGACACACACAGAGACAGACACAGACAGACACAGACACACCCACACACACACAGACAGACACAGACACACACACATACACACACACACACACATACACACATACACACACACACTTGCATGCCCACACACACACACACACACACACACACACACACACACACGCACACACTTGCATGCCCACACACACACACACACACACACACTTGCATGCCCACACACACACACACAGACAGACACAGACACACCTACACAAAGACATCAGAAGATCACAATATTCTTTATTATCACAAATCTCTTTCCAAATCTTTCCAAAAGCCCACACACCTCTCCCCTTTTACACACAGTTTTTTCCCGCTCTACTTCCTGTGCATCTGTGACATGCCAAAGTGCTGTAGTACAAAGCTGGAGCCATATCTACAACTGCCTACGCTGCAGAGGGCCAAATCCACAGAAAAGCATTCATTCTTAGTCATGAATTTGAGCGGCCTCAGAAATAAAAACTAAATACATTTTTATCCTGATTCTAGGTTCCTATGACCCTCTCTTGGTCAATCATGATCAGTAAATATCCCGACGTTTCCTCGCTATTAATGAAACCTTGAAAATCTACTGCGTGTCAATCGAACAAGATGAACAATCTGAATGTTCGTTCAGAACACAGAACACTTGCGTTAACACCGCTGTTTCCTCTGTACATTAAAAAATAATATCCTAAAAAGCCTTGCGGTTAACCGTGGCAAGGACACGCTATTTAGTAAGGCACTGTGATCTAACGGCAAAGGGACAGGTGCCCTAATCCGGGGGGGGGGGGGGGGGGGTTGGTGGTGGGTTGGGTTGGGTTGCCAGTGGGCAAACGCGACACAGACCAGACTTCCGGACCTCCACCCCATCCGCCTCCCCCCCCCCACGCGGACGATGTCGTAAGTCGCGCTAAAGGTCACTTCCTGGATACGGAGCCGCCGTACGTCGGCAGGGCCGCCGGCCGTCCGCACGCGCTCAGAAGCCGCAGGGGGGGGGGGCTCAGGGGGGGGGGGCTCAGGTACGAGCGCGAAGCGCAAAAAAAAAGCCGATTCTTCGCGGCCGTGGATCGAACGCGCTCGTAAAAAAACGCGAGGCGATCCAGAACTCGAAAACGTGCGCCTTGCGTGTTGAGATCTGCATTCGTTTCTTTGTGCTGAACCACAACCGCGCTTAGTAAAAAAAAAAAAAAAAAAATTTGCAATACATAATCACGAGCAGAAATATCACATTTCACTGTTACTCAGCAGGACTTTTGGCTAGCACTGTACGCAGTTAGTCGAAGAGAAATAAAAGAACAATCACGTGACAGGACAAACTAAAAACCACCGGCATTTGTTAAGAACGGATCAAAATCCCGAACACATGTGTAGTCCACGGATTAGGGCAGGTTCGGCGAAAATCAATAATACAGCTTAGGCCACGCCCACGACAGACATCAGGCACAAATGGTATTACACATTTCCAGTTAATTCCACAAAAATATACATTTAAAAAAATATACTTTTTTTTAAACTTTATAAACTACGTACATCGTTTTAAAAAAAAAAAAAAAGACACATAAAATGGTGCAGCCATTTGCAGCAGTAGACCTAGTGGTGAGATTCCCTTGCATTATAAACGTGTTTATTTAATACAAGACTACTAAGGAACAAAAGACGGGAACTATCCGAGCTTAACCAGGAAAGCAGGAGGACTGAATTTTGAGAAACACTTTGACTTGCATTGAAAAGAGTGCAAAATCGAGTAGTCCAGTTCTTTTCCCCTTACGTGCAACCGACCAATCAGGAGAGGGCTGTCTGTCGCTATTAGCATTTTGAGACTTTGGCTAAGCCACCGCCAACACACTTTCTCCATATTCAAATACTCCCGTCTCATTTGTGTCATACACAAATGGCATAGCGAGGCTTAGTCTAGAGGCACTATTTTAAAATGAAGGAAGGGGTCGTTTGACGTGGAATGTGTTAGCCTTCCAGGCCGAAGGAAGGTGGCGTGCCGCCATTGTCGGCAGGCGTCGCGATGCCTGAGCTGCGCGGCTCGCTTCCCGCCGCGGCTAAAAGCGGCTGCAAGGCGAGCGCCAAACCGAAAGAGGCCGGCTCCCGACTTCGTGCGTCCCACCCGCTTACCCCGCCCCGCCCCGCCCCTGTCCCGCCCAAACCCCAGTCTGATTGGCACTTTCCGGACTGTCTGCCACGCCCGTTCCACTCCGCTTTCCCCGACTGGTTTCCGGCTGATCCAAGCCCCCGGGACGGTTGCCCAGGTGACGGCCTCCCCTGGCTGGGGGGCGGGGTGGCTGGGCGGGTGGGGGGGCACTTCAGTGGGCAGAAATGTGATGGTTGACCTGCGGAGGGCCCAGAAAGCCCATCCTCTGCTTGTTCTTCCTCTGTTCCGTCATCTGGGAGGTGGAGGAAAAGGCGTATGAAGGGATGAGGGAGAGGAGGAAAAGAATGGAAAGAGAAGGAGAAGAGGGAGAAGAGAATCTTTCTCATCAAACACTGAGCAGTTCATATGCACCCCCCCCCCCTTCCTCAGAAGATCCTCCTGTGTTTCTGCAGTTTACACACAGCCAGTGACCTAGACCTCACGCCAGTCTTTCCCCACAGCCAGTTATCTACAGACCCAAACGCCAATCATTACCCACAGCCAGTGACCTACAGACCTTAAAAGCCGGTCTTCACCCACAGTCAGTGTCCTACAGACCTTTAATAAGCCTGGTCGCAGAGGGACCTCCCCTTTAAAAAGCCTGGTCACGGAGGGACCGTCCCTTTAATAATTCAGCAACAGTGAAGTTAACTAATGCTGTGGCTCCTGCAGGGCTGCTGAGAGAGACCTGCAATGCAGCAGCCTTAAGTGCTCCTATGCAGTCAGCCCGGAAGAGCCCGGAAGAGCCCGGAAGAGCCCGGAAGAGCCCGGAAGAGCCCGGAAGAGCCAGGAAGAGCCGAAAGAGCCAGGAAGAGCCAGGAAGAGCCAGGAACAGCCAGGAACAGCCAGGAACAGCACGGAATAGCCCAGAAAAGCCCAGAATAGCACAGAAAAGCTTGATCCCTCACTATCACACACAGTACATGAGCCACTTTGTCTTCACTCATGCACTTTGTCACAGAGTTGGGGCAGAGCCACGGGAGGCGATCTGGCCGCGGCGTCCTGGCAGCGCGGCGAAGGCGGGGCCGCAGACAGGGAACACGGGGGCCCGGAGCCACAAATAAACAGCGACAACAGAAACAAGGGGGGGGGGGGGGGCGGGGGAGGGACCCAGGAGCCCTCAAAGCGAGCCATCAGCGCTGCAGAATAAAGGGAGACAGCGCACCGGGAGGCATTCTGGGAAGCAAAGCTTCGCCCTGTCAGGACCAGGCAGACGGCGAACGCGTTTTTTTTCAGAAACTCGGGGAAAACTGGGACGCAGAGAACCGGATGCCGCTCCGGATAAACGAAGGGCTGCAGAACGGCTCTCAGAGCTCGACAAAGTGAGCGAGTTCCTTTCCCTGCAAGCGGCTTCTGTTCTTAACCCAGAGACACAGAAACATGTCAATCACTTCGTGGAAACGAGCGGAAGCTGCACATTTCGCACGCGGCGGCCAGGCGTTCTATATATAAACGCGGAGTTGTCCGCCTGCACGAAGCTCGCTCTTCAGCGGCCGCGAAAGTTGTGTTTTCACGAGTTGGATTAACTATGTTTGTGCAGCAAAGTAGGCCTGCTATGAACATTATACATTCAGTAGCACAGTGAGTCAAAGTTTTAAAGACAAATTCACATTGCCTACGCTGTAAGCCAACTTACTGTGCTTTATACGTTCAGATTTCTTAAAAGGGTCAGATGGACTATGAACTAATGGGAGATGCTACTGCATATGGACTGTGTGGACTCTGAGGTAGACATTAATGAGCCCAGATCCTCTGTGTTAGACTGACATGTGGGCGGAGCCTCTGGGTTAGACTGCCATGTGGGCGGAGCCTCTGTGTTAGACTGCCAAGTGGGCGGAGTTCTGTGTTAGCCTGCCATGTAAGTGGAGCCTCTGGGTTAGACTGCTATGGGGGCGGAGTTCTGTGTTAGACTTCCATGTGGGCGGAGTCTCTGGGTTAGACTGCTATGTGGGCGGAGTCTCTGGGTTAGACTGCTATGTGGGCGGAGCCTCAGTGTTAGCCTGCTAGGCGGGCTGAGCGTGCAGGCGCAGCCGTGGAGCGGCGGGCGCAGCGGGGACCTCCCGGCCTCCGGGGGGCAGCACCTACCTGCTCCTTGAGCTCGGCCAGCTGGGCGGACAGGAGGGACACCAGCGAGAGCGTGCCGTCCAGCCTCTCCTGCAGCGAGCGGATCTCGTTCTGCTCGCCGTCGCCCTCGCTGCTGACCAGCGACATGGCGCGCATGCGCGGGAACCAGTCCAGGTTCTTCTCCTGCGGTTGGGGGGGGGGGGGGGGGGGGGGGGGGGGGGGTCAGAACACACGAGACCTCCTGATGAGTTTGTGTCTGACTTCTGGAGCAGGGGCGGGCTATCCCATGTGCGTATGTTCCATGTGTCTAAAACAGCAATCCGACCCTGCTGCAGAGGAGACTACCCTTCCTTGTGGTTTCCCGCGAAGGATTCAGTCACAATCGATTAGCCTGCTCGTTTATTTGATCTGATATTTTCGAGGAAGCCACACGCTACAGCTACAAAATAAAAAACGCATCACAATGCAGTCAGGTATAGGAATGGAGCAGTACTGTAACAGTCACAGTTGCTGTTTACAGGAGCTGCATAGCTCAGTTTTAACTTTCATTTCACCCCCAGGGGCGGCCCGCACGAACCCAGACAGCCACAAGCAGCCCACCATTAAACCCTTGGGGGGGGGCATATGAACACGTGCAGGGGGGAGGGGAGGTGGGGGGGGGGGGGGGGAGATAATAAAAGCGTCGCCATGGCGACAGACGCTCCCGCGACGCTCTTGGCCCGGCGAGGTTCTCCCGGCCGTTAGTTCCACGCCGGCGAAACACAAGAAAGTGCGAGAGGGAGAAACAGAGAGGCTCCCTCCGTCTGAGTTCCCCCCCCCCGCGCCCCCCCCCCCCCCCGAAGCGGATCAGGTGCTCTTATGTAATCCGCCGGCCTCACTGCTGATAGGTGCTGGGTGAGGGCGCCATGTTGTGTGCCGGAGATTCTGCCGCTTACATAACCGATTGGATTGGGGGGGGGGGGGGGGGTTACAGAAAGGGAAGGGGGGGGGGGGGAGGGAGCTTTCTCTTCTCCAATAAAAAGGCAGGAGGCTGGCTGTCTCAGCGCTGCTAACAGATGATGCTCCTCAGCGGTATCGCAGCCGAAACGCTGAGACCCAGAGGGGAAGCCCAAACTGGCAGCAGTGCACCCGTTCACTAATCGCTCCTGTGATTCTGCACAATGCTCAGCAGTGCACCCGTTCACCAATCGCTCCTGTGATTCACACAATGCTCAGCAGTGCACCCGTTCACCAATCGCTCCTGTGATTCTGCACAATGCTCAGCAGTGCACCCGTTCACCAATCGCTCCTGTGATTCTGCACAATGCTCAGCAGTGCACCCGTTCACCAATCGCTCCTGTGATTCTGCACAATGCTCAGCAGTGCACCCGTTCACCAATCGCTCCTGTGATTCTGCACAATGCTCAGCAGTGCACCCGTTCACCAATCGCTCCTGTGATTCTGCACAATGCTCAGCAGTGCACCCGTTCACCAATCGCTCCTGTGATTCTGCACAATGCTCAGCAGTGCACCCGTTCACCAATCGCTCCTGTGATTCTGCACAATGCTCAGCAGTGCACCCGTTCACCAATCGCTCCTGTGATTCTGCACAATGCTCAGCAGTGCACCCGTTCACTAATCGCTCCTGTGATTCTGCACAATGCTCAGCAGTGCACCCGTTCACTAATCGCTCCTGTGATTCTGCACAATGCTCAGCAGTGCACCCGTTCACCAATCGCTCCTGTGATTCTGCACAATGCTCAGCAGTGCACCCGTTCACCAATCGCTCCTGTGATTCACACAATGCTCAGCAGTGCACCCGTTCACCAATCGCTCCTGTGATTCGCACAATGCTCAGCAGTGCACCCGTTCACCAATCGCTCCTGTGATTCTGCACAATGCTCAGCAGTGCACCCGTTCACCAATCGCTCCTGTGATTCTGCACAATGCTCAGCAGTGCACCCGTTCACCAATCGCTCCTGTGATTCACACAATGCTCAGCAGTGCACCCGTTCACCAATCGCTCCTGTGATTCACACAATGCTCAGCAGTGCACCCGTTCACCAATCGCTCCTGTGATTCTGCACAATGCTCAGCAGTGCACCCGTTCACCAATCGCTCCTGTGATTCTGCACAATGCTCAGCAGTGCACCCGTTCACTAATCGCTCCTGTGATTCGCACAATGCTCAGCAGTGCACCCGTTCACCAATCGCTCCTGTGATTCTGCACAATGCTCAGCAGTGCACCCGTTCACCAATCGCTCCTGTGATTCTGCACAATGCTCAGCAGTGCACCCGTTCACCAATCGCTCCTGTGATTCTGCACAATGCTCAGCAGTGCACCCGTTCACTAATCGCTCCTGTGATTCTGCACAATGCTCAGCAGTGCACCCGTTCACCAATCGCTCCTGTGATTCACACAATGCTCAGCAGTGCACCCGTTCACCAATCGCTCCTGTGATTCTGCACAATGCTCAGCAGTGCACCCGTTCACTAATCGCTCCTGTGATTCTGCACAATGCTCAGCAGTGCACCCGTTCACTACTCACTCCTGTGATTGTGCAATGCTCAGCAGTGCTGCTGCTCAAACATCCACATCGCGGATGTGAAGTGAAGTTTACACGCTACTGCTGAATTTCCCCACATCCAATCTATGTCTCTGTTACTGCGCTTGGCCACATCCGGTCCATGTTGCTGAATTCCCCTACAACCAATCAAAGCCTGTTAGTGAATTTCCTCATTTACAATCTTTATCTGTTTGTGAATTTGCCCATTTCCAATCTACAGGTATGTCTGCTAGTGAATTTGCCTATATCCAATCTACAGGTACGTCTGTTAGTGAAAGTGCCTGTATCCAATCTATGTCTGTGAATTTGCCTAGGTCTCATCTATGTCTGTTAGTGAATTTGCCTATATTCAATCTGTTTCTGTCAGTGAATTTGCCTATATTCAATCTATTTCTGTCAGTGAATTTGCCAATAGCCAATCTATTTCTGTCAGTGAAGTTGCCTATAGCAAATCTATTTCTGTCAGTGAATCTGCCTATAGCCAATCTATTTCTGTTAGAGAATTTCTGGATATCTGGTACATGAATTTAGGTAAGTAAGTAGTGAAGTAGGTAACTCAAGGACAATCGGAAAAAAGCGAAGCCTTTGTTGTGAGAAGAAAAACCCAGCATTTACCAGGAGGGACGCTGGCTAAGCAGGTGAACTAAGGACAGGGAACAGAAGACAGCCTAAGGTTCAATTCACCAGCAGCTTGAGCTCAGTATGAATCCAACCATTGAACTTCTCAGTGCCAAGGCGACGTGCTGATTTTGAATTATTATTATTATTATTTTTTTAAAGGTCTGGCCTCTGTGTGAAAAACACATGCGAAACAACAACCCAACGACCCCCGTGCCGGCGAAGAAAACCAAGTGCGCGGCGTGTCCGTGACGACCGCTTTCCGTCTGGTTCCGGATCGGCTGAGATCTGGCGAGGGGGAAAAACCCGCGGAAAAGCTGCCGAGAGCCGGGGGAGGGAAGCGCGCAGATAAAGGACGACGCGATTCGTCGAAGCTCGTCGCAAAATGACATGACCGTTTACAGCCATTTGCAAAAGCGGATCGGTTTTTCTCGATCCGGTCTTTCGGCCGACAAAATGGCCGCAGAAATTCTTACGAGAAGGAAGCACCCTTGGCATCCATTTCAAATTCAAATGGAGGGAGCATTCTGTAGTTGTCCTTCAAACATCCCTCATCAATATTGTGAGGGAAAATAATACAAAATACACAGCGACAATAACGAACAAAAAAAAAAAAAAAAAAAATCTATATATCAATCAACACATATGGGCTTATGAGATTAGTGATACCACACCGACTTCCCAATTGCCCAGTAAGGAAGTGCACATCAAGAAGTGCACACACTTCCTCTCTCCCACAGTGATACACTTCCTCTCTCCTACAGGAGGGGGGGGGGGGGGTAGTTATTTAACTACAGTTCCCATGAGGCCAAGCGCTGACCAAGAAAAGCAAAAGCTTCCTGTCAAATCTTTTGAAAGGGAGTAGGTGCGGGCCGAATCCAAAGTGCAGTTGTTGCTAAGTGGCGGCATGGCCGTCTGAACACAGCTGAGGGTTAGGTTAGCGAAGGCAGCTAATCCGGCAGTCTCACGTTGCTTAGCCATGGACGCCCCCCTGGGTGAAGTGCTTTGACCTTTTTGGGAAGGGTGGGGGGGGGGGGGGGCAGCGCTGAGGTGGACAACAGCTCCATGGCCTCTCCCCTTACCCAAGATGTACCTCCCCCACTCTTAAGGCTGTGTTGCTATGGAAACTCCTCAGTGTCCATGTGGCAAAGTAGTGTGCGAGTGAGCACGTGTGCGAGTATGTGAGTGAGTGAGTGCGTGTGAGTGTGCACGTTCCCATGTGTGTCTGTGCATGTGTGTTTTGTGTGTGTGTATGTGCCCATGTATATGTATGTGTGTGTGTGTGTGTGTGTGTGTGTGTGTATGTACATGTGTGTGTGTCTGAGTGCACGTGTGTGTGTGTCTGAGTGTGTGTGTGTGTGTGTGTGTGTATGTACATGTGTGTGTGTGAGTGTATGTACATGTGTGTGTGTGTGTGTGTGTATGTACATGTGTGTGTGTGTGTGTGTGTGAGTGTGTGTGTGTATGTACATGTGTGTGTGTGTGTGTGTGTGTGTGTGTGTGTATGTACATGTGTGTGTGTGTGTGTGTGTGTATGTGCCCATGTATATTTATGTGTGTGTGTGAGTGTGTGTGTGTGTGTGTGTGTGTGTGTGTGTGTGTGTGTATGTACATGTGTGTGTGTCTGGGTGCACGTGTAGGGCAGAGTGCAGCGCTAGCGCTGGGCTGAGCCGGGTTGCGTAACCTCCGCTGCGCCGGTGTTCTCTCTGCCGCTCCGGCCGGCTGCCTCGTGAGAACGAAGCGCGACGTAACAGGCTTTAGCCCCCCCGCCGCGCCCGCCGCCGGGCGCCCCGGTGACTCAGCAGCTCTCCGCACCGCCCCCCCCGCCCCCCCCCCCGTCGCCGAGGGGGGAGGAGGGGGGGGCTTTCTCTCCACCAGCCGTCTTACACTACCGCTCCACCACCATCTGCCAGGAGGTCAGGTCCAGCTCTAGCCTCTGCCCAGATTACAGACTGAGGAGAGAGGGGGGGGATGGGGGGAGGGATGGGATTCCAGTAAGGGTGGAGGGGGCACCGACTACCACGGACAAATTATTTCACCCCTTTTCCTTCGCCCCCTCGTTTGGCGCCCCTCCAGACGGATGGTGTAGTGCGAGGGGCCCCACAACGCACTAAAACGCGTTTCCTTACGCATTCTTCTAGGTGCCGGTTTTGGAGTGTATTCTGTATCTTTAAATTAAGCCGAGTGCTGATGATCTTGTGCAGCTGGAACCGCTCGTTAATTCACTGGATTATTTCCCACATTTCATTTGATTCACTTTGTGATTTCGGATGTGTTTTCAAAAGAATCTATTTAAATAAATTACCTACAAATGCCGCCACTTCCGGGAACGTTCCGGCCGGTCGTCTGACAGTAGATTCTCCAGCGAGAATCTCATTGGCAGACAGCAGATTCTCCAGAGAGAATCTCATTGGCAGACAGCATATTCCCCAGTTAAAATGGAAGTGCAGAGAGAAACGAGCCTCCCCTTTCGCCAAAGTTACGTCCCAAGCCCTCTTACAGCTGTCCCTATCGGTGTTCGGTTCCTTTGCTTTTCCTTTCTGCTTCTTTCATAATTGCAGGATTGGCAGCACCTGATGGAAGCCCTTTAATAGGAGCATTGTGATGTCATAAAGGGGGGGCCCCTGTGATGTCACAGAGGGGATTCACTAATTGGCAACTCTCTGGGTTCCACACTTGCCCGTCTTCCGTTCTGCCTTATCGTAACTATAGCAATTTCTTTGTGAATAAATTCTCTCTTTTTATAAACGTGTGGCATTCCGTGCTTTATGGACGTGCAGGAGACCCTCACAAACGCGCAGTGGACCTCACAGGAACCGTGCCCAGCGCAGAATTCAGCGCGCCGGTTGAGGCGTGACTCTGCGCACGGGGAGAGAGACGCGGCTCTGGCGGGGACAGCGTGATTGGGGGGGGGGGGGGGGGGAGTGGAGGGCTCGCTGTCGTTTGCAGCAGAGCAGAGCAGAGCAGAGCAGAGCGCAGCTCAGCCACGCGTGCCGGGCCTGGGGACCTGCTCATTAAAACGGCCTCATACCCCGCCAGCTCCTGCAGCGCGCGGGGGAGCAGGCTGTGTGTGTGTGTGTGTGTGCACGTGTTTGTGTGTGTGTGTGCGTGTGAGAGTGTGTGTGTGTGTGTGTGTGTGCGTGTGAGAGTCTGTGTGTGTGCGTGTGAGAGTCTGTGTGTGTCCGCACGTGTGCGAGCGGCACTTTGTGTGTCTTCAGCGACTGCAGTGATGGAGTCACATTCATGGAAAACTTTGCTGCTTGCGGATAATCTGTGCCCAGCAACCATGGGTCTAGAAAGGTACATCGCATTATGCCTATTATGGATCATTATAATAGCAGTAACAGATTGCTAGGCACATTGCCAGCTGGTGAATGAGTACATTGTCTAGGGCACGTGCCAGGGGTCAGTTATGTCAAATTCCATGCCCCACACACATGGGTATTCACACAATGACAAACAGGCAAGGACAGGCAATTAAAAAATATATACATACAGACAAAACATGAGCCCACACACACACACAAACGGGCACACAAGTACACACACACACACACATGCACATGTGCATACACATACGCTCGCTCACACACACACACACACACACAAACGGGCACACAAGTACACACACACACACACACCTGCACACACACATAGACACACAGGCACACGCACACACACACACACACACACACACAGTCTCACACACACACACACACTCACACTCACACAGTCACACTCACTCACACACTCATACACATACACACTCACACACACACACACACACACACACTCCGGAATAGCACCTCGATCATCTGGGCGACGTAGCTCTCGGGCCCGGTGTATTCGGTGGGGTCCTTCACCCTCACCAGGACCCGGAAGTACAGGTAGTGCCACATGTTGTGCTCGGATTTGATGTGCTCCTCGAAGGACACCGTCTTGTTGTCAAACTTGTCTCTCTCCAGTCCTGCAAAAAGAAAAATGGCAGCGCTGACTAGAACGTGGAAATCCCGTCCAATCAAAACTTGCAGCGCTGACTAGAATGTGGAAATCCCGTCCAATCAAAACTTGCAGCGCTGACTAGAATGTGGAAATCCTGTCCAATCAAAACTTGCAGCGCTGACTAGAACAGAGCAATCCTGCCAATCAAACCCAGTATCACCTGCAAATTCATAAATCACTCCGCAAGACATTCACATTGCGAGAGTCAAATGTATTAAATACTCTTGATTTTAACAACGTGAATCTTAGAAGGTAACTGAAATACGTCTTTTAAATAATGCTTAGAGATGCTAAGAGATACAACTGCCGATTGTCATTTCAAATGCAACCCGCCTCCTCTGGCCAGTGAACTCAGCATCCTCAGACAGTTAATCCCCGCCTCCTCAGACAGTTAACCCCGCCTCCTCAGACAGTTAACCCCGCCTCCTCCTCGAGGCGATGACCCACGCTCACCGCAGATGAAGCAGGTCGTCCTCAGGATCTCCTCTTTTCGCTGCTTCTCGCTCCTCAGGTCGGCGAAGGTGTCGATGATCACCCCGAAGATCAGGTTCAGCACGATGATGATGACGATGAAGAAGAACAGCAGGTCGTACACCACACGGGCAGCAAAGAGCGGCTCCTGGGAAGCGTTTGAAAACGACAACGGTCCACAGTCAAACAGCCTTGCTGGGTCAACAACAAAGTACAATGACTACAATACCCACAGTGCCGGGAAAAGCATGTGCCCCCTTCCTGATTATTGCATACACACACACGCCACACACACAGATTCGGACAAATCTGTACAGAGGAAGGAAGAGAAATGCGGATTTCTTGGTTCAATGGTCAGGAAAGAGAATTG
Source organism: Anguilla japonica (assembly GCA_025169545.1). NCBI lineage: Eukaryota > Metazoa > Chordata > Actinopteri > Anguilliformes > Anguillidae > Anguilla > Anguilla japonica. Next base: position 10,479,675 of record CM045901.1, on the reverse strand, counting down.
GGAGACGCTAAATTGGCCGTAGGTAGGGAGGAGTGTGTGTGTGCAGGTTGTTAAATCCACCAATTAACCCCTGGCTCAATTAGCACATTAGCTCTAGAACACCACGGTTGGTCCACTTGTGTATCAGAACACAGCAAAATGTTTGATAACACGAGTTAGCGTCTCATTCATGAGCTAAAAAAAAAAAATTGCACCTTTAAGGTTAGATCACACCAATGAAATTAAAGAAGAGAAGCTAGGAGTGGAAACCCCTGTCCTATGCAGTAGAGAGGGAGATGGCTGGAGAGAGAAGAGGAAAATGGCGGACAGGGAGGTGACTCACGTCTTTGGACGGCTTCCGGAGCACGTCCCCGACGCCGCCGCCGTTGCGCAGGCCCTGGTTGAGCACCGTGACGATGCACATGAGCAGGGTCTCGCACACGGGCTCCGTCCCGTCGCTCTCTTCTGCCGGCGGGGGGGGGGGGGGGGGGGGGGGGGGGGGAGGAGCAAGGACCACAGAAACACCCGCCGTCAAACCCCTCCCGAGAGAGATCACAGCGAGCAGACGGCTAAAAAACGGCACGGGGCGAACGAACGCGCGCGGCGGAGGTGAAGACGACGGGACGTCTCGGACGTCGAAAAAAAGCAGAGCGGGTAAAAAAACCGCGGCGAGATCGGATCGCGGTGGCCTCAAACCGAGGCGGAGCTTCGACGGTAAAGTTTGGGGTTCTTTTTTTTTTTTTTAACGGACGCGAGACGAGGACGGCCGAACCTGGGGCTGGCCGCGCCCGAAAACGGTCCCACGGCAGCGGGACAGGACCCCCCCCCCCGCCCGGTTTTAGCCCCCACGCGAGCGCGGGCTGGCACTCAAACGGCGCTAACCGCTAACCGCTAACGGACCGCACGTGACCTCGGCGCGTCGGCGCGATCGGACGGGGAAAACTGGCGGTTTCAATTCCGCACGTGCCGCTCAGAACGACCCGCCATTACCGTAATTTGAATTTTCGAGAAAAGAAAACAAAAAAAACGGTGGCTTTTCTGTGATTATCGGCTGAAGAGAGCGAGCGGTGGGAGCCGGGAGTGCTTTCCGTTTATTTCCGCACGAACTCGAAAGGAGATTATTTCATTATTTTCCATTGTCCTCTAAATACGTAAACCGTGTTAGCCGGAGATTCGTGTCATTATAGAGCACTCTGCCTGCGGGAGGTTCGTGGCTCTGTGATGTAGGTGTGCGTGGATGTGCGCATGCTAATGCACGGTACCTTTATGCTTGTCGCACAAAAGAAAAATCAATTTCGGTGAAAACTTCCATGCAGCAGTTTCACTTCTGCCGTGCACGTAGATTGTTTCTAGAAACATATAACTTCCGTCCCAGTTATCTCACAACTACCATTCCAGTAAAATCTTTTTTTTTTTTATACCACCTGAGAAACAGCAAAAGTTCAAGCACGTACTACTCTGGTAATAGCATGCGATTGGCACAGTACCACCCTAGCAAACAGCATGTGATGTCATAGTCCCACCCCAGCAACAACATGTCTCGGTGCCGTCCAGATTAAAAATTTGTCACGTCAGAATTTCCCGGTGTCTCAGAAGTCTTCCAAGGCATTTCTGGTTTTACGCTGCTCTCTTTATCGACTGTGTAACCAGGATTAAAAGACTTGGCGCCCCATCCTTATACTTAACTCACCTGCGCCAGGTAGGCGTACGGAGTCTTCGCAGAACTCTTTTGAACACGTCGGTGGATTCAGTCCTCCTAAGACACAAGCGGATGACGCGTTATAAAGAAATCACTCGAGGCTCGCCTTCCTGGTCTTGTCGAGAGACGTTGCTCACTAGCTCCAGTGCGGTTGGCTCCAGTATAGGTGTGTTTCCGCCACCCATGTTAATGCAAGTCAATGGAAACAATACGGTCAAAATGTACAGTCAATAGTTTTTTTCCCCACACATTACATTACAGGCATTTAGCAGACGCTCTTATCAAGAGCAACTTACACAACTTTTTTTACTAAACTTTTTTTTTTCTTTTTACATTGTATCCATTTATACAGCTGGATATATACTTGAAGCAATTCAGGTTAAGTACCTTGCTCAAGGGTACAACGGCAGTGTCCTACCCGGGAATCGAACCTGCGACCTTTCGGTCACAAGCCCAGCTCCTTACCCGCTGTGCTACGCTGCCGCCCATCAGGAGTGTCTGAGGAGAAAAGGTTAGAAGAGCGTTTTTTTTATTTTTTTAAAGAAACTGACCTGGGAAGTGCAGCCGGTCCACCTCCATGCGGAAGTCGTCCTTGAGGAAGAGGAAGCCCACGATGGAGAAGAGGTAGACCAGGATGAGCGCCAGCACGGCCGTGAGGATGATGGAGCGCCCGTTCCGCGTCACGCTCTTGATCACGTTCAGGAGCGTCTCCTCTCTGTAAACCAGGTCAAGGAGCTGGGGGGGGGGGGGCGGAGGGGGTATGCATAAAGAAACGAACACTCAGTAATCAAGAAAAACCACACGCTCTTCACACAAACTCCTCAAGCAGGGGCAGAGGCTCTTTCAACCCTTCCACAGTTGATAGCAGGATGGAAAATGCTAGTAATCAACAGACATTGGGGGCCTGAAAATCATCTTTTGGACTAATCGGGGACAAAGCTATTAAAATAAGGAAAAATCACATAGTTCCCTCAGACCGTTGCAAATAATATGGCTGCTACGCTACAGACCAGGGGTCACCAACCAGGACCCTGCTGCACACAGGTTTCTGATGCTAAAAACGTATGGTGGATAATGTTACCATGTCCCTAAAACACACCTGGACCTAACCTAATCGGTATCGGTCAGCTCCGAAACCACGGAAACTCCACGGCGGGCAAAAAAAAACAAGGCTGCCGGCCGCAGGGAGGAAGAGTATGAGGAAGAGGGGATTGGTCCACGGTGAGAAAAAAAACAAGGCTGCCGCAGGGAGGAAGAGGAGGAGGAGGAAAAGGAGGAGGCTTTCCCTACCAGGAAGCTGTAGAAGAACTCGTGGAGGAAGAGGCCCAGCATGCAGACGATGACGTAGGTGACGTGGTAGAGGAAGGCCATGTCCATCACCACGGCCTTGTAGCCACGCGTGAACGTGCCCCGGTTCCCCACGAAGCTCACCAGAAACACCATCTTGTTCAGCAGCTGAAGGGGAGGGAGAGGGAGAGAGAGAGAGAGAGGAGAAGAGGGGGAGAGAGAGAGAGACGGGCGCTCAAAGGCGTTTATTCTTAGCCTGTTGTACCGCCTGTGACGGTAATAGGCCCAAAGGAGGGGAAAAAAGCAGCCCAAAAAAAGTGCTAAATAATGCTCCCTCTTTGGGCACCGGCTCCACCCACCCGAGCATCTTTGTGACACTCGGAAAACACGCTTTTAATAAAAAAGGTTGCAAAAAATAGACAGCCAATTTCAGGAGCCGGTATAAAACGCGACACAATGAAATAATAAATACAAGTTTTTTTTTAAAAAAAGGCTTTGCTGTTCACGTGAGGCAGTCATGTGACCTGACGTTCAGCACTTTGCCGGGGCGTGATTCGGCCAGGAGGCACGGGGGCCTCGCGGGGTGGGGGGGGGGGGGGGGGGGGGTGGAGGCCGGGGGTGCGGCCTCCTGCACGCCGTGGGAAAAACACTCTCAAGGGCTACCTTTCAGAAGAGACCGGTATTATGGCTATAGTGAAAAGGGTTCAAGAATAGCAACCATTTTATTTTGGGTATGTCATTTTCTGGCTTGTGTACAAAACGGGGGCACTACAAGAGGGGTTAACAATGAAGAAAATAAGTTCAGATATTCTGTGTGCATGCGTGTGTGTTGAGAGAGTGTGAGTGTGTATGTACATGTGCGTGCATGTGTGTGTGTGTGTGAGTGTGTGTGTGTGTGTGTGTGTGCGTGCATGTGTATGTGGGTGTGCGTGTGTGAGTGTGTGTGCGTGTGTGTGTGTGTGTGTGCGTGCATGTGTATGTGGGTGTGCGTGTGTGCGTGTGTGCGTGTGTGCGTGTGTGCGTGTGTGTGTGTGTGTGCGTGTGTGCGTGTGTGCGTGCGTGCGTGCGTGCGTGTGCGTGTGCGTGTGCGTGTGCGTGCGCGTGCGCGTGCGCGTGCGCGTGTGTGTGTGCGTGCATGTGTATGTGCGTGTGTGTGTGTGTGTGTGTGTGCGTGCGTGCGTGCGTGCGTGTGTGTGTGTGTGTGTGTGTGCGTGTGTGTGTGCTCACATTGGCTGCTCCGAGCAGCACTAGCGTGAAAGCCAGGCCCAGGGTGTAGATGGAGCGCAGGATGACGGACACCAGGAAGGGCCGGATTCCCGCCGGCTTGCGAAGAACCAACAGCATGGTGGAGCACATCGCCACGGCGACCCACAGCAGGATGGACACAAGGTGAGGTAGGGTGCCTGGAAAAGCCAACACATTTGCACAAGTGCAATAATCTATCCACAGATAAATAAAAGGTATAACAGACTGCGTACACTAAAGTTGACACTAAAGCTACACCCGTACGTCTACACTATACTAGAATCAAACTATGCAGTTGGCTGTAAGGAGTCATGGTCGCAGAATTTAAGGTTGCTGCTAGTTTGGAGCACACACTGAAGGTCTCGTTGGGGTCTTGAAGTAGAGGGCACCCCACACCACCCACCACCTCCACCCACGCTCGTGGCATGTGGTGCCTATGACATTCCGAACACCTCCGTTTCTGGTTGACATTTTTAGGGTCTGAAAACCGAAGTTTTGCCTGATCGAAAAACCGCATCGGAACGGCACAGCCGACAAATGCCCCGCCCCCGCCCCATCCCCCTCCCATCCGCGATGGCGGCGGAGGAGGCCGGGCGAGCGGACTGGAGCGGCGGCGGCGGGAGCTCACCTTCGTCGCCGTCGTCCCCGAACGGGTAGAAGAGCGCCACCGCCAGGTTGACCAGCACCGCCAGGTTGAAGGAGATGCTGCCCCACAGGGAGATGTGCCGGGAGAACCAGAAGAGAGCCGGGTTGTCTGGCGGACACAGAGAGTCGCTCACACACCGCCGCAGCTACATTCCGCCATTACCATTACTGTCACATTCCCATTACTCCATTACAGGGCAATTACACCATTACAGTCAACCATTACATTTCAATTACACCATTACAGTTAACCATTACAGTTCAATTACACCATTACAGTTCAATCAAACCGTCACAATACATTTACACTATTAAAGTGCAATTACACCATTTAAAATATTTGAAAATATTCACGTGCAATTAAGAATACCGCTAACTGTCATTCACCGTTACCTACGTTGGAGTTACTCAGAAACAACCTGTCACCAAATTAGTTACTACACAGGCATTTTTCAACTACTTGAACTACACAGGTACAGCTGCAACTTAATGTACAGTGTTATCTCCATTTTTATTTTTTTAATTAATTTATTTTTTAAACGGGAAATAGATACTCCAGCAGCGCGCTGAAGGCAGGCAGGCGCTCACTCTGAATGTTCTTCTGCCACCTCATCTCGTTGTAGAGGTCCTCGAACTGCTGGAAGAAGTCGTTGACCTTGCTGCCCTGCTCGTCGCGCTCGGTGCTGGTGAAGACGCGCACCTTGGACTCGTGCGTCAGGTACTCGCAGATGTTGGGCACGGGGAAGACGATCTTCTCCATGGTCCGGTCGCGGCGGACGATCTGCGGGGCCCGAGCGGCACTGCCTTAGCTGCGCTAAACCCGGTTAGCGGTTAGCGGACACGGAAGCTAACGTCCACGAGCGCGTTACTTCGCCTTGTTCATCCAATATTTGTTCATAAATATTTAACTTGTGTATGTATTTCCTTAAGTACAACGCCTGGGACTGTACTGCTGGATGCCATGCAGACCTGGTTCAAATACGTATTTTTTTCGGATTCAAACACTTTTCTGTGCTCTGTTGATCTTGCCTGGTGTAACTGAGCCGGCCAATATGACCAGAAGGCGGGGTTTGCACTTTTTGAGAGTATTTCATTGGTTCCAATACGCCAGACAAGATCAGTAAAGCTTAGAAAAGTATTTGAATCCAAAACAAATACGTATTTGACCCAGGTCTGATACCATGATATAGCTAATGGCAGTAGCTTCAATGGTCTCAGAAAGCATACTTCACTAATCCTTATCCTCCATGGCTGAAACAGCAGCAGATCACAGAGGAAACTGAGGAGGTTTCTGGGCCCTCTCCAGCCACAGCCAACGAGGACGGGAACTTGAGCGCGGAATGAATTATATCTGTGGAGCGAGTGTTATGGGAGGGCCTTGGCCGAGCGACAGAGCGTGATGGGGGGGGGGGGGGGGGGGGGGAGACGGGGTGCGGCGCCGTACCTCGATTTGGGCCGTGTGCTTGGAGTAGTACCGGAGCGCGTCATCGCCCTCGTTGTCGGGATCAAGTCCCGGCCTCAAGCTCTGATGCAGCAGCTTGCTGTGCCGGGCGAGCTGGGGGAGAGGACAGCAGAGCGTTACGATTGGTCGACACACTTCAACAGGCCGTCCGTCACCGGTCAGAGCTCGGTTTCCTGTGTCGCTATTGGTTACATGCCTTACCGAGCCCTTCCAATGATCAAATACTCTTTTTTGCTGTGTTACTGATGGTTAATGCATCCACATAACCATTCACCACAAGACGCAAACCACAGGTAAGCCACAACAACAGAACAGCCAGGTTAAAAAATGCATTAAAAGCAACCACAGAGTTCTGGAATGTTCTTATGGGCTGATGAGTCACGCGTTGACACACCTGTACCAGAGCGGTGGAAAGAAGCAAGGGCGCAGCCAAATGTTCCGAGCTCGTGCCCTTTCACCGCAAAAAAACGTTACGCCTGACGGGTCAGGAGTTTACGAGGACGGCGAGCGGTTTCTCCGGCCGCCCCGACCGCAGGCAGAGGAAGAGGAGGAGGAGGAGGAGGGCGAGAGGGCGTCGCGCCAGCAAAACAAACGAGACGAAACGCGCGCGCGCGAGCGACGCCCCTCTCTCTCCAAAACCCCGACAGGTGGAGAGAGAGAGAGAGAGAGAGAGAGAGGGAGAGACGGAAATACACCGTCTGGCGGCGCCGGCGTCTGAGGCGGGCGAAACGAAGAAGCGGAACCCCCCCGTCGGGCCTGGCGTCCGGCCGCGGCGCGGAGCGAGCGTTTCGCTTCTCCTTTCGCGCCGGCCAGCAGACGACGTCCGACAGGATCCATTTTTTTTTTTTTTTTTCTCCCCACTGAGATTTTTAAAAGATAAAGAAATCTCTCTCGGTTTCAACGACCAGCATCCTTTTGTTAATACTGTGGTTCCACTGTTCACATTTACATTTACGTTACAGGGATTTAGCAGAGACTCTATTCCAGAGTGACTTAAACAGCTTTTTCTTTTTTTACATAGCATAGCATTTCCCATCAGGGAGTACCTGGTGAGCCAGGATGGGGCGGGGCGTACCTGGTGAGCCAGGATGGGGCGGAGCGTACCTGGTGAGCCAGGGTGGGGCGGGGCGTACCTGGTGACCCAGGGTGGGGCGGAGAGTACCTGGTGACCCAGGATGGGGCGAGGCGTACCTGGTGACCCAGGATGGGGCGGGGCATACCTGGTGACCCAGGATGGGGCGGGGCATACCTGGTGACCCAGGATGGGGCGGGGCATACCTGGTGACCCAGCATGGGGCGGAGAGTACCTGGTGACCCAGGATGGGGCGGGGGTGTACCTGGTGACCCAGGATGGGGCGGGGCGTACCTGGTGAGCCAGGATGTAGATGTTGTGACCCACGTCTTTGGGCGTGATGTCGTCTCCTCCGACCTCCCCCTCGCTCTCCACGCCCTGGTTGTACGCCTCCTTCATCACGTCCACCTGGGTGCAAACGTTGCAGTGAGCTTCGCAACCAATCGCATCGCAGTGAGCTTCGCAACCAATCGCTCTGCAGGGAGCTTCACCACCAATCACTATATGCAGTGAGCTTCACAACCAATCGCTTTGCAGTGAGCTTCACAACCAATCGCACTGTAGCGAGCTTCGCAACCAATCGCGTCGCAGAGAGCTTTGCGACCAGTAAAGCACAGCCAGTGCGTCGCTGCCGCCGGCGCCGCGTTAGGCTCCGCCCACTCACCAGCTCGTTGGGCCTCATCTTGTACAGGATCTTCTCGGCGTTCTCGCTGTCGTGACGGCTCTCCATGATGGCCAGGAGCAGCTTGGAGGCGTTGTTCTGCAGGGCGCCACACAAAAAAAAAAAAGAAAGACCCACAAGCTGAATCCCGCCATTCCAAAACCTGCCGGAAGCCTACCTAACAACTCGGGCGTGTGAATTTTCAGGGTTAATCAGGAAATACTGAATTCTCTACAGTACGGTGTGTATGGCATATGCATGCATGCATTTTCTCTACAGTACACATCAATATGCACACCCTAAAGTCTCTGGGACCACTAGCACTTGGTGTTATTGCTGAATGCTCACTCCTATAAGCTATCAGAGAGTGCAAACGCTCTTGATGTCTGTGCTTATGACGCACATAAGTCCTCAGGAAATGCCCGTCCCTAATTGGTGTGGGTGTGACCCAGGGCGACCCCCCCCCCCCGCGCGCGCACCTTCAGCTCCAGCACCAGGTCCATGCGGTGGGTCCCGAGGGGGTTGATGGGGTTCACGATGAGGGCGATGATGATATCGATGCCGTTGGACTCGTGCTTGGCGATGCAGGTCTGGGGAAAAGGGGGGGGGGGGTCAGAAGGATAGGGCATATTTCAACAGGGCGGAGCTAGGATGGAGGACAGCAGGTGGAGCTAAGATGGATGTGAGCCAGGGTATGAAAGCAGGTGTAAGTGAGCAGGGGGGGATGGGGTCAGAAGGATAGGGCATATTTCAACAGGGTGGAGATAGGATGGAGGACAGCAGGTGGAGCTAAGATGGATGTGAGCCAGGGTATGAAAGCAGGTATAAGTGAGCAGGTTTAAATGGACAGGTGTAAGTGAGCAGGTTTAAATGGGCAGGTATAAGTGAGCAGGTATAAGGGAGCAGGTTTAAATGGGCAGGTGTAAGTGAGCAGGTTTAAATGGGCAGGTATAAGTGAGCAGGTATAAGGGAGCAGGTTTAAATGGGCAGGTGTAAGTGAGCAGGTTTAAATGGGCAGGTATAAGTGAGCAGGTATAAGGGAGCAGGTTTAAATGGGCAGGTATAAGTGAGCAGGTTTAATTGAGCGAGTGTAAACGAGCGGGTTTAGGGTACCTGGTTCTCATGGCAGGGCCCTTGGCAGTACTCGGTGATGGTCTCGAGGGTTTGCTTGACCAGGTCCACGTTCCTCTCGTTAATGTAGAGCCCCAGGAGGCCCAGCCCACCAGTGGTGCTGCCGCAGATGCAGTCCAGGAACTGCAGGGTCTCGCACACCAGGTTGTAATTGGTCTTGTTGTTCTGGTTCCGTAGAAAATTCTGGGTGGGTAAAAAAAAAAAAAAAAAAAAAAAAAAAAAAATCGGCATAAAATCTGACACAACACCAAGAGCCGAGCGGTTCATAGGAAGCAATGGATCGACGCTCGACTGGCAAACCAGTGCATGAGCCGGTTCAGTTGGACGGGACTGCAATCTCAACGTGGCTTCACCTGCAGGTCCCGGTTGTGGTTCTCGCAGAGCAGCTGCAGGTAGCGCAGGATGGGCTTCATTATGGAGATGGCTGGGCTCATCTGGGCTTCCTCCCGCGACTCCTCCGGCCCGCCCCCCTCTCCACCCGCGCCAATCATGTCCAGGTCCGGGTCGATCTCCTTGCGGAAGGTGGAGTAGGCCTTGGATGTGGCGGAAGAGGCCTCTCTGAGCTGGCCCTTCATGTCCTGCTTCAGATGCAGGCCGGAGTCTCGCCCTGCACAGATGGACAGGACATACGCTCCCTTAACCCGCCTAAGAAGACTAAAGCCATCTGCGCATTATGGTATGTCTTTTCACTTAGAGTACCTGCATACACTATATGATCAAAAGAGTTGTGTCAAGAATGGTGTGGAAGAACTTGATTGGCCTGGCACAGAGCCCTGACCTCAATGCCATACAACATCAATCCACCCAGACACTACTGAGGCGGTGTGCATTGGGGTTTAGACTCTGAGGAGGTGTGGTGGATCTGTGTTCAGACTCCAGTAAGGAGGTGGGGATCGGAGGAGGCGTTTGGGTTAAGACGTGAGGAGGTGGAGATCAGTGGAAGCATTTGGGTTAAGACGTGAGGAGGTGGAGATCAGTGGAGGCGTTTGGGTTAAGACGTGAGGAGGTGGAGATCAGTGGAGGCGTTTGGGTTAAGACGTGAGGAGGTGGAGATCAGTGGAGGCGTTTGGGTTAAGATGTGAGGAGGTGGTGGGGGGGAGGCGTTTGGGTTAAGACGTGAGGAGGTGGAGATTGGAGGAGGTGTTTGGGTTAAGACGTGAGGAGGTGGAGATTGGAGGAGGCGTTTGGGTTAAGACGTGAGGAGGTGGTGGGGGGAGGAGGCGTTTGGGTTAAGACGTGAGGAGGTGGAGATTGGAGGAGGCGTTTGGGTTAAGACGTGAGGAGGTGGTGGGGGGGAGGTGCGGACCTGGTTTCTTGTAGCGGGTGGTGGTGGTCTCCCCATCTTCGTCCCTCTTCCTGCAGGTCACCTCGAACATGTTGACGGAGACGGTGGAGCGGATCTCCTGCTGGGCCAGCTTCATGCGGTCATAGAAAACCTTGAAGAACTTCTCCGACTTCTTCTGCTCATGAAGCTGGTGGTAAAAGGAATTCTGGGACAGCGAGGGGGAGTGGGGGGTTAAAGATCGGAGTTTGAACTCAGACACCAGCCATGAAAGGATTTAGAGATCCCCATGTTTCGGAGCTCAACACTGACAAAGCAAATGCCTCCCCCCAGGCTACAAAGTTTTTTTAATAACTACCGCACGCATGTATTGTAAAACACTGAGCACAGACTAACCCCCCCCCCCTACCCAACGAAAAAAGGTTTGACGTGATGAAGCAACGCAGTGGTCTCCGAAAAATAAAAATCTGCATATCCGTGGCGAAAGACGTCCCTAAGACGATCGACATACAAGCAGTAGTTGTTGCCGTTCTCGTTGTATTAGTGTTAATCAGTTTAACCTTCAGGGTCCAAGTTGAACTATGCGGTTGTTCCCTGCACTTGGACCGGTACTTCTCTCTAGGGTTTTCGTCACACTTGTTCCTGGTTATGGTTATACACTTTGTTGTACGTCGCTCTGGATAAGAGCGTCTGCCAAATGCCTGTAATGTAATGTAATGTCTTGAACACACTGTTCGATGCTAGCTGTCGTTCAGCTCGTTAAGACCGATACATTGGCAATACATTACTGAATGTGCTGCCAAGTTGGCTACTGGCCTGATAAATAAATACAATTCCGTTTCTTCCCGTTGCACTCTTAAGATCAGGAGCGCTACACAGAATTACTGACATTGTCCTTCTTTAACTGGATGTACAGCAAGCCACCTTAGCCAACATCAGCTGGGTTAGCTAAAATGGACAAAAGCCAGCTAAACCATTATCCAAGACAGCTACTCACCGACTCCTAGCAAACACTGACAAATAGCTATCCATCAGAATGCTCTGAAACACAGCTGGTCACATTTAACAGGCCAGTAGCCAACTTGGCTTAATCCGTGTTGATCGATGATCAGTACCTGGATCTGCCGGTTCCCGCCCTTCAGGAGGCTTATGCCCAGAAGGATGCTCTCCTCGAACACGCGGTCGTTCTTGGTGCTGACGATGAGGTCCACCACCAGCTCCGAGGCGCCCACGCTGTCCAGCAGGCACTGGATGTCCGCCGTGCAGGGTCCGCACCGGTCCGCGTCCGGCCCCGGGGAGCCCCCTGCCCAAAGCCGCACCCGCCGTTACATTCACATCGACATTTTGGGTTTATTTTATCCAAAGCGACGTACAAAAAAAAGTGCATATCGCGGTCATTGGGACCGCTACAAAAACACAGGTTGGATAAGGCGCAGTACTCATGTTACACGTACCTCCATTCCAGCACTTATTGTCATTTGTATTTTTTCATCCCAATATTGTAGCTTGTTCTCCCCCCCCCCCCCCCCCCCCAGTTTGGCTTGGCATAAGTTCGGTCAGAACAATGTTCACTGCATGAACCGAACTGTGTCCTCGGCTACAAATAAACCGTTCTAAAATGAGTGGCATGAAAGAGGGGTCAAGGTGAAGACAAGAGCACGTGAACCCCTAGATGGAGAACACCGCCCATTTCGATTTTGGCACTCACCTCCTCCCGAAGGTTTGGAGTATCCTCCGGAGGCGCTGTTCCCGTCGGATTTGGAGGGGCTTCTGAAGTATCGCGTGAGGAGGATTTTCCTTAAACCGTTCCCCTGTTTCCAGAGAGGAAAGGCAATCCTATCAGTGTCACGCGGTATCAGTGTGTTTTTTCCGGACTACGAAACGACCGTCAGGCTGGAGAACCACTGAACAGACTGCAGCTGCTTATGGTCACGCGATCAATATTTACACGCTTAGGATTATGCACGTGTTCCATAAATTCAGCTGAACAACTAGATCTCCAAAAAAAATAAATAAATAAATAAATACACATTACTATACCAACGATCGTTTCCTTGGTTACAACTTAGAAAATAAATAGC
>CM045901.1:10342131-10462131 GCA_025169545.1 Anguilla japonica | reverse complement strand
TTATTTAGGGCTAAAAATCAGTTCTACAGGAAACTTCAACATTGCAGTGAATGAACTAAGGGAGAAAGCACGCAGGGCCTTCTATGCCATAAAACGACAAATTTGTGTAGAGATTCCAATTAGAATTTGGCTTAAAATCTTTGGAGCTGTAATTGAACCAATTGCTCTTTATGGCAGTGAAGTGTGGGGTCCACTCATCAGTCAAGAATTTGGCAAATGGGACAAACATCCAATTGAAACCCTGCATGCAGAATTCTGTAAACATATCCTGAAATTACATAGAAACACAACAAACAATGCATGCAGGGCAGAATTAGGCCAATACCCATTACTTATCAAAATACAAAAAAGGTCAATCAAATTTTGGAAGCACCTAAAACAAAGTGACCCCCACTCACATCAATACAAAGCCCTGCAATACCAAGAGTTGAGCAAAGCAAACAATCCCCTCACTCAGCTGGTCCTGAGCCTTAGTTCCCCACACATACTAACACACACTAACACCTCACCTGCTCAGGATCAGAACAAAACTACAAACATAATTAGAATAAACCAAATTGCAACACAGCTGAAACAGAATTATATAACCTACTGGGAAACTAAAACAAAATTGCAAAGTAAAATGAAATGTTATTTGGCCCTAAAAAGACAGTATGCTGTAGCGAACTACCTGACCACAGTTACTGACAAAAAACTGAGAACCACCTTGACGAGGTACAGACTCAGCGAACACCACTTAGCCATAGAAACTGGCAGGCACAGAAAATCATGGTTGCCAGAAGAAAAAAGATTGTGCCAACAATGCAAAGGCAACCAAATTGAAACTGAAAAACACTTCCTAATGGAATGCACAAAATTTGACCAAATTCGGCAAAAATTCTACCAAAAAATAATCCAGAAATATCCCCAATTCAATGATAAACCCAATGACGATAGATTACCCTACCTATTAGGAGAAGAAAAAGGTTGCTGCATACTAGCAGCACAATTTGTGTTCTCTTGCCATACTCTGAGGGACAGTATGTGACCACCTCATGCACACATTTACACACAGCATACACGCGTACAAGCCGACACATAATATTCACTCATGCACACAACACACAGATAGTCAGACACACACACACACACACACCTAACATCACTTACTGATATTTTTGTATATATTTTTATATTTTTTGTATAACGGATTAATTGTATATAGTTGTATGTTATAACCACTGCTTTGGCAACACAAGTGCCTATATTTGTCATGCCAATAAAGCACCTTGAAATTGAAATTGAAATTGAGAGAGAGAGAGGGAGAGAGAGAGAGAGAGAGATGCAGACAGAGGGAGAGAGAGAGAGGGAGAGAGTTAGAGAACATGACCAGCCTAGAAAGGGAAAGAGAGAGAGAAAGAGAGAGTGTGTTAGAGACAGAGAAAGAGAGAGAGAGAGAGAGAAACAGGGACACAGACAGCAGGAGAGAGAGAGAGGGAGAGAGTTAGAGAACATGACCAGCCTAGAAAGGGAGAACGGGAGATAGGGAGAGAGAGAGAGAGAGAGAGAGAGAGGGAGAGAGAGAGGAGACAGAGAGGGGAGAGAGGGGGGAACATGGCCAGCCTCGTGACAGTGGGCTCAGACACTGCAGACTGTTGCGTAACAGGCCTGCAGTTGGCCACGCCCCCTGTCGCCTCATGGGCTCAGCTGACGGCTGCTCTCCCAATCCCGCCCGACGACTGCTGGCAGCTCTCCCAGCGCTCACATGGCCAGTCACATGACCCAGAGCTCCCCCTGGGAAAGCACCGTCCTCTCTTCACCTCTTCAGTCTCTCTTTTTCTCGCCCCCCCCCCCCTTTGTCTCACTCTACCCCCCCCCCCCCCCCCTCCCCTCCCCTCCCGTTCTCACTCGCACTCTCCTCTCCAGGGCACAAAGTCAGACAGCAGCGCCACTCTGAGGGCAACACACACACACACGCGCACACGCACACGCACACACGCACACACGCGCACGCACGTGCACATCCACGCATGTGCCCACACACATGCACACACAAACAGTTACACACAGGCACACACACGCACATGCACACACTCATACATACACAAACAGGCGTGCACACGCACACTGGCACACGCACACACAAACAGGTACACAACCACACACATACACACTCACACACTGCCAGGCCCTGAGCTCAGAGTCACCGTACCTGTGCTTTTTAACATATTAGTCAACGAAGGAAGGTTGACTAATATGTCAGGTGACTGACAGAAGGCCAATTGGGAATGGCGCTTGGGTCTTCAGAGGGTCACTGTAAAAGATATTTCAAACGCATCTTATTCACGAGGACAGCCAGCATCCCCAGGTCAGGTTCTGACCAGGTCACCTCTTGGTGCACATTAATCTTTCATTTCCTCCGGTCACCACTTTAGAGAAATTAAAAGCTGCAAAATCCTTTCCGACATTTCGAGCATTTGCCTTTCAAGCTTTTGCCTTTTCTTGGAACGGTCTTTCATGATATTGTCTTCATGTCCTTGTTCAGGCTACACACTTGTATGAATAGTTTAGGATCTTCGGAGGGGTTTTATGTGTTGCCCGCTCCACTCTTTGTATCGTCTGTTTTCCACCCGTAGAAGGGGGCCGACCCAGCACAGGACCTAACCCAGCACAGGAGCTGCTGACCCAGCACAGCCCACAAATAAAACCTGGATACCACCTGACGCATCTCCTCGCCATCTCGTCGAGCCCTCTGTCCAACTTTTAAACTGCATCGAGCGGCACTTTTTTTGACCTTTGACCTTTTCAGGAAGCGGCAGTGTCACGAGCGCGATGCTCACGCGCGGGGAACCCGCCGCTAGCCGGGCTTCTGAGGGCCGTGCCTGTGTGGAATGCTAATCGTTAGCGTCGCCAGGCGACAGACCGCGCGCTCGCCTCACCTAACACGGCTCCCTCTTCACCCTCGTACGGGTCGTACTTCTGAGCCCCAAGTGACCCAAACCTCCCCCCATTTCGAACGTACACGCGGCACTCGAAATACCTCTGATTGGCTCATAATTAAGGCCACTCCAAACCCTCGAACGAACACAGGCATTTATGCGCTAAAGGAATTTTCCAGCATTTTTTTAAAGCTTTGGATAATTCAAAAGTGCCAGACAGACACTACCATCGCACCACATCGAAAGCCGCTGCTACTTTGTCAAAATGAGCAGGGAAAGTTGTAACACTGTTGCTGAGGTGTCTTTACAACTAGGTGCACCAGGGTCTTGATGCACCTGCGTAGGACATGGAAATAAAGCATGAAATTATTTTCTACTACTAATAAAGCACGAGTTCACATGTAATACCCTGCTTGGTGGATGGTACAAGAATGAACCAATTAATTAGCTCAGAATTGCTAGTAATTAGACAGAATTAAACACATAGTAGACACACAAGACTCTGCATTACTGCACATGCCCTGCTTACAAAATCAGCATACAGAGAGACCAGGGTGCACAGGTGGGCCCCAGGACCGGAGTCTGAGAGCCACTGGGTCTAGAGCAGGGGTTCCCAAGCCTGTCCTTGGTGACCCCCAGACGGACCGACGCAACTCGTATCAGACACGGATGAGATGAGACACATTAAGTACACGGATCCAGCTGAGGGGGTACCGGAGGAGAGGTTTTGGGAACCCCTGGAACACAGGGCCAGTGTGCCTCCGTCTAGCTCCCCAGTGGGGAAGAAAAGACCCTCAAACGGAGGGAGAGGGGGGAAAAAAGAAATCTGGAGATGAACCCGGCTATAGAGGGGGAGCCCGTCCCCCGCCGGCCGGCCTGGTGTAACAGTGAAGACGAGGTGAACGGTAACAGAAGCACAAAGACGGATCGCTCAGAGCAGACGGCAGAAGCACCGTTTCCCTGCGAAGGCTGCGCATTGGTGGCAGTCACGTACGGGCATCTCAGTGCCTGTCCTCGCCTCGTCCCCAGACAAGAGTGCAAACGGGGTACGCCGCGAAAGGAGGGGGGGGCGGGGCTGCGGAGCTCGGCTTTACCGCGGTATCGATCCCCCCCCCCCCCCCCCCCCCCCGCCAGCTCCGCGCGCGAGCGAGCTCACGCCTCCGTCTGTCCTCATGCGCCTCCTCGGCCGCTTATGTAACCGCGGAGACGCTAAATCCGGTGCTCCCCGCAGCCGGAATACTGATGACGGGGAGCCCCCCCCCCCCTTTTCCCTTTCCCTCACCCTCCCCCCCCCGAGCACGCGCATGCGCCGTTAAGCCGCTCTGACCCCCCCCCCGCCTCCCCGCCGCGTCTGAGAAGGCTCCTCACAACAATATCGCCGGCGACTGCAGTTTCCCACACTGAGCGCGCTCCGCCGCAGCCGCCGCCGCCGCGCTGGCACAAGCGCTAACGTTCCGATGTCATCCGGAACACCGCTAACTGTCCCGACTACGACGCGCCCAGCAACCGCGGCCGGAACGATCCGGCGTCCCCGTTAAGGTTAACCAGTGCACAAGACACGAGGGGCATTCGTCTTTAAACGGAATATCGATTCACGTCAGGACTCGCGTATCAGGAATATACATCCCCGCCCAGAAAAAAAATATACGGTTGTGCGTTTTATTTTTCATACAATTTCGGGTCGTAATTCTCTAGCGAGAATATAATGAGGGCAAGATCTTTTTTAAAAAAAAAAATGCATTACGACTGTCTTTAAATCTGAGACGGTCTGTAGACAGAATAAATGTAAGAAAGCCACACACAATGAAGCAGAGTTTATTAGGCTTGTTGATTAAGCAGTGTGGGGGTAATGGTTAGAGAAGTGGACTTGATTCCTAGCTGATTTACTGACATCAAGCAAGGTACTCGACCTGGGCTGCTCCAGTAAACCTCCAGCGGTACAAATGGATTGCATGTAAAATATTGTAAGCCATAAAAATAATAATGTGCACTAGGCGGCCAAAAGTATGTGGACACCTGAACATCACACCCAAATGCGCTCGTTGAGCATCGCATTCCAAAACCATGGGGAGTAATGTGGAGTTGGGCCCCCTTTTGCTGCTGTAACAGCCTCCACTCTTCTGGAAAGAGTTTCCACTAAATTATGGAACATTGCTGTGGGGGAATCACTTCCATTCAGCTACAAGAGTGAGGTCAGGCACTGATGTCGCGAGATAAGGTCTCGCTCGCAGCTGGCGTTCCAATTCAGACAAAAGGTGTGAGGGCAGAGCTCTGTGCAGGCCAGCCATGTTCTTCCACACCATACTCGGCAAACCACTTTTGCGTGGATCTTGCTTTGTGCACGGCGGCACTGTCATGCTGAAACGGGAAAGGGTCCTCCCCAAACTGTTGCCACAAAGCTGGAAGCGCACAATTCTCTAGAACATCATTGTGTGCTGTAGCTTTGAGGTTTCCCTTCACTGGAACTAAGGGGCCCAAGCCCAAACCTCGAAAAAAATTCTGATGTATTAGGACTACCGATCCCACAGAGGGACCTTAGAGCATCTCAAATGCCTGATGAGATCAGAACTGGGTCACATATACATATTTGGTTTGGATTCAAATACTTTTCTGTGCTCTGTTGATCTTGCCTGGCGTAACTTGAGCCAGCCAATATGACCAGAAGGCGGGGTTTCACTTTTTTGAGAGTATTTCATTGGTTTTAATACATCAGACAAGATCAGTAAAGCGTAGAAAATAGTATTTGAATCCAAAACGAATACGTACTATCTGGACAGGCATTTCCTCTCCGCTCGTCCGCGTAACCTCGGTTACGGTACGGACGGCGACGTAACAAACCCAACGCAAACGTTTTCGCGCGCGGCTTTCACGGGCGCGCAATTCCGCACGGTGCTCACCGGCTCCTCGAAGGTCTCCTTCTTGTCCAGCATCTTGCACAGGGTCTGCAGGACTTTGATGCACAGCTTCTCCTCCTTGTCCATCAGCTTCTTGGTGTGTTTGATCAGTCTGGATGAGAGAGAGAGTAGAGTCACGGCACTTCCTTCACCTAGTGTCCCTACCTTCAACAGAACTGAAATACTGCATCAACAACATTTCAATTCAG
Source organism: Anguilla japonica (assembly GCA_025169545.1). Lineage (NCBI taxonomy): Eukaryota > Metazoa > Chordata > Actinopteri > Anguilliformes > Anguillidae > Anguilla > Anguilla japonica. The sequence continues at coordinate 10,456,110 of CM045901.1, read as the reverse complement.
GCTTATTGAACTGAAATACTGCATCAACAACATTTCAATTCAGACTTATTGATGAATCAAGGCTGTACTGTGGGTAAGGGCACTAGGAGAGACAGAGTGCACACAGAACTGTGGATAAGGGCACTAGGAGAGACAGAGTGCACACTGTAGTGTGGGTAAGGGCACTAGGAGAGAGAGAGTGCACACTACTGTGGATAAGGACACTAGGAGAGACAGAGTGCACACTGTACTGTGGGTAAGGGCACTAGGAGAGACAGAGTGCACACTACTGTGGGTAAGGGCACTAGGACGCTCACTTGGACATGAAGGCTCCGCTCTCACAGCGAAACCGGGCCGCCTCGGGGAACAGGAGCTCCGGGCTGTGCAGAACGTCCACCAGCACCGAGAACTCCGCCTGCACTTTGGGATGGAACTGCTCCTCCAGACAGGAAACTACACCCTGAGAGCAGAGTGTACACTTAGATACACACTCACCACACTGCTCCGTACATACACACACTCCCTCACACACACACACACACAGCCTCCACACACACATCCCCACACACACACACACTCACACACACGTCCCCACACGCACACACACACACACACACACGTCCCCACACACACACACACACACACACACACACACACACTCACACTCACATACCTGCTGTTTCTCGATGATGCTCTTGTAGTCGGGGGCCCCCAGCGGCTCCTTGCGGGGCCCGGCCCGGGCGGTCATGCGCCAGCCCTTGGCGGCCCGCTGCACCATGTTGGTGTGCGTCTTCAGGGACAGCGTGTTCACCTGGCTGTCCAGGTCCACCGGCACGGCCATGGCCCGGTTCTTCGCTGCAGAGCACAAGGGAGCAGCTAGCGCCTGGTTCGTTTCCCCCCCCCCCCCCCCCCCACCGTGATGAAGCTGTTGCCTTATTCCCCACTCAGGTATCACCTCCGCATAGAGCAAGATGTGGCCTGTGACTCAAACATGGATCAATGCTACTGGAAGGGAGTACCATAATAGGGCAATTTCCTTCCATATTCCTACAGGGAAGGGGCCTGCAAATACAGCATGCTCCAACATTTTTAAGATGTGTAATAACACAATTTATAAAAATTCCGGGAAGAAATTGATTGATGATGACTGTAGCATGTGCATATCAAGGCCAGTCAGCAATAATTTCCAAGAAGATTCTGTAAAAAAAAAAAAATTGTGAATAATTTTTCATTTGAGTGGGACTAAAACTGTTAGTTTTCGATGACTAAAACCAGACTAAAATATTCAAATGAGTAAAACTAAAAATTTACACCGTTTCAGATGTCAAATGTCTCCAGAGCAAATAGTATTCAGCTTTGTTACTGAACACGACAACTTGCTAAAATTCAGCGTGACGCACCCACATCCGCAAGCGTCTTGATGCAGCCCTCGATGTTGGATTTCTGCGGCGAAGTGATCCAGGTGCAGTTGTAGATCCTGAAGGCAGACTGCAGAAGCTGGATGAAGATGGGCTGGTGGGTCTATGGGTGGGGGGGAGGGGGGGGGAGGAGTACAGTCAAAATGCTGTGGAGTCTAAAACAGGAGTCACAGTCTGGGAGAGAGGAGTCACAGTCTGGGACTGAGGAGTCAGTTTGGTACAGTCTGCTAAGGGGACATCCCTGTAGGGCAGGGGTTTTAAACCTTTTCTGATTCCAGGGACCCCCAACCCAAGCACAAAGGCATATAGTTCTATTTATATCACTATATTCTAAAAAAGATTATATATTTTTTAATATTTCCCCAAATCGACATATAGTCCCCTCCTACAGTACCTTCAGTAACCCCTAGGGGTCCACAGATGCCCTGCTGGAGAGCCAGGCAGCAGGGTAAACCGTGACCATGACAGTACCTGCAGGCTGGAGTTGCTGACCGAGAACTGGGAGCTGAAGAACCCTTTGACGATGGCCATGACGGTCTCCGTCACGTATCTCTCCAGAGCAGTGTCCGCGTGCTTCCTGTCCGTAGTGCTGTTGCACACCTGGAGGGACCCACACACATCTTCACACACCTGACAAACCTCTGCAAACCGCCAAGATGGATCCCCCAACCTTCAGAATAAGCTTCGACTACCCTATTATTCACATTACGCACCGTTAGCAGACGCTCTTATCCAGAGCAACGTGCGATACAGGAGAAGCACTAGCCAATGTACCTGAATAAGATCAGCCACGGGACTGAACAACATTCCCCAGATCAGCGAGCAAACAGGAAATATCACTTAAAAAAAAAAAAAAGAACTAGCGCGTGCTAACTATGCTATGAACTAAAATACAAATTCTACACAGACTACATCCATGCCAAAGCCCCACGAGAAACACAAAAACAAAAAAAATCTAATCAAAAACCGTAGAAATACCATTGATTTGAACCGACCCATTTATTGATTCAGTATGTACTGAAGTTAGCACGGAACTCAGCCAGCCAGAGCAATACAACATTGTAAAAAAAAAAAAAAAAAAGATGAACAGTCTGAGCCCTGCTGGGGGCAGTCGCTAAGGAGACGCTAACTCCATAGGCTGGGGGGGGGGGGGGGCTCACCCGGGCCATGTCGATGAGGAAGTTCTCAAAGAGCTTCCAGATGTGGTTGCTGGTGTAGATCTCCTTCATCTCCACCTCCGTGTCCACGTAGCAGTGGTTCACGAAGTTGACGTACGCGGTCTTCACCTGGGGAACGGACGATGCCCAGAGTTAACTCGTTTTCCCACGATGTTTTGCGTGGTTTGCCCTGTTCGCACATAGGTCTTCCATAGCGAAAAAAAATCTGTGTCGAGCCTGTTCACACATGACATGACCATTCCGGATAGATTAGGTAAGGCGGGACGCTATGTATGATGTCAAGTGCCAATTTTCTCGTAATGTCACTACTACACAACACATTTTCTCTACAGGTAGCGCGTTGGATTCACAAAGACGCGAGGGAGGTGTTAGAAGAACCTTGGATGAAATGATGAAAAAGTGAAGAGAAGTAGAGATGAATCCAAGGCAGCAAGGCTCCATAGACAGAGACATTATATGCGGCTAAAGGCTACAGCATTCACTGCAGTGGCGGCTGCTGAGCTGTAAATTGAGGAGGCTGAAAGCGTCCTCTTCGAGTGACTACTGGTCTCGAGCCACTGACTCACAAGAGTAATTCAGGTACGTTTCTCGGCCTGCCCTCGCGAGGCAGAGTCGACGTTTACCTCGGGTATGCAGTCGTCGTGGGTGACCACCTTGACGATGTCGTCGAGGGGCAGCAGCGAGTTGCACTTGAGCTCGGTGTAGACGTTCTTGCCCTCGGTGCAGGCGGCGAGCAGCTCCACCAGTGTGTTGTGGTAGGCCAGCGGGCTGTTGGCGTCGGCCCGCTCCCGCTCCGAGCTCATCATCTGCAGGAGCACCGGGAAGGAGGCCCGGTCGTTGTAGAAGACCAGCACCTCCTCGCCCGCGGTCACCAGCTGGGGGACGGGAGCCGCAAAACAAACGCCGTCAGGCGGTCAGGAGCCGGTAGGTGTGGTCAGGGTGTGGTCAGGTGTCAGTCAGCCATATAAAGCCATATCACCATTTTTTTTTTTTTTTTTTTTTTTTCTCACACAGATGCAAAACTTTTTTCAAGCCTGGTAGATTTTACCATATAATAACATTTCACACTTCCTTTAACCGGGGGCAAATCAGCAGTCTGGATATCCTCATAGCCATAGCCATCTCCAGAGTTCTCACTTCTCAAGAAGTTGGTGGTACTCCTGATCAGCACCCGGGTTAAAGTAATGTTGGCTCTACCCCAAACCCAGGTGTGAAATGAGGCTTAGCCCGGGGATGTAAACATTCCAGCACCTTCTTAACCCAGGGCTCAACGCTGCGAAATTGATAACTGAGACTGAAAATCATTGCTTTTCATAAATCACAGAGTTAGCTCCTTTCTTGTATAGGAAACACTGATGCAAAGGCAAGGTTATCAGGCCAATCCTTTCCCATAAAGACAGGTGGGTGGAGCGCTGTAACTTCCAGTACACTGAAAACTCACAAGGTCCTCAAATGTGATAAAAATACACAACTTCACACATTCACACACACACACACACACACACACACACACACAACACACACGTACACACACACAAAAGCATACATAATTAAGAATCATGAAGTTGTTCAGGAATAAAAGCCCCCCCCCCCCCTCCCCTGCCTGTTGCCACGACAACGACCTCTCACCTCGGTCATGACCTTGTCCTGGCACTTCTTCACGTACTTGCCGTCGGCCTTGACGACGGTCTGCAGGAAGCGCAGGTACTGCACGTGGCGGCCGTGCGTCTCGATGCAGTGCACGAAGTGGTGCACCACCCGGTCGCTGATCTCGTTGCACAGGTGGTAGTTGTTCATGAAGATGTAGCGCATGGTCTCGGCCTTCCAGGAGCTGGGGCGGGTTGTAGGGTTTTAGTTTCACTGAGCATGGTTCACGTTTTTAACATAACCTAACATAACGTAACAAAAGGTTGCCATTTTCCTACTGCTACAGTGTAGACCTAGCGCTCAGCTTACCAACAACGTAACCCTACGCACCCCTGGTGTGGGGAAGAGGAGAGGTCTACACACCCCTGGTATGAGGAAGAGGAGAGGTCTAAGCACCCCTGGTGTGAGGAAGAGGAGAGGTGTACGCACCCCTGGTGTGAGGAAGAGGTTGAGGTGCTTGTGGAGGAGGACTTGGTTCTGGGGGTTTCCTCTACAGAAGCTCTGCAGGAAGCCGTGAGCCAGGTTCATGATCTCGTTCATCTTCTGGTCAGTCTGTGGGGAAGCGCACAGTGGGCTAGCACCAGCACGGCTATCACCTAGCAGAGCTAGTACCAACACAGCAATCACCCGCATGGCTAGTATTAGCACAGCTATCATCCAGCAGGGCTAGCATTAGCGGTTACCTTCTCATAGGGGATCTGCAGCAGGTCCAGCACCACAGTGTGGGCCCCCATGTTCTTCAGGAGCCTCTGCTGCTGCACCCGGCTCTTCTTACTGGGATAGCACAGCTTGCTGAGCCGCAGCAGGATCTGAAAAGCAGTGTTTTGTACCAGGAAATGCGAGGAGAACATCAAGCCGTGCAAGAGGCCAGACACCGCAGGTCAGCGAAAAGAGGACTCCATCATTCAAAAAGTTGTGAATTTTCCAAAGGATGTAATAATCTTAATTTTAATTTTAGTCAGTCAGCAAAATGAATGGGCCAAGGAATCTGTGTTATCTTGCTTGCCAAGTACTGCTAACGTAAGCCAGTGACTGACAGGTGTTCGAACGGGCGCCACGGCAGCTGCTCACCTCCTTGACGATGTTGTAGTTGTTCGCTTTGTTGCTGTCGATCTGAGGCTTGATGTTCCCGTCCTGCACTGGACTCAGGATCCCGTTTCCTGTCAATTTGAAGGACAAACAGCAGGAATGTGTTCGGAATACAGGCACTCTGGGTAATGTGTTCGGAACGCAGGCACTCTGGGTAATGTGTTCGGAATACAGGCTCCCTGGGTAATGTGTTCGGATACACGCTGCCCCTTTAATGCGTGGTATAGTCTCTTATACATGCACCTACACTAAGGAAGCAATTGAACACGCCTGTGACTGATCAGACCTGAAATGGGGGGGGGGGGGGGGTGTCTTTATAAAAAGTGCTGCACCCTTAAATAAAAGCTGAGAATCTGCTCCTTAACCACAAGTGAATCTAAAATTGTGGAGTCTCAAACATTGTGGAGCTCACAAATGTACATACACACACTTTTCTCTCTTCTAACAGAGCAGAGCCCTGTGAACTTGACAGCATTACGGGGATGGCCTGCAGGGGGCGCACCTCGGCGTTCTGCTCCTTGCCCTGGCCGTCCCCCAGCTCCACGCTGCCGTAGCCGCCGCTCTTCTCCACCCAGAGCTCCGACTTCTCCACCGTCAGCCGCAGCTGGTCCAGGTCGGCCTTGATCTGCTTGTAGTTCTCCACGTCCTGCTCCGACACCAGCAGCTGGACCTGCGGCGGGCGAGACGCAAGCGGCGTCAGGCCGCGGCGCTACGCTCGTCGCGCTGACCTGGCCTCCGTCGGAGGACTGCTCCTCAAACTCGGTCCTGGGGGACCCCCCTTGTGTAACGTTGGTGTCTGGTACAGCCAACCTGCCGCTCAATTAAGGTTGTTAAGCTACATGTGTTTAAATTCTTTCAGAATTTTTTTTTTCCTTAAACTTATGTTTTATGGTTTGGCTCGTTACTGTTTGCTCTGCTGATGACTTCCTCATCATTATCTACACAGATTGGCCAGTTTCAGTGGCCAAGCATCCACATTTTCACCAAATAGGAGCCTAATTGATTCAGACAAGATCAGTAGAGCGTAGAAAAGTATTTGAATCCACAACAAATACATATTTGACCCAGGTCTGGTCTGTTGCTGCTCGGCACGCAAAAGGTCTTGTGAACGCTTAAAACCGGAAAGGATCCAAGAGCGGCTGGTTTTACATTTGCCCCGCCCCCAGGAAGATCTATGAAAAAAGAATGTGATTGTGAAGGAGGCGCGGGGCGCTAAGGACAGCCAGCCCTTGAAGTCTCAGTCTCGTCCCGAGCGTGCCGTCTCGCCCAATCCACCTGACGGGGCTGCCCCGTTGACAAGGGTGACCATTGTACAGCCGTTGCTATGGGAACAGTGAAATAATAGCAAGGCTGTATGCAACCACCTACACTTGCTATTAGGCTGTTATATTCCAATTACGAGTAAAATGGCTGCTAGTTAAATGGGGCCTCAGAGTGCTTCTCGACACACGTGTACATGTGAGGGTGCGTGTGTGTGTGGCAGCAGGTGAGTCACGTTTTGTTGAATGCCAATTAGCAGTATGTGTCAGTTATAAAATAGATGTAACAATCTACTTTGATGCACAGGTTTCCAAACCAACATGAGAAACTCCAATAAGGGTTTCAGTAATTTCAATTTGTATTTTCTTTTAATCATCACTGGTCAGAGGGTCGCCGGTTCGATCCCCCGCCCTGGGCGTGTCGAAGTGTCCCTGAGCGAGACACCTAACCCCTAATTGCTCCCAACGAGGAGATTGGTACCTTGCATGGCAGCCTTTCATCATTGGTGTGTGAGTGTGTGTGTGTGAATGGGTGAATGAGAGCCATCAATTGTAAAGCACTTTGGCTAAAAGCGCTATATAAATGCAGTCCATTTACCATTTGGTCCGCCTGCACCCACACAGTGACTACTGCAGGCGAAGCGTTCCCTCTGGGTCACATGGGCCTTCTGCTCCTGCTTGGTGGTACTGCCGTTTCTGAGACTAACGCTGATACTGACCGCTTTTGCTAGCCGCTCTGGGTAAGAGCACTCGGAAAGCGACCGCGGCATAAAGTGTGCGCTTTCCCCTCACGCACTTGCCTGTAAGATGGCGGCCATTTCCTGTACCGCAGGTGACCATTTCCTGTACTGCAGGTGGCCCATTTCCTGTACTGCAGGTGACCACTTCCTGTACTGCAGGTGCCTATTTCCTGGCTACGTGTTACAGTATAATGCGCCGGACCAGAAAGGCGTATCTCTCTCGCTGGCAGTGCTTTCCCGCGGACGCCGCGGCCTGTCTCCGGGCGGGGACGGTACGATGGCGTCCTCAGGAAGCCTCGCGCATTTCGGCGCAACCTACCCCTGGGGGGGGGACACGCCCGAACGGCACCGACAGCGGACCCCCCCCCCCCCAGTCACGGCCCACAAAGAAATCCCGCCGGTCCATTTAATGGAAAAACCCAGCTCTCCCAAAGTTTCATTCGGTTATTATTTCAGACACGAAGGCCTCACAGAAAAAAGCCAACCAATTAATGTCTCCGGGTAGGTTCCACAAAGCTGCTTATCTGACACTGCTTTTCTGGGATAAATTCACCACTTACAACGGCACTCATTACAGGGTTTCAAAAACGGAACCAAACATTTTTTTTAAAAAAATTCTCTGGGGGCGGGGGGGCGGGGGGGGGGGGGAGGAAGAGAAAGAAAGAAAAAAAAAACTTCAAACTTCACAATAAGATCAAATGAAACAAAAAGCTGATTGCGCAACTTTGATTTTCAGCATGTGAAAACCAATTGGAATTGCCAACGAGAAGCTGCAAACAACTTTTAAACTGACAGAGTGGAAACGCCTTTAATTTTCAATCATACTGCATGGTCTGCTAAATACATTGACCACGCAATGTTGCTGCTGCAACTTAGCAGTTGCTCCTGGGACTTCCTGGATTGATGTAGGCCTGAACAAGGTTTTGCACACCTAATATTACCAACAAATAATGTTCCCAAAACACCCTGCTTGCAAAATGTTGGATGCAGGAATAACGAAGATGTAGAGGTGGAAAAAAAACCATAGTATAAAAAACTATAGTTTCTTAGAATGATTTTTGACTCACTGAAAATTCAGGCCATAGAAGCTATGATAAGCTTCAGCTATTATCACCATATCAGCATCATTCCTGTATTCTATATGATTACAAGTGGGTAAAACAACCATATGGGTATTAGGACCATACCACTTTGAGGATCATATGCTCGAAGGAACATACGTTAGATCTATAGCATGATCTATCCGGGGTCTATGAAGGGGCCGTTGAAGGTCTATAGGGGTTTTTGGAACTTACCTGTTAGATAGTGTTTTGGGGCATTAGGAATCCCTATAGGGATATTGGGTATGTACCTGTATGACACCCGATATGGGCAATAGGAATGTACCTGTTTTATGTCTATAAGTGCATTGAAACCGCAACTGTTTGGAGGTCTATATGAGTATTGAGGCTGTACCCGTTCAAAGGTTTATATGCGCATTGAGACTGTACCTGCTTGAAGGTCTATAGGAGCATTGAGGCTGTACCCGTTCAAAGGTTTATATGCACATTGAGACTGTACCTGTTTGAAGGTCTATAGGAGCATTGAGGCTGTACCTGTTTGAAGGTCTATAGGAGCATTGAGGCTGTACCTGTTTGAAGGCCTATAGGAGCATTGAGGCTGTACCTGTTTGAAGGTCTATAGGAGCATTGAGGCTGTACCTGTTTGAAGGTCTATAGGAGCATTGAGGCTGTACCAGTTTGAAGGTCTATAGGAGCACTGAGACTGTACCTGTTTGAAGGCCTGCAGCACCTCGGCTCTCTGGCTGAAGTGTTTAAAAAGCAGCTGGAGAGAGCCGGACACCAGCGGCGGGTAGTCCTGCATGATGAGGTGGATCAGCACCCTCAGAAAGGTCCGGCCTCCCTCATCGTCCAGCTCCACCGCGCTTTTCTCCGTACTGCACCTTACCACCACAGAACGCAGGGTTAGCACAGATCCTCAGCACACCTGCGCTGCAGAGCGCTAACGAGCTAACAAACACCTGCATCAACTCAGCACACCCTGCACTGCAGAGCGCTAACGAGCTAACAAACACCTGCATCAACTCAGCACACCCGCACTGCAGAGCGCTAACGAGCTAACAAACACCTGCATCAACTCAGCACACCCGCACTGCAGAGCGCTAACAAGAGCCATCAACAAACACCTGCATCAGAGCGCTAACGAGCTAACAATCACCTGCATCAACACAGCACACCTGCAATGCAGAGCGCTAACGAGCTAACAAACACCTGCATCAACTCAACACACCTGTGCAAACCTTACCTTCCAGCGAACATGGTCTCCGCTTGGGCTGCAATCAAATCTATATCAGGATCGGGAGCTGCACAGGCAAGGAGGATAAATTAGTAAATAACAATGATTTTTTTAAAAAGCCAGGTTATTAAGGAGTTGAAATATGAATTACAACTGAAAACAAAGCCAGAAATTTAAATGAACAAGGTGCTGTTAAAACACAAATATGACTTATTACTTGAGCGTGAGCCATTTCTACTCAAGTAAAGCAGTACACAGCAAGCAGTTCTGGTATACGTGGCACAAACCACTTCACGAAATACACCACTGCAGGGCGTTCCACACCGCTATGTAGCCTGGAGTGGGGTATCCCACACCACCGCAGAGCTCGGAGTGGGGTGTATCTGCAGACGACAGGCCAACGGACCGGGCAGCGTGAAACGACGCCTCACCTGAGTGCCCCGAAATGTCATTGACGGACAGCGAGCTGTCAGAGAGGGTGCTGTCTCCAAACTCTTTCTTGTAGATGGACAGCAGGTAGGTGATCCTGTAGTCCAGCCTCACGCTGTGAATGAACTGTGGGGGAACGCCGGCGTTAGGACACGGCTAGCGCCTGCTGTACGAAACGTCACGCGTTCACAAGAGCTGTTAGCTACATGAGCGCAGCCCTAACTGAGCAATCCTTACATCTGAGCTTCCATGATGTTTATATACGTATTTTCATCGCATTTACATTATTTCCTTTATGCTACATCCCCCTATTTTTCTCCTCCCATTTTAGAATGGCCAATCGCCAAATGTACAGTATCCACGCCCAACGCTGCACTTTTCTCCACTGATCCAGGAGAGGGCAGACAAAGGCAAGGGCTCTCCTTCAACCCAATATGAGAGTGAAGAACACCCCACCCCCCTACCCGCTCCCCAAACTCCCCGCCCCCCAACAAACCGTATCTCGCCGAACTGAATATTATAATTAGCGCAGATGAGCTCTGAAACAGACACCCATGTAGTAGTGACTCTCCTCTCCCAATGGTAATTTCAAATGGTCGGCAGCAGGGAGAGTGGACGATTTTGCCGAAGGCTACAAGCTTCAGGGCCGGCTATGATTCGGCGATGAAAAGGTCACCCCCCCCCCCCCCCCCCCGTTGCTGGACGGGAGCGGGGCGCGCTCCTGACCTGCAGGATCTCGATGATCTTGAGCTTGGTGTTCATGACGGTGACGTCCTCGCAGTCGGGGGGGCCGGGGGCCTTGGCGTGGCGCGCGGCCGGCTGGCCCTCGGGCAGGAGGTGGGGCAGCACCGAGCCCCGGCTCAGCACCATCTGGCTCATCATCTCCCCCACGCCGTGGATGGTGCGCATCACGTTGTTCCCTGGCGGCCAATCGATCGTCAGTTTTCGCGGTAGTCACAAAAACAAAAAATTGAATATCTGAGACGCATCACTCGTCTCCATAGCCACTGTACTTTAGATCATATATGAAGCACATCACTCGTCTCCATAGCCACTGTACTTTAGATCATATATGAAGCACATCACTCGTCTCCACTAGCCACTGTACTTTAGATCATAAATAGAAGACATCACTCGCTCCATCGCCACTGTGCTTTAGATCATATATGAAGCACATCACTCGTCTCCATCGCCACTGTACTTCAGATCATATATGAAGCACATCACTCGTCTCCATAGCCACTGTACTTTAGATCATATATGAAGCACATCACTCGTCTCCATAGCCACTGTACTTTAGATCATATATGAAGCACATCACTCGTCTCCATCGCCACTGTACTTCAGATCATATATGAAGCACATCACTCGTCTCCATAGCCACCGTACTTTAGATCATATATGAAGCACATCACTAGTCTCTCTCGCCGTTTGTACACCGGTGGAGAACTGAAGCCGCTCACCCGACTCGGGGCCCTTGCTGATCTTGTCCATGAAGTTGGGCATGTGCTGCACGATGTCCAGGATGGCCAGCAGGGTGCGCGTGAGCCGCAGCAGCTCGCTGAAGCTGTAGAACCCAAAGTAGACCAGGTTACCGCGCCAAGCGAACCACCTGCGGGAGAGAGAAGAGACCACCCGGACGTTGAAGCGTCAGTCACGCCATTTCACCCCATTTCATTAAACCTCCCTGGCTGGTAGGACCGAGGCATTGTACCGTTGAGCAAGGTACTTGGCCTGCATTGCTTCAGCATGTATCCAGCTGTATAAATGGATGCAATGTAAATGCTGTGTAAAAGTTGTGCAAGTCACTCTGGATAAGAGCGTCTGCTAAATGCCTGTAATGTAATGTAAAATTAAAGCCGTCGTGTTTCTGAGGCCTGAGTGCTCTGGCTCTCCTTACCTCCAGGGTGAGCTCGTTCTTGTCCTTGTCTCCGAAGGGGAAAGGCTGACTGACGACGTCTTTGAGGTACTCTTCCACAAACTCCATCGTGGGGGCGAACTTATCTTTCATGGCGTCGCGCGTGGAGTCCGTGCACTCGTAGTTGTACCTGCGGGGCCAAAGAGAGTGAAACGACTTGGTTCAGTTCAATTCAAATCAAATCAACCAAATCAAATCGACTCAACTTGTGTTCCCAACAAGGTATGGACTCCTCAAAAGGGAAAATAATGAGTACGCTGTGGGAAATTACAAAACAAGACCCAACATAAAATACGGAGATGACGTTTACACAGGACATACCTTAGCCTTCACAAAACGGGCCCTAACATGGTAACCCAAATGGAACAGAAACAGAACAGAGAAAGACCCAAGACCGCCTGCAGGTGTGACACAGAGCTAGTTATGAAATATGGGGGGAACTGCCATGGCAACAACGAGAGTGAACGGCAGAGGACGGAACAGGATGGAACCGATACATCTATAGCCTATGTTCCGGAAGGAACTGAAAGGTCTGCGTACGTCAAGTAAGGAGTCTCTCTCGCTTGGCTACAGTAAATGTACGCTGCCAATCAACACCAATGAATGTAGCCTTTACAAGGACTGGCCTTCACGCAGAGAGAAGCTCTCTCCAGTGAGCACTACTGTTCTAAAAAAAAGCTCTCTACTGAACACTACTGCCCAGTGCTCACAGAGAGGAGAGAGAGAAAAGAGAGAACAGAGAGAAGCAGTGTTGCCGAGGGTTAGCAGTGATGCAGTGTTGTCGAGGGCTAGCAGTGAAGCAGTGTTGCCGAGGGTTAGCAGTGAAGCACTGTTGCCGAGATTTAGCAGTGACGCGGTGTAGCCGAGGGCTTAGCAGTGACCGGGTTTGACCGCTTCCTCGGTGTCCTCTCCCAGGATTTCTCTCTCAGTCACTGCCGCTTAATCAGCGACATAACACCACCGACCGTCATCCTGACAGTCTCAAACCCCCTCAGAGAGCAGCCAGGAAGCTGTGAGCGTGACTAATTCAGCCAACACAGAGGTGTCTCAAAGCAGGCCTGTACTCTTGGCAGGCGTATCAGATCACTTCCTAAAATATCCCAATGCGAAGGACTGACGGGGCCACGTGAAGGGGTTTAATGACTGAATCAGAAAGCCTTGGTGCGTCACCTCATTCTCATTGACCATACCAACAGGCAGGGGGTTGTGTGTTGCTGTTAAGGTATTATTTCAGTGTGCGGATGGGCCCTGTTGATTTGCCCGTAGCCTAACCCAGTGCCCGCCAAGTCACGTCCCCAACGCACCCCACCCCGTCTATTTGGTTTCATGTTCACTTGTTTACTTATTAGCCACAAGTCCTGTAGGAGCGCGTGCCTGGGTTCAGCACTCCTAGGCACAGTGCCAGCGTAGCCTTGGGCCAAAGATCAAAGTGTACCTTAGAAAATAAATCAGAGGTAATAAAGACTACAGGCAAATCAGCACGGTGAAGACAGGATTAACTCAGAGAGAGAGAGAGAATAACGGTACAACCGTAGTGTGAATAGCATTAACTCACAATATGTCAAAACTCACAATAATGCCAGAACTCACAACATGTCAAAACTCACAGTAAGTGAAAGAGCTCTTATTCACGTGTCTGCTAAAGCCAAAATGGAGGGGAAGAAGTTTCACAGGGCCTTAATTTTAACACAATTTTCCCGAATAATCGGGAAACGCTCGGTTTCGAAACCGCGAAATAGCTGCCGCTTCGTGACTCAGCTGCTGTTTGGCGGCTGAGGTGAGTTTGGCTCCCTCTAGTAAAGCGCTATGAGACCACAAAATAAAAATAAAAATGTATACAAATGCAATTCATTATTATTGCCAAGAGCTTTAGACAGCCGAGAGCAGGAGAGAATGTTCCAGAATAAGCCAAATTACTCTGGGCCCCACAGCCACTTAGGGTCTGAAATATTATGTCCCAATAAATCATGAAAAATCAGGAAGAACCGCAAACTACTGACGGCCTCCAGAGCAACTGCGCTCAGAACTAGGGCCTTCTTCAACTAAAGAAAATCTTGGTTGACTAACTAGCAGTTTTTTTTTTTTTTGATTAAGAGCGGGTTAATCGAAATTTGAAACATTTACTTTGTTCGGAAAGAGAAAAACAAACGAACACAAATGCAAGTAAAAAAGAAAAAAAAAAAGAGAAAATGATAAACAGCAAGGCAATAGTTTTTTTTTAGACCTGCAAAAAATAATAATTACAAAAATCCAAACATAGCCATAGGCTGTTCTATAGACCACGCCCAGCAATTACGTTCAATTACCCAGAATTGCAGGCTGCGTGCCTTAGCTCGCACACAAGTAAATAAATAAATGAATCAAGTCATAATGAAAAACAAAACAGGAATTGTTCCAACTAAAAGAGTCTTAACATCTCCGCTAAACAATCCCATGACCGGCTTGGGGAAGTCAGCCCCCCTCGGAACGTTCCGGAAAGGAGGAGGAAAGTACCCCGTGCCCGTGCCCGTGGCCGGGGGCGAGCCGGAGCTGGGGCGGGCGGAGGTGGCCGGGGTGGGTGGGGGGGGGGGGGGGGGGCTGGGGCTCACTCACTCGTGGATGGAGATTTTGGAGGGGATCTCGGTCCACAGGCGGGCGTAGCGGCAGGGCACCACGGCCTCCTGGGGGTCGCGGTCCACGTGCATGTGCAGCATGAGGCGGCAGAAGGAGGCGCGCAGGTTGTACGGCAGGCAGTCGTCGAACATGCAGCGCAGGATCAGCTCCACGGGCAGCTGCCCCGACACCTGGTTTATGGCCAGGTACTGGCGGTCCAGGCACATCCGCGCAAACAGGTTCAGCTGGTACCTGCGGAGGGCGGGGCCGGGGGACGAGTGCACAAGAGAGAGAGAGAGGGAGGACGAGAGATAGGGAGTGAGTGAGAGAGAGAGTGATAAGAGGACAAATGAGCGTGAGTGAGATAGAAGGCACGAGAGTGAGTGAGAGAGGAGAACAGAGAGTGAGCGATAGAGGTCAAGAACGTGAGTGAGATAGACGACAAGAGCGTGTGAGAAAGGATGAGAGAAAGTGAGAGAACAGAGAATGAGTGAGAGATAGAGAACAGAGAGTGAGAGAGAGGACAAGAGAAAGTGAGTGAAAAAGGGAGTGAGAGATAGACAACAACACATAGTGGGTGAGAGATGGAGGACAGCAGGAGGACTCATCACTGGTCAGACCCAAGCAGAACAGGGCGCGGCCTTGCACCTGTAGTAGGTGATTATGTCCACGTCCAGCTTGTGGTTGCCCTTGGCGTCCTGGGCCAGGTGGCGGATGGACTTCCCGTGGGGCTCCTTGTGGCTGTCAATCCAGTAAAGCCACACCTCTTCCTCCTCCGCTTCGTCGTGCAGCAGCGACGTTTCTAGAGCGTTCTCCGTGAGGGGAATCAGCCTGAGAGAAAAACAGCAACGGGGCCAGTTAAAATTCACAGATATATCCGCCAGGTCTTCTTTGGCTATTTACAGGCATACTATGCAGGATTTCTTTCTTTGAAAATAGTATAAAATAACTACGCACTTTAGCCTGATTAGAGCACCTTTAACCCGTATGTTATTCTGTTATTCTTGTGCGTACAACCCAGAGCAGCTCTTTTTTAGTCCATGTTCCAGATTTGGGAGAGTTCCGAGTTTTACTCAGTGAAGTTATCCAGCTAACTCAATAATCCTGCTTCATGAAACAGGCCTAGAATAGCTAAATACCAAACAAGGTAAAGCACCTGCACTATGGAATAGCTACTGTACAATGTTCCCACGTATACCTTTAAGTATATTTCCTCCAAATATGATTTGATAAGTGCATTTACTATTTGACTGTCAAGTGTTTTTACTGTTTGACTGATAAGTGTATTTAAATATTACTGGTCTGTATGATGCGCAATAACATGCAAATAATGCAAAAACAAAGGCAAGAGAGCTAGGGGAGAGAGAAATAATTGGGGAACTGGGAAAAAGAGAGAGGGATAAAGTACAGGGAGAGAGAGGGAGAGAGGGATGAAATACAGGGAGAGAGAGAGGGAGAGAGGGATGAAGTACAGGAGAAAGAGGGATGAAGTTCAGGGGGAGAGAGAGAGAGAGGGAGAGAGGGGGAGGGGTAAAAACCTAGAAGACGCGGGGACGTTTCGTCGTGGCGAGCCTGTGCCCCACACTCTGCGCCCCACGCTCCGCACCCCGCGACCGGCCTCCGGGCCCAGCTTCTGAAAAGCAGACGGGTCTGCGGCGCTGCTCTACTTAATAATTCAGGCGGAGGGGGGGGGGGGGGGGGCACCTTGCCCACAGTTGCTCGCGGACAGTGCATCAGCAGTCAGGAGGCGGGAGAGAGGAGGAGGTGGCGGCGGTGGCGGCGGCGGCGGCGCCGTGGTAGCGTCTGAATACCAACGCCGGCCTCCCGCTGCACTGGAGTGGCTGTGAACCGCTAAAGCTAACCGCTAACCGTGAGCGAGCTCGAGCGTGACCGAGGTTTTTAAAATTCATTAACCAAGTGAACCACAAACACATTTTTCAGGTTCACTTCTGCCAGTAGAAGAGCATAATGCAGGTTCCTCCAGGATATCAGAAAGTAATTTCCACACATGGAATTTTTTTAATAGGTTCCCAGGTCATGCAGTAGAGACAGAGATCCATGGGGGTTTTTTACAGTAAGTCCAATGCCATGCAGTGCTCGACAGGCTCTAATTTGTCAGTAAACAACGCGTGCAGACTGCTCCAGTGGCCTGTTCATATCATATGTGCTCTTATGTTTCTATTCAGGTGAGCTATGATAAAATTTTCTACCTCACCGCTTCCAAAGGTAAAACGCGTTGTGCCTCACACACTGCAAAAGACAATCTGATCCAGATAAAGCCGTTTCTCTCTTAAAAGTGGATTAGACTGGGGGAGACTCACTTGGTCTGGATGAGGATGTCCGCGTTGATTGGGTTCAGCATGAACTTGCAGATGAGCTCCTGGGTAATGGGGATGGCCGTCAGATTGGACACGCACAGGTCTGACAGGTAGTCCAGGAACCTGTGACGACACGCGCACACGCAAGCGAGTGAACTACCTTCCGACCAATCAGAGCACAGGGTGTTTTCTCACTTCCAAAGGCTTAGGCCTATACCATGTGAAAATAAAGCATTTGGGGGTACAGGAGGGGTGTTAAGTTTCTGGCGCTATACTACTGTATAGACCATCTGTTACCACGATACTGTCCTAGGTCACACGCCTCTCAATTAACACTCAGAATTTTCAACCAATTGGAATGTTGGTGGAGCAGACCACCTGACCATCTACCATCTGAGTGGCTTGGCAGCGTTAATAAAACCTCCCTTGCTGAAGCACCAGCAGGGGGCAGCGTGGCCCCGCGCCCTTTCCCCCCGCTGACCTGGGTTCGCGATTGCGGCGCAGCAGGTTGATGAAGGTCTCGATCTCCCGGGCGGTGATGTGCTTCTCCAGAAGCTTCCGGTTGTTGTGCAGGAGCGCGGTGATGGTGTCCTCCGCCAGGATCTCGTACCCGATCTGGGACTGCATGATGGAGAACTTCTTGGCGATGTACTCCTGTCGGGGGTGAAGGCGGACGTCAAACCCCCCTGCTTGCCTCAACGCAGGAGTCTAGGCTCTCACGCTCACTCGCCCTCAGTTCAATTCAATTTGCTTTACTGGCATGACAAATTTGGACAATTGAATCACCAAAGCTTGCTGAATTAGAAAAAGGAACATGGCAACATGAAAAAATGCAGAATGATAACTGTGGATAATACTAAGCATTGGAAAGGCATTTGTGTGTGTGTGTGTGCGTATTTACTGATTCACTAACTCACTCACTCTGACTCACTCACTGAGGAGTGACTCATTCACTCATTCTGACACACTCACTGACTCATTCACTCATTCATTCTGACTCACTGACTGACTGACTCATTCACTCGCTTGCTTGCTGGCTCAGTGTGCAACCTGCCTGGTTCTTCCTGTAGTCCTGCTGGGAGTGCCGCAGGACTCTGTAGCACAGCCGGAGCAGATACTTGAAGGGGGCGTAGCGCTGGTCCCCCAAATCCTCCAGCTTCAGCATGGGACCCTCGCCCAGGTCGGTGAACGGGGCTTTCAGGATCCCAAAAATCTGAGGGGGCACAGAACAGGGGCCATTTTACTGCACCAATCAACAAATCATCAAGCAACAAATGAAAATGAGTTTTGCTAGTCACGTGCAGTGAATGTCACAGAGCAGTTATACAAATGAATCAACAAACATCTGGAGCCACAAGTGTTGCATCCTGCTAACAGTGGTGGAAAGAGCCAAAAGCTCTGGATGTGCATTTAGGTCAGCTGAGTCTGGACGAGACATTTAGCACTTGAAAATCCTGCATGCAGAGTTTGCTACGGCACCTAGCATTCGAGCAATGGAGTTTAACATCCCTGTGCCAAGATGCTCCAAAGCAGGACTGAAGTTTGACATCCCAGTGCTAAGATGTCGTAGGCAGGACTGGAGTTTGACCTCCCTGTGCCCTAATGTTCCATGCAATGACAGCTCTCCGCGTAAAAATTTGTAAACGCACGTCCCAAAATCAGCACTGAATAAATGCACACGGAGCAAAACGTTGCCTAATCAATCGCGTTTTTCCCCTCCCGGAAACAGACAGGCTCGCAGCAACCCCAGTGTTCCTGCAACAAACAGAAACTATCCTCATTTCCCCCCCCCCCACCCCCCACCCCCGCCCACCCGGCCCTTCCCGTTATAATTCGGCCGAAACGGGCCCCCTTTCCCCCTCGTCTCGAGATCAAGACGTACCCAAGAAGACGACTCGGACCGCAAAGCAGCACAAGCGAGGCAATTTAACAGACCACCTCCTGCGAATTTCCTGCGCTGAGAAATGTCAGCCAGGCAGCTAGGCTGCTATTAAGACGTTCCCCGGGAGACGGGCAGACATTTTAAGTGCAGACGCAATTAAAAAAAATAAAACCACTCCAGTGCTTTAAAAAAAAAAAGCTTTGAATGCAAGAAAGGGGGGGGGATTAAGGGGATCGTATTAAATATATATATATATGAATATCACAGGTTACATCACTGCCGGGTTTGGACAGGAACACGGACTCGGGTGACACAGGTACGTTGATCGCAACCAGGGACAACGACCCAAAGTACCGGCCATATTTTCATTTCAAATTTTTTAACAGAAAGGTTCAAATTTACATACCGGTCGAACCTCGACCAAGGACTGATTTTCATGCGTAGAGGCTCTTCAGAAAATATCCCCAAAGGTTCAAAGTAGGCTACAGTGAGCTTTTTTTCCCCCCTACCCCCAACACTTCGACCATCGACTTTGAATAAGCAATTATTTTAAACCACCCCTAGAAAAAAATACTGCACTTTTTCTATAAGTCAATATTTTTCACCTTATTTGCCACTCTTTCTCTGCTTAGCCAATCATAAAAAGCACTGTTCGAAATAACAAATAAGATAATTGAACACCGCGACCTAATTTCTGATTGGTTGCTTGGCCTGGGAGACAGACCAGGATCCGCTCTCACTTGGGAGAGACTACCGCCAGCTCACGGCCAAAAAAAACAAAATAATAATATATAAATGTGATTCGGTTTAAAGGTTAAACATTTGGCGCTAACTGTCCATGAGTAACTGCCTGAGTAGCAGTGAATTTGGACCTTTCTTGATGAACAGGCAACGACAGGTTAATGTACTTTTACACAGCTGAAGGTATCAGCAACCCCAGAAAGGATAGACACACAAGACACACATGCTGCACCATCCTATGTCAGCAACACGCACGCACGCACGCATACACACACACACAGACAGCGGTAGAGCTAACCTGGGCCAGAATGTTCTGCTCCCGCATGAGCTTCTGCCTCTCCCGGTTGGGTTTGCTGATGACCACGGACAGGACCTCCTGCCCGTTGTTCGGGACATCCGACACGAAGAAGATCAGGTCCTCCAGGAGCTTGGTGACGAATCTAATGGGGGGGGGGGGGGGGGCAGGGCCATAAGAGTGTTAGACAATGCACAGTGCGGTGGTGTCTACACGCTTGTACTACTATTTGTAATTGACTGTAATTGGCTGTAAGTTCTCTGGTGCAACTGTATCGTCACACAAATCAACCAAACACACATGCAGCAAATCAAATTGTAAACGAAACAGTTATCGCCACGGTTACCTGCGCTCGTTCTGAGCGATGTTGCCGTACTGCAGCTTCCGCACGGTGGACTCCAGCACCTTGTTGGCGTCGTTGGCGAAGTCCAGGTCCCGCACCTCCGACAGGGGCACGGAGACGATGGCGAAAGCCTCCTTGTCCTCCTTGGTGGGACAGGTCCCGATCTGCAGGAGGGCGGGGGGGGGGGGGGGGGGGGGATGCGACAGCTCCTACTGCTTAAAACCATGCGTAAACTCCACCTCATCATCCTAAAATGAGTCTTATGGGATTTCACCATTTCACAGCTTATAGGGGACCAATCACAGATCTTCAGAATCTTTTTTTCCCCACAATACAGGTTATGGGGGGGGGGGTCTGTAAAATAGGGATGAGTTGAATTTCTATATTTCAGAGCTCACAGCCACCCATCAGGGATCATCCAATAGGCACAAAAGAGAAAAAACCTAAGCACTCAAACACTGAAATCGGCCAATCCGTGGAACGCTCATCACCAAGGGGGAGGGACAACAAGGTTTGGGGCTTGGCCGTGTTGATTGGTTTGGTGGAGCGGGGTGGGGGAAGGGTTCGGGGCGGGGGGGGGGGGGGGAAACCTTGAGCATGACGGGCCTCTCCTCCTCGGCGTCGA
Organism: Anguilla japonica; assembly: GCA_025169545.1. NCBI lineage: Eukaryota > Metazoa > Chordata > Actinopteri > Anguilliformes > Anguillidae > Anguilla > Anguilla japonica. The sequence continues at coordinate 10,435,362 of CM045901.1, read as the reverse complement.
TGGGGATGTTGGTGCTGGTCACCCAGGTGTTGGTACAGAGGTGGCGTAGTCGCACGTAGGAGTTCCTGAGGAAGAGGAACGCGTGATGTCATCGCTTGCTAGCATCGCCTGGTGAACCAGTCCTACCAGAGCATGGCCTTTATATGAAAAACGGTTCAATAAAACCCTTTCCTAGGTCTTCTATCAAATTCGAGTTTTTTCTGTGAACCATAGAGGAACATCAAGGCCTCCATGAGCTATTCCTTTGGATCACCACAAGGGGCAGCACTGCCGCACTACTGCTTTGTGTGCGTGTACGGCTGGTAAAGCACAGAAAGCACTGAGGATGACCATGTCTCATAGCACAATCGCGTACCGTGATTTCAGTTTTAGGTCTCCGTTTTGAATCGGTGGGATTTTCTCCATCATTACATTACAGGCGAGGCGTTTAGCAGGCACTCTTATCCAGTGTGACTCCACTCTTTGCACCCAATCCATTTATGCAGCTGGATATTCACTGCAGTAATTCAGCTTAAGCTTCCGCTCAAGGGTACAACCGAAGCAGTCTATCGATTTTGCACAGTTTGACTAAACAAGCCTTTTCCCCGAGTCAATCTTTTTTAACAATGTTTGTGAAACATTTAAATGACTCCATTCTACTTCCGTTTGGAGGCAGCACGGTGGGGCAGTGAATGGTGCCTCGCACCGAGTTTGAATCCCGGCCTAGGGCCTTCCTGTGTGGAGTCTCCCAGTGTGGAGTCTCCCCGTGCCCACGTGGGTTTTCTCAAGACACTCCAGTCCCCCCCCACAGTCCAAAGACATGCAGGCTAGGTTAATTAGAGACTCTAAACTGCTCCTAGGTATGAGTGTGTGAGTGAATGGTGTGTGGACCCTGGATTGACGACCTGCCCTGGCTGTATTCCTGCCTTTCGCCCAATGCATGCTGGGATAGGCTCCAGCCTCCCCACGACCCTGAACCAGGAACACGCGGCCATAGATAATGGACAGACAGCACGTGAATAGTTTCTCTCACACAAACCTTTTCTTCTGGCTTTCCAGTAAGCTCTTAATATCACCCACAGCCTGCTCGAATGTTCATATAAATATTCACATATTCTAATTTTTCACTCAACGGAAGTTCCTGGAAGGACTATAATCAGAGTACAACCTGGTGTACAACCTGGAGGTGCCAACACTCCCATCTTGTCATTTCCTCCACCGTCCTTGCAAAAGCACGGGATTATGGGATTGCTGAGGGGCTCACTGAGCCTTCCAGCTACCGCAGCTCCTGCCAACCCATTCCGAGTGAGTCACACTGCCTGCCCGCCCCCCTGTGTGCTGCCTTACACTGCACCACAGTTTGGCTAAGCTTGTTTACCCCAGCTTTGGAAAGCGGCCAATCGGCTCTCGAGAGACCTCGAGATGCTCTCGCCGCACCCCGTGCCAACGGCGATTACCGCAGAAGCCGTGGCCCGTGCCAGGAACACACCAGCTTCGACGCTGCGCGGACTATAAGCGAACGGCTAGCAGAAGCGTGACACGTCTCCCATCTTGAGCCTCCTCTGGCTGTTCAGCCACTTTCTCGTGTCCCGTAATTGGCGCTCAGATATTGAGTGAATGTGATTGGTTTGACAACACCAGCGGTGAAAAGTGGGCGGGTTTATAGTGTTGTGCTGACCAGACATACAGGGAAGAGCTATGAGCCTGTCCGGTGAGGCTAGCCCAGGATAGAAGTGGGAGGGGCTAGTCGGATTCTACAAACATTAGAACAGTGACCACAATTTTGACAGTGATTGGCCAGGAGAAGTCACCTGGGCACCAGACAGTCGGCCCTCTGCAGGGTGGTGGCGTCCAGCTCGAACAGGGACGCGATGTCGTTGCCGTGGGGAACGGAGACCAAGGTGTAGGCGATCTTCTCCGGGGCCTGCCGCTTCTTCTTGGGGGCCACCGAACCTCCGTCTGCCTGGGCAGGGGGGGGCGGGGGGGGCCGTCTCCTGGGCGACACACAGGGGAACAAATAAACCCTCCGGTCCGGCCGAGACCGATCCATTTCGGGTATTTCCCGCCAACTTTTTCTCTCTTAATAACTGAAGGAGGAAGCATGACATGACATTTTGGAGGACGTCATGACCTGCTCACGAGCGGCCGACGGTCCGAAGCTCTCCGCAAGCATAGGGGCGATGCCCAAAAATCAGGGGATGGGGGTGGAACTTTAAAACAGTGGCCCGTTTGAATAAAATACAGGTGCGGAGACACAAGCCCTGGAGCAGAGGCGAAGCCGACCGCCGCTTCGCTAAACGGACGCGGGAGGCTTCACGGGCTGTTTCTGCCCAGCCGTCACGGCAACAGCTCCAAAGCGTTCTTAACCTGAAGGAGGGTGGGAGGGGAGTGAAATTTATTCTCTCTTTCATGCACTGCTCACTCGCCCCCCTGCAAAAAAAAAAGCCTTTTAACATGATAAAGGGAGACAAAGCGGACACCCTAAAGAGAAAACATCACCGATGCTCGGCTGAACGCCGTCCCCGTCAATCAATTAAAAAGAAGAAAGGCACAACGTGTAAACGCTAAACATTATGATTAGAGCGGTTGTGAAGATGACAGTGTTTTTTCTATGCAACAGTTTGTCTCCTGCTGCCAGTAACCACGGCAGCTTTGGCGAGGCCGTTGAACAACGTTGACGGTGGCGAGGGAAAGTTCACTCTGGGGTCACTCGGCGTTCGCGTCTGGCCGCCGCATCCCCGAGCTGCGCTCCTCCGCTTCCGCGAGGGCCGTTAAAATCGGCACACTCTCTCTCTCTCCCCCTCCCTCTCTCTCTCCCCCTCCCTCTCTCTCATGACTCATACTGAGGCTAGGGCAGACAGTGTGGCCCTGCTTACCCTCTCTCTCTCTCTCTCTCAGTCGCTCTCTCTCCAAGTCTGCCTCCCATACTCTCTCTCTCTCTCCTCTCCTAGCAGTCTCTTTCCTCCTCATCTCTCCCTCCTTGCACTCTCTCTCTCTCTCTCCCCCCTCTCTCTCTCTCTCTCAGTCTCTCCTATATACCTCTCCTCTAGCGTCCTCCCATTCTCTCTCTCTACCTCACTCTCTCCCACCCTTGCACTCCCTCTCTCTCTACCTCACTCTCTCCCACCCTTGCACTCCCTCTCTCTCTCTCCCCCCCACCTCCCTCTCTCTCACTCTCTCTCTGTCTCTCTCTCTCCATCCCCCCCTCTCTCTCTCCCTCCCTCCCTCCCTCCCTCTCTCCGGACTGCTGCGGATGCAGACAGCACGTCCCGCGCTCTCTCCAGGCTCCCCGATGCGCAGACGTTATGTAAGCTTCCTGTCTGCGCTGGGCCTGCAGTGACTGTGCCGGAATACTAATGTACAGAGAGAGGGGGGGGGGGGGAGGGAGAGAGGGGGAGGGAGAGAGACAAAGAGAGGGGGGAGAGAGAGAGAGAGGGAGAGAGGAAGCGAGAGAGGGAGAGATGGAGAGAGTGGCAGGGAGGGGGAGGCAGAAAGAAAGAGGAAACAAAAGAGAGTGAGTGAAGAAAATACAAAGGGAGGGAGGAAGAGAGAAAAGTGAGGGAGAGAGAGAAATGAGAAATGAGAAAGAAGAGGAAGAGAGGGGAAAAAAGAGGGAGAGAGGGAAAAAGCAAAATAAGGAAAAAGGAAGGGAGAGGGGTGGAGAGACAGAGTGTGGGAAGGGAGAAACAGGGAGGGAGAGAGGAAAAGAGAGAGATGTTGGGAGACTGAGGCACAGGGATGGAGAGAGGGAGAGAGAGAGAGAAAGAGAGGGCATGCAGAGGCGAGTGGTTATGCAACCCTGGCGCTGGAGGTGTGGGAGGGACCTGTTGGCACGGAGACCCCACTTCCACTGCCTCTAGTGACCCCACTTCCACTGCTGCAGTGACCCCACTTCCACTGCCTCTGGTGACCCCACTTCCACTGCCAGCCAGCTTGAGTGTTATCACACACAGGGAACGGACGGAAACACTGCGACATCAACCTTCTTAAAAATGCCTCCCAAATAAGTGTACCTGTAAACTGCAAAGTTATTTTGCAGGTGGCACACAGGAAAAAACCAGAGGGAAGAGGCGAGTATTTTTAAACACATAAACACAAATATATTAAACAAATACACATATCACATGTATGCATTTGAAACGCTGACCAAAAGCAATCTTAGACAGGATAAGCACACACTGACGGTTATTATGAAGCCATAAAAACACATACCACTCTCATATCACTCGCAACATATCACTCTCCAGCTGACACAATTAGGGTCAGTAAAAAAAATCTGCACTAATCGACCAATCAGGAAAAGTCACACCCTTGACAGCAGGACAGAGCACATAAATATAAGTGACAGCAGTCAGACTTACTCCAACTTTTGTGTCCCCACTGCCTTCAGCTCGGAAGTCTGGGTTCACCTGCGGACAACAAGAGACCTGCGGTTATTCACTCGACACACTCCACTGAGTACACACCTCACTCAACACACTCCACTAAGCACACTGCACACCTCACTCAACACACTCCACTAAGCACACCGCACACCTCACTCAACACACTCCACTGAGCACACTGCACACCTCACTCAACACACTCCACTAAGCACACTGCACACCTCACTCAACACACTCCACTGAGCACACTGCACACCTCACTCAACACACTCCTGAGCACACTGCACACCTCACTCAACACAGTCCACTGAGCACACTGCACACCTCACTCAACACAGTCCACTGAGCACACTGCACACCTCACTCAACACACTGCACTGAGCACACTGCACACCTCACTCAACACACTCCACTGAGCACACTGCACACCTCACTCAACACACTCCACTGAGCACACTGCACACCTTACTCGACACACTCCACTGAGAACACTGCACACCTCACTCGACACACTCCACTGAGCACACTGCACACCTCACTCAACACACTCCACTGAGCACACTGCACACCTCACTCGACACACTCCACTGAGAACACTGCACACCTCACTCGACACACTCCACTGAGCACACTGCACACGTTACTCGACACACTCCACTGAGCACACTGCACACCTCACTCGACACAGTCCACTGAGCACACTGCACACCTCACTCAACACACTCCACTGAGCACACTGCACACCTCTCAACACACTCCAATTCTTCCTTTATTCTCTAAACAGCTGTACAAACCAGTGCCAGTCCAGACTTATATCGGACCACAGCGGAACACTTTTCACCAAAAATGCGGGGCCCCCGCAGTGCACACTCAGAGAGGGGCCCCCGCAGTGCACACAGAGAGGGGCCCTCACAGTGCACACAGAGAGAGGGGCCCTCGCAGTGCACACAGAGAGAGGGGCCCTCGCAGTGCACACAGAGAGGGGCCCTCACAGTGCACACAGAGAGGGGCCCTCGCAGTGCACACTCAGAGAGGGGCCCTCGCAGTGCACACTCAGAGAGGGGCCCTCGCAGTGCACACTCAGAGGGGGGCCCTCGCAGTGCGCACACAGAGAGGGGCCCCCGCAGTGCACACAGAGAGGGGCCCTCACAGTGCACACAGAGAGAGGGGCCCTCGCAGTGCACACTCAGAGAGGGGCCCTCGCAGTGCACACTCAGAGAGGGGCCCTCGCAGTGCACACAGAGAGTGCACACAAACAGAGGGGCCCTCGCAGTGCACACAGAGAGGGGCCCTCTCAGTGCACACAGAGAGAGGGGCCCTCGCAGTGCACACAGAGAGTGCACACAGAGAGAGGGGCCCTCGCAGTGCACACAGAGAGTGCACACAGAGAGAGGGGCCCTCGCAGTGCACACTCAGAGAGGGGCCCTCGCAGTGCACACTCAGAGAGGGGCCCTCGCAGTGCACACTCAGCTCAGAGAGGGGCCCTCGCAGTGCACACAGAGTGCACACAGAGAGGGGCCGTCGCAGTGCGCACTCAGAGTGGGGCCCTCGCAGTGCACACTCAGAGAGGGGCCCTCGCAGTGCACACAGAGTGCACACAGAGAGGGGCCCTCGCAGTGCACACTCAGAGAGGGGCCCTCGCAGTGCACACTCAGAGAGGGGCCCTCACAGTGCACACTCAGAGAGGGGCCCTCGCAGTGCACATTCAGAGAGGGGCCCTCACAGTGCACACAGAGAGTGCACACAGAGAGGGGCCCTCGCAGTGCGCACTCAGAGAGGGGCCCTCGCAGTGCACATTCAGAGAGGGGCCCTCACAGTGCACACACAGTGCACACAGAGAGGGGCCCTCGCAGTGCACATTCAGAGAGGGGCCCTCGCAGTGCACACTCAGAGAGGGGCCCTCGCAGTGCACACAGAGAGTGCACACAGAGAGGGACCCTCGCAGTGCACATAGAGAGGGGCCCTCACAGTGCACACAGAGTGCACACAGAGACGGGCCCTCGCAGTGCACACTCAGAGAGGGGCCCTCGCAGTGCGCACTCAGAGAGGGGCCCTCGCAGTGCACACTCAGAGAGGGGCCCTCGCAGTGCACACAGAGTGTGCACACAGAGAGGGGCCCTCGCAATGCACACTCAGAGAGGGGCCCTCGCAGTGCACATTCAGAGAGGGGCCCTCACAGTGCACACACAGTGCACACAGAGAGGGGCCCTCGCAGTGCACACTCAGAGAGGGGCCCTCGCAGTGCACACAGAGTGCGCACAGAGAGGGGCCCTCGCAGTGCACATTCAGAGAGGGGCCCTCGCAGTACACACTCAGAGAGGGGCCCTTGCTGTGCACACTCAGAGAGGGGCCCTCACAGTGCACACAGAGAGTGCACACAGAGTGGGGCCCTCGCAGTGCGCACTCAGAGAGGGGCCCTCGCAGTGCACACTCAGAGAGGGGCCCTCGCAGTGCACATTCAGAGAGGGGCCCTCACAGTGCACACACAGTGCACACAGAGAGGGGCCCTCGCAGTGCGCACTCAGAGAGGGGCCCTCGCAGTGCACACAGAGAGTGCACACAGAGAGGGACCCTCGCAGTGCACACTCAGAGAGGGGCCCTCGCAGTGCACACAGAGTGCACACAGAGACGGGCCCTCGCAGTGCACACTCAGAGAGGGGCCCTCGCAGTGCGCACTCAGAGAGGGGCCCTCGCAGTGCACACAGAGTGCACACAGAGAGGGGCCCTCGCAGTGCACACTCAGAGAGGGGCCCTCGCAGTGCACATTCAGAGAGGGGCCCTCACAGTGCACACACAGTGCACACAGAGAGGGGCCCTCGCAGTGCACACAGAGAGTGCACACAGAGAGGGGCCCTCGCAGTGCACACTCAGAGAGGGGCCCTCACAGTGCACATTCAGAGAGGGGCCCTCACAGTGCACACACAGTGCACACAGAGAGGGGCCCTCGCAGAGCACACAGAGAGTGCACACAGAGAGGGACCCTCGCAGTGCACACAGAGAGGGGCCCTCGCAGTACACACTCAGAGAGGGGCCCTCACAGTGCACACAGAGTGCACACAGAGAGGGGCCCTCGCAGTACACACTCAGAGAGGGGCCCTCGCTGTGCACACTCAGAGAGGGGCCCTCACAGTGCACACTCAGAGAGGGGCCCTCACAGTGCACACACAGTGCACACAGAGAGGGGCCCTCGCAGTGCACACAGAGAGTGCACACAGAGAGGGACCCTCGCAGTGCACACTCAGAGGGGCCCTCGCTGTGCACACTCAGAGAGGGGCCCTCGCTGTGCACACTCAGAGAGGGGCCCTCGCAGTGCACACTCAGAGAGGGGCCCTCGCAGTGCACACACAGAGAGGGGCCCTCGCAGTGCACATTCAGAGAGGGGCCCTCGCAGTGCACACTCAGAGAGGGGCCCTCACAGTGCACACACAGTGCACACAGAGAGGGGCCCTCGCAGTGCACATTCAGAGAGGGGCCCTCGCAGTGCACACTAAGAGAGGGGCCCTCGCAGTGCACATTCAGAGAGGGGCCCTCACAGTGCACACACAGTGCACACAGAGAGGGGCCCTCGCAGTGCACACAGAGTGCACACAGAGAGGGACCCTCGCAGTGCACACAGAGAGGGGCCCTCGCAGTGCACACTCAGAGAGGGGCCCTCGCAGTACACATTCAGAGAGGGGCCCTCGCTGTGCACACTCAGAGAGGGGCCCTCACAGTGCACACTCAGAGAGGGGCCCTCGCAGTGCACACTCAGAGAGGGGCCCTCGCAGTGCACACTCAGAGAGGGGCCCTCACAGTGCACACACAGTGCACACTCAGAGAGGGGCCCTCACAGTGCACACTCAGAGAGGGGCCCTCGCAGTGCACATTCAGAGAGGGGCCCTCGCAGTGCACACTCAGAGAGGGGCCCTCGCAGTGCACACAGAGAGTGCACACAGAGACAGGCCCTCGCAGTGCACACTCAGAGAGGGGCCCTCGCAGTGCACACTCAGAGAGGGGCCCTCACAGTGCACACTCAGAGAGGGGCCCTCGCAGTGCACACAGAGAGTGCACACAGAGACAGGCCCTCGCAGTGCACACTCAGAGAGGGGCCCTCGCAGTGCACACTCAGAGAGGGGCCCTCGCAGTGCACACTCAGAGAGGGGCCCTCACAGTGCACACAGAGAGAGGGGCCCTCGCAGTGCACACAGAGAGGGGCCCTCGCAGTGCACACTCAGAGAGGGGCCCTCGCAGTGCACATTCAGAGAGGGGCCCTCACAGTGCACACACAGTGCACACAGAGAGGGGCCCTCGCAGTGCACATTCAGAGAGGGGCCCTCGCAGTGCACCCTCAGAGCGACCCTCGGAGCGGGTGCCTGGCGCCGCGTGGCGACGGCACCCGGTAGCGGAGCATGCCGACGGCAGAACATCTGCATGTCTCTCAGACTGCTGCGGAAAGCTCTCCGTGCGCCGGGCACGGGGGGCCGGCGTTCCAGTGACAACACTGCCATCTACAGGCAGACTGCAGCAGCTGCGGCGTCCTTCCAGCATCCAGTCGCAGAAGCCTTCAGCAGCGGGGTGCAGCTGGGTTTGTTCGCCGTGTATAAAAATGTCTGTGGGGGGAGAAGGGGTGGGGGAAAGGAGAGGGGCGGGGGAAAGGTGGAGAGGAGTGGAGGAAAGCAGGAGGGGCGTAGGTGGAAACGGGCTGACCTCAGCTGCCAGGTAGTTCCCTGTGGCGAGGTGCTTGAAGCGGAAGAGGCTGTTCCACTGGCCAGCCCCTCCCCTACAGGGGTCATAGTGCACCACCTGCAAAACATCACACCAATCAGCTACTCAGTACGGCTAAACAGGGCACTATGGCAACCAGAGCTTACAGAAAAAGCTGAAGTGTGTCTATTAGACGCTCTTAGATATTTCTAGAACTTGTTTAACTGTGTGTACACTGCAAATAATTATTTTCCTTTCAGGAAAAAGTTTATCTATTCTAGCCCTAAGGTGTGATCATATGAGATATGAGTCATTGTTTGCCCTGATGAATGTTCTTGATGGAATCTGTGGCATGGATGAATGCTGGGGTGGCGGTGGCCTTGCCTCTATTTCCCAGAGTGCTTTGGAACTGGTGGCGGAGGTGGCAGACTGGCGCAGGGTGGTCCGGAGGAAGATGTGCTGCTGCTGCTTGTACTCGTCGCAGGTCAGGAACTTCTCCTGCTCGGCGTGGAACAACCGGACCACATCGCCCTGGGAGAAAGACCAACACCGTGAACTACACACCACACACTACAGAGCGCACCACAAATTACAGACCACACCACAAACTACAGACCACACCACAAACTACAGACAACACCAAAAACTCACAGCCCTTTTTGTTTGGAGGAACATAAAAGACACTGCTTCTAAACTCCATTACATCAAACAAGGCCCATCAAGAAGGTAAGAGCATTGAAACTTTGCATGTGCCTGACTATGTCTGTTAGAGTTCACTCTGAGAGGGGGCCAGCAACAAATGACAATTCACTCACCCCCTTTAAGATGTCCTCCTTGTAGTCACTGAACTTCATGAAGAGAGCGACTTTCCAGCTGGTGTTGCAGTTCACTGCATTGACCTGTCAGCACAGGGAATCAAGCACAGCAGCAATCAGGGTTTAGCCTCCAGCCTCAGCGACTTTTAAACTGCACAACAGCTGGAGAGGTTCAGAGCTAAAGTTTACACAATCCATTCTCCAATTACATAATCCATGAACTCAGTTCATCATAAAAAAACCTTTAAAAAAAAAAATGTGAAAATTTTCCATTAAAAAAAATCTGGAAGCCGACCAGAAGACTGCACACTCCAGAGCCAATCAGGACTGAGGCTGCATCAGGTGCAGCTGAGAGAGGTGGGTAGGAGAGCCAATCAGGACAGAGGCTGTAGTGGGGAGGAGCCACTCACCTCCTTGCATCCGGCGTTGTCCAGCAGCTCGATGTTGCTGGCGTGGAGAGGCTGCCCGGCGTTTACAGGCATCAGCACCACCTTGTCCCCACCACCACCTGGAGAACAGAGAGGCGGTGAGACCGGACAAGAGCAGACATCACCGTGGATAAACAGGAGGAACAGACAGACCAGGGATGAGGTCACTTCCTGCTTCGATGTTTCTCTCACACACACACACACACAACCAGAGTCAGATTTCCCTCCCTAACGGAGACCCACACACACACACACACACAGTCAGATTTCCCTCCTTAACGGGGACCCAACACACACACACACACAGGCACATAGCCAGGTTTCCCTCCCTAACGAGGGACCCAACACACACACAGTCAGTCAGGTTTCCCTCCCTAACAGGGACCCAACACACACACACACACACACACAGTCAGTCAGGTTTCCCTCCCTAACGGGGACCCAACACACACACACACACACACACACAGAGTCAGGTTTCCCTCCCTAAACGGGGACCCAAGCGGTCCCCTCAAGCAGGGCGTGTAACCCACGTTGTCCCCTTCGCTGCGCAGCTTCCAGAAGGGCTGGATGTAGAACCAGGAGCCCTCGTTCCCCGCCGCGTCCAGGGACACCCGCATGGCGTTCTTCTCCAGCAGCGCCGGGAGCCGCTTGTTCACCGTCAGGAACTTGTTGCTCTTGATGTGAAGCAACTGCAAGGGGGGGGGAAAAAAAGCAACCAAAACACGTGTTCAGAAGGAAGGGGCAGAGCGCAAGGCTCAGCTCCAAAAGGAGCACTTCCTCCTCCTCACTAGAGGTACAACTCGTATAAAGTTTTTGGCCTACATAAGCAAAATAAATTTTGATTTAAACTGACTTTCACAACATATTTTCCCCCAAATGAAATTGTTTTTCGTCTAAAAGGAATGTTGAGATCTTAAATGCTAAACGTAACAAATGACTATTTATGTTGTAAACAGCATCCTCTATCGGTAAAAAGTAGTATTATGCACCACAGTGAAAACTAAATCTATGATCAAATAAGTACCTTGACAAAAAGGGAAGGACATTTAAACCAGTAAAAACACTTAAAAATACAATGATTTTAACAAAAATAGGGCTCTGTTCCAGCATTATAGTATAGAAAATATTATAATGCAACAATAAAGTGCGTCTGCATTGCAGAATCCACAAAATAAATACCAAAAAATGTACGTCAAGTGTGGGTTACCTGAATGATGTTGCTGTGGTACAGGTGTGGGTTACCTGAATGATGTTACCATAGTACAGGTGTGGGTTACCTGAATGATGTTGCTGTGGTACAGGTGTGGGTTACCTGAATGATGTTACCATAGTACAGGTGTGGGTTACCTGAATGATGTTACCATAGTACAGGTGTGGGTTACCTGAATGATGTTGCCGTAGTACAGGTGTGGGTTACCTGAATGATGTGGGTTACCTGAATGATGTTGCTGTAGTACAGGTGTGGGTTACCTGAATGATGTTGCTGTAGTACAGGTGTGGGTTACCTGAATGATGTTACCATAGCACAGGTGTGGGTTACCTGAATGATGTTACCATAGTACAGGTGTGGGTTACCTGAATGATGTTACCATAGTACAGGTGTGGGTTGCCTGAATGATGTTACCATAGTACAGGTGTGGGTTACCTGAATGATGTTACCATAGTACAGGTGTGGGTTACCTGAATGATGTTACCATAGTACAGGTGTGGGTTACCTGAATGATGTTACCATAGTACAGGTGTGGGTTACCTGAATGATGTTGCTGTAGTACAGGTGTGGGTTACCTGAATGATGTTACCATAGTACAGGTGTGGGTTACCTGAATGATGTTACCGTAGTACAGGTGTGGGTTACCTGAATGATGTTGCTGTAGTACAGGTGTGGGTTACCTGAATGATGTTACCATAGTACAGGTGTGGGTTACCTGAATGATGTTACCATAGTACAGGTGTGGGTTACCTGAATGATGTTACCATAGTACAGGTGTGGGTTGCCTGAATGATGTTACCATAGTACAGGTGTGGGTTACCTGAATGATGTTACCATAGTACAGGTGTGGGTTACCTGAGTGATGTTACCATAGTACAGGTGTGGGTTACCTGAATGATGTTACCGTAGTACAGGTGTGGGTTACCTGAATGACGTTGCTGTATTTGACCACTTCTCCCAGCAGTTTCTTGTTCTCTGTATCATTCTGCTTCTGCTCCAGTTTTGCTGCATGCTGGTAAGAATGTGTGAATTGGTCAGATGGTCACATGATTTTTCCCACAATGCAATATCAAACTAGTGTATCAGGACTGAAAAATGATATTTCCGATTTGGTGTGCTCAGCATGCTTCACAAAACAGAACAGACATTAGAAAAGACAAAAAAAAAAAATGATGCAAGGCCATCAACTGCCAAATCCATTTAAATCATTAGCATACTGTGCAGCTAACAGATGACCACAATATTAAGGGGCAGTGATTAGCCAGAGAGAATCCAGTGGGCACACACATTCTCTATTTAAAACAAGGGTCCAAATGCATTGTGGGACTCATGCAGAGCATATGAAAGGCAGGGAGCTCTAATGACACAGTCAGCTCTGGCACGACAGCGTGCATTCTGGGATTTCGTGAAAACGTCCCAACAAAGATAGTTTCACTCATGGTTAATATTATGCTGTTGATACGTCCGGGAATTTTTATCAAAAAACAAATGCTCGCATTGAGGACAATGTCAGTTGTAAAGATATATTTTTCAAAACGATAATTAAGAAACGAAGACAAAATACGGACGCTAATGTTTTTAGTTTTTTCCCATTGGAGAAAATTCCATTATTGCATTTAGTGTTGGTGTAGGCCTACAAAAACCACAGTTTCATCCAGCGTGTGGGAAAGAATTTGGAGGCGACACCCTATTTTTCTTGGAGCGCTGAGCAGTTTTCGAGCGGGGCGGGGCAGCGGGGAGGGTGTTGAGAGAGGGTGTGGAGCGGCTACACACCCTCGTGAGTGAGAAGCGGGATTTCATGTCGCTCAACACCGCACGCGCGCACACACACACTCTGAACTCACCACACCAGGACACTCTGGAGGAAACTGCGAGACAGTGCGTAGGGGTCCATAACTGGACATCTTTGTGGGGACTACGACCGGCCAGGAGATACACAGAGTGTAACAGACTCATAACATAACGTCTTTGTAGAGACTTCGACTAGTTGGTACACACAAACGACCCACCTGTAGCTTCTTCAGCAGGTCTTCCTCGGTGTTGTTGCCCTGTTTTCCTTGCTTAGCCTTCCAGAACTGCTTCTGTGCGGAGTATCTGTTCATAGGGCAGACCTTGAACAGGCAGTCTGGTGAAATAAAAAAAATTAAAAAAAAGAAGGACACTTCAGGACACAAGGACAGGGGAAGTTTCTTTACAAAGGGAATGCGTAAAGGTTCCTTAATTGAGCTCGAACTCCCCTGTTCTGCCCGTTTGGAATGGCCACAATCTCCTCTGAATGACACCATAACAAAAATAAATATAACCTGCAATTAAACCTTTGTCTCATTATTCAGTTGTTTATAATTTTGCTAAAATATTGGCAAAATTCCTCCCTACTTTGAAAATTACTGAAATGGGCAGAAGTAGAATTCTACTGGGTTCTAAAGGGTTAATTATTATTAGAGGCTTTTATCTTGGCTATTATAAACACAAGTAGTGTTATACAGGATATGCATCTATTTCATTGAGTCATGGTTATTACTTCACTCATCACAATATTATGTAACTATATCCCCAAACCAATGTTTGGCGCCAAGCAATTATCATAATAATAATAATAATAAATGGGGAATGTGATGCTTGTTATCTAGAAAGTAGTTCAAGCTGGTCTTGTCTGACTTCAACTTTCTCCTGTAGCAAAAGAAACAAGTTATGAAACCAGGTGCTAAGTATATTGCACTAAGTCATGAACATTTTCAACCTCGTCATTTATTACCATTATTATTATTGTCATTATTATGAAAGGAGCTTTAACTTGTGCAGAAAGGTGTCATGTTTAACTTCTTACCAGCAGCCAGGTTCTGTTCACTTACAGATTCTTTGCAACACATGCTCTTACCAGGGCCCACACCTTTGTACACAATCGTAAGTACCTCTGGATAAGAGAGCCTGCTCAATGCTAACATGTAGACCCACGTTGCCCTAATCTGACTGCAAACAGAGGCCATGCTGTTGCCAACTGCTTAGCAGCTAAAAAAGCTAAAACAGCTAACACTGAAACAACCAAAATTGTACATTGAAAGTGCAGGGGGAAAAAAAAAAAAAAAAAAAGGCTAGCCAGTAACTGTTAGCAGCAGTACTCAGGATCAGAGGGCTCGAGTTTCCTCAACAAAAAGTTTGGTTTCACTTCCAAACAAAAAGTTGAGAAACTCAAAAGCTAGCTCTTCTGGCCGCTGAGGAGAGCTCTCCCACAGATCCGTACGTGCCTGGAATGGCTCATTTCCAGGCCTAGATGTGTGCCACGCAGCTCACCTATATAAAAACCTCACACAAAGCCCTCTTTCATAGGCCGGCGCCGCTCCAGGAAGCTGTAAAACGGGGGCGCCTGGGAGCCAAGGACACGCGGTGCCGCCGTGCTGCCGGGGTGGATTCCGGGCCTTTCCGGGCCCGGTCTCACCCCAGAGGCGCCGCCTCCACCCCGAGCCCCGGGCCACGGAGCCGGCCGCGGGTTCGAACGGGACGAAACCCAGCGGGGTTTTTCCCCGGGGTGCAGCCGAGCTCAGACCTGCACTTACGAACCACCGTCACTTAAAAACAGTGCCAATGTCTTGCCCAACACAGCCGCTAAGCAGTCATCATCCACATAGCAGGATCGTCATTACAATGGACAGCTGCTTCATTTAATGTGTATCACCATACATAAGTCTTATAAGTCATATTGTTTCTTTATTGAGGGCAGAATTAACTTTTTTAATACAGCTATTTTCCAATGGCTATTTTTCTACCAATTAACATCCCTGTTTTTTTGTTTGTTTCTTTTTCCACCGCCCCATTTGTAACAACCAATCGTGTTTTGAGACCCCCTCCCTCCCTTCCCCCCAATCGCTGGAACCCCCCTCCTACAGCGAAGCAGCCTGCGCCGTCGGCAACCGCCGTCGGCAACCGCCGCCGCTTCGAGCGCCGCGACCCGGCCGGCGACGCCCCGTCTCGCTCACCTCTGAACTTTTTGGGAGGGTTGGCCAGGTCCCCGGCGTCTGGCTGCACCACGCAGCGGTCGTCCACCAGCCTAGACGAAGAAAACGTTATGATTGGTTAGAAATTTAAAGGGGCGGGACACACCCAAGATCCATGCATACGTCATTACCGTAAAAGTTTTCTAAGGTACGCTATAGGCACGTGCTAAAAATTAATGTGTAACATTGCACGTGTGGTTTGTATGTTGTAGTTCTTCAGTTATGTTTCATTTTTAATAATAATGTCAGAACAATGCTGCTTACGGTTAGGGGCAGGGTTTTGCTGTATAGTTGTTGTTTTTTTTTTTTTTTTTTTAAGCTCTGCTTGAAATTACAGCCAGGTCAACTGGAGAGAGAACTAATTCTGACTGTTTTCCCTGTGAGGAAAACCTCGCCCTGGGTCCAAAACACCATCGGCATCTTCTGGAGTTCTGGTGCAGGGCGCTCCTCGTGCTTTTTAATGACCTTTTTTCTGGAACTTTCCGGAACAGTCCGGAATGTGGAGCTCATACACCCACTTGCTAGAGCGGTGCCTCGGGTCCTTGGGTCCTCGAGTTTTTGTGCAAACCCCTACACTTTCTGTCCGTGGGGCTATTTGACGTCAGTCCTGACTGACTTTCCACGTCTGTTTGAACCACTGACGTTCCGAGAGTTCAGAATGGAGCCTAAACTGGTTCAAATCGAGGCGGCGATTGGCGGCGCCGGGCTGGGAACTAAGGAATCGGTGTCTGCTGACTTTGCGGATAGACTAAAAGGACCTGTGCTGTGTTTCGCGATAAAAATCTCTCCTTGAGAGGGAGCTGCAGCAAGCTACCCAGACGTCTCTTTGCGCCCAAACCAGAGCGGCCAGTTACGCCTCTGTCGTCACAGCTACGCCAGATGAGCAACACCGAACACCCAACAAACAGGAAAGAGCTTCTGCCAGAGCCAAACATGCAAAACATCGCTGCAAAAGTACCCACGTGCCCCCAAGCAGTCGCACCTCCCCCGCACACACTGCTTTTGACTGACAGGCACGTCCCTACACACGGGTTCACCTGAACTGCATTCCAAATGATTTAAATTCAGAATAAGGAAGAAAACCATACAGTACAGTACCACACCACAATTCTGGACACAAAGAACTTGTTAAAGGCTGTAATTATATTGCGTATCTTAACAAGGCGCCGAACATTGGGCTACATGTTCAGTTGCCACGGCATTATCCGATACGCTGTATTTATTGATAAACTGCAGGTGGCCGTTCCTGAACCAAAAAAAACTTCCTGAACCAAAAAAAAAACAAACTCTCTCTCACACAGCGAGAACATTGCTTAGTCGTGATATCCAAGGGGGGGGGGGGCAGGGGATTCACAGAATGCATTTTAATGACACACCACCCCCCCCCCCATTTCTCCTCAATGTGAAGCACCCAGCAGTATTCATCATCGGAGCTTGTTGATGTAACCTCCACTACGAGTTCAGCACAGTGCAGACGCACTCTCTCTCCTTTCATAGCTGCCCATGACATCACACGCTTTAATTAAATGGCATGTACCGTCGTACATAATTGGACAATGTTTAGCACTGTCCAATTATGTATGACTAACACACAGTAGCTACTAACTAACTTGTAGGAACATGTGGGCATGGTAAAAATGGTAAAAAAGATAATTATTATTATTATAACTATAATTAGTATTTTCAATTGACAACACAACCAATTTACTTATTCCATATTTATGTACGAAATGGCCCTCCAGGGCCTCCGTCCACAAGCAGAGGAAACACAGCTCTGAGCACAGAGCAGGGAAGCCCAGCCTGAAGCCACAGTCACCTACACCTACACCTAGGCCTATACCTACACCTACGCCCTCCAGACAAGCACACTCACACTCGTGTCCCCTTCGCTATACCTCACAGTGCACGTTGATATACGCCCTTATCGCATAACTGCAAGACCCGACTTCTCTACTTCCTTAAACGCCTCTGCTCCTTATCGTACAACTAGAAACACTATAAAACACTGGACAATGAGTTAAATCACCCCAGCAGGTTAGGTAGTCTGCCACATTAAATGGAGAGTATGAGCATGTTAGGTAGACCGCCACATTAAAAGGAGAGTATGAGCATGTTAGGTAGACCGCCACATTAAATGGAGAGTATGAGCAGGTTAGGTAGACCGCCACATTAAAAGGAGAGTATGAGCAGGTTAGGTAGACCGCCACATTAGCTTAGGAACAAATGGAATAAGAGTTGACAGTACAGAAACTAAGCTGGTCCTACTCTCCTGGTCCAGGGCAAACTTCACCTTGTACCGGGAGAGAAAGCGCGACCGTGTCCTTGTGTCCACGACAGCTCGTGTCAGGGCCTATTTTTGTCAGAGGAAGTTTAGTTCATGATATCTTATCACGGCCTTCTCTGAGATTACGAAAGTTCTGTCCTTGCATTCTGGGAAAGGTAGTCCTTTTTTTCCCCCAAAGATTGTCAGACCTTTCTATTCAAAACGGCGGCTGAACTACGTCGGTGATTGTACTCAAAAGCAGGGCGAGGTAAGTGCACGGTGGCAGGAAGCGCTAATTTCGCAGCCAAAACAAAAGCGCGCATTGTCCGCCACTTAATTGGGCCCCCCCCCCCTTCCTTAACGGCATCCAGTCCGCATCTAAAGGAGAAACAATAGAGGCTAATAGGATGTGTATCAAGTGCAAAAATCTGGACAACAGGAAATGTGGAATATAAACTTCTCAGTGGAGCTCATAAAAGAGTGATGCTGAGAGAGAGGGTAGAGGGAGGAGAGGGGGGACAGGGAAGAGGGGAGACAGGGAGAGAGGAGAGAGGAGGAGAGGGTAGAGGGGAGAGGGTAGAGGGGAGAGGGGACAGAGGGAGAGCACATGCTGGTCAGAGGGGAGAGGAGAGGCCAGTGCAGAAATGGCAGCAATCATGCCTGTGTTCAATCAGCTGAATATAATTATCAATTAAATTTGGTTAATTGTTTGAGTAACTAAGGGGGCAATCACTTTTTCACATTAGTGATATGGGTGTTTGATAACTTTTTTCATTAAATAAATCAAATAGCTCTTTCAAAAATGCATTTTGTGTTGATTTAAGTTCCCTTTTTCAAATATTACATTTTGTCAAAAATTTTGTCTGAAACCATTCAGTGTGACAAATACACAATAATAATCAGGAAAGGGGGAAAATACTTTTTCACAGCACTGTATATACTTATATACATATATATATATATATATATATATATATATATATGTACGTGTGTGTGAGTGTGAGTGTGTGAGAGTGAGTGAGAGAAAGTGTGTGAACTATTTAGTTACTCCATCCACCCATTAGCTATACCCACTTATTCCTGGTCAGGGTCACAGGGGGCTGGAGCCTATCCCAGCATGCAGTGGGCGAGAGGCCGGAATCAGCGCCTACAGGCGTCGTCACGGCGAGAGGCGACCGGGGAGGGGGGGAGCGAGTCGCCCGAGGCGGTGGGACGGAGAAAGCCGGGCGGGGTGCGAGGATTGAGACCGAGTTCGGAGACCTGCTCCGCTCACTGCCCCCGAAAGGCCAGACGAAAAGCCGCCAAACTTTGACCGACTTCGCGGACAAAACCAGCGCCGATCCTGTTTGTTTTTCCGGGACAGTGTTTACGCGCAGCCAGCGACCGGCGCGGGGGCCAGGGGGTCTGCATCCCCGGCCCTGGGGGGGCCACGGGGTCCGCTGGTTTTTGGCTGGACCGCAACAGCGGGGGCCAGCCCTACAAACGCGAATGTCTGTGACTGACTGAGTGAGTGAGCGATGAAGTTACACCATTGGTCGGCCGGATGAAGTGTGTTAGGTCCAGCCATACACTAGGTTTTGACCTGGTCTTATTTTCCACTGTGACTCAGCCCTCAGCACGGATGGGCTAAAGCTGCTGCTCATATCTTTAATGTGAAAAGAAGTGAACCTACTTCGGCCCCGTACGTTTTAATTCACGGACACTCTCAACTAAACCTCAGCAGCTAATAATACAGGGTGCAGAGTGTGGCCACCCGACTCCAGTACAGCCCTCCCAGGCGCCGTCACGTCAGGGGCCTTGTCTGATCTCGCGACCTGCTGCAGCACGCCCCAAATGCAAAACCGCTCCTCTGGAACTAGAGAGCCAGAACTAGGAAACCAATCACTGGCCCCCGGGGCAGCGAGCTAGCGGCTCCGCCTAGCCGCCGATCCGCTTTGAAGCGGGGTGGGAAACGAACACCGGCCGCCAGCTGAACTCAGGTAAAAACGTTATCTGTGGGCTGGTGCGTTAAGTCTGTTCTACTCCACCAGACGCTTTGGCGGGTTGACCACCCGTCACTTGGAGGGTCCTGCTTGCATTCTACATATGCAGTTGTCTGGTAAGACAGCGAAACTGGCTGGTGAATTTTGGGATGCACCGGCCACTGTGGCTATTGGACGGAAAGGCTAGCTTTCCTGCGCTGTTTTCAAACCGCACATCCCGGCTCTGGTTCCTCTGTATCGCAACCTCTGGGGCGACAGACTCCCCCCCCCCCCCAAAGTTACAATGACACAGCAGTCTTCTGTTGTGGACTGAAGACCGACCTCTTCAGACTGTCCCCACTTCTCCTCCTATCAGCACTCAGAACTCCCCCCCCCAAAGCCCTCCTATGCCCCCCCTAAATGTAAAAATGATCCAAGAGCACCAGAAAAGCTTTAGTTTTTTTTTAACGCTTTGACCAAATATTCAAAATTCCACACGAAACACACAATATTCCAGCGCTCGTCGTCAAACGACTGCCTTGAATGGCATTTTGAAATGTTTTTTTTTTTTTTTGAAGCTGAACACTGAAGCTGTCGCCCGCTTGCTGCACAGACTGGCTCGAGCCGAGATAAGGCCGGACTGCGGGTCGAGCTCACGCTGGGGTTAATGAGTTACAGGACTGCCTGCCTTTCTGAAGCCAGTTTTCAAACACACCTGCTTTCCATTCAGCCAGCGGCAACATAACCCCCGGGGCACACTTCCACAAGCCGGCACTGGACCCAAAACTAGACGTTCCCGGCACCAAAAGCAAGCGAGAAGGGCTGGGCATTACAAAACGTAATAATCATCACAGTTTTAGAGCACAACAGCGGTTGGGTCTATTGGCTGGCTTTAATCATACCTGATGCAGTGGTGCACCTCCGAACTCCTCAGGCCACAATCCTATATACCGGGTGTAGATATGACAGCCAATCAGAAGCACCGCCATGAAGCTTCCATGGGGTGCGTTTTTATTGATCACATGCATGGTCTTGCTGCTGACTGGCTGTCAGACCAACCCGCAGGAGACAGGAGTGGTGGTGATTTTCTTCCCAGAAGCATTTAATCTGCTTCTGACGTTTTTTTTGGCTCACTATGCATCCGGTGCGATAAAAGAAAAAACATACCGCTTGGCTGCGATGACTGCCATTTCGCTCAAAAATATTTTAGAAATGTAAATATGGTTTATCCCCCATCACTAGAGGTGAGGAATGCAATTTTATAAACACAGCAGTCACCTTCTGCCAAGGCAAGAGACAGGCTTTACTATAGTCCATGGCACTGATCGACAAGGAAATGGCCCAACTAAATTTTCACTATAAGTATCATTTCCAGGGTAGAAGGCCACAGCCTTTGTTTGTCAAATTTGACTGAGATATTGACAATGTGGTTTATGTTTTTTGCAATGACAGAATGACTTTGCTCAACTTGTCATGACTGGACCTAACTAAACAATATTTCTTGGACGCACACATGTATACTCAGAAACTAGGCTGCTGCAATCAAACTGCAATATTGCTTCTATTTCAAACACTTACACATTTCGCTTAGAAATGACTGCAGAATTCCAGCGTAGAGCTTGGACTGTTTCCTCACTCCGCGTTGTTTCCAAATGGCAAATCAACTCCCTGGCCGCTGTTAACCAGCCATTGGTAGTTAGATAATTAATTGTTCGTTGCTAAGGGATGATAAACCTGGTGGCCCGGCGAAATCCAGTTAATGGACAACTCAACAGCATTTGTTTATGTAAATTAGACATGTTTGAACTCGGAGGTTATACTCGCAGAGTGTTTGCATTGCAGTTAGCTAAATGTTTTGCATAAAAATGCAATCTGTTTACCCCGACGCAGTACAGTTTCCCCACCTCAGTGCAGTTGTCAGCAGAAGGCCTTTCAACAACTTTAAATTACTTCCTACTTCGTGCAACAGGCAATGTGAATGCGCCTTCTCTTCACAAATGAAACGGCGTTTTCGTTCAAATTCGATTGGACTCGTGTGTCTGTACAATTAAACAATGTCACAAATGCTACTGAAAACAGATTTGTTTGTCCTTAATTAGGCAGCGAAGATACCTACCCCAAAGTGCTAATGAAGCCATTCACCGTTCCTTCCGCATAGAGGGAAACTATGTCACCGATGTGAAGAAAACTGGATCTGTGATCAGACATGTTTTGTCAAATCTTCTCCAGTTTGACTCCCAGGCTAGAGAGACACATAAACTCTGGGTAAAGTATGCAGCTTGGCAGAGCTGACCACACAGAATCGTTGCAGCGTGTCTTCGATATTTCCTGCGCTTCGGGTTCCTCCCTCAAGTTCAGAAAAGTCGACCTCCGAAACGGAAAAGCATGTTTAGTAGCCTAGGTGCCGCGCTGGGGAGAGAAAAAAACGATGGCGTCACCGAGAGACGACCGCAGCCTTCGATTAGCGTCTGCAATATATCGTTTCAATTCATGTGTTCAACTCCTTCCTGAGCCTCGAACAGACGCTCAAGATTCGGCCACTTCATTCACGCTCTGGGAGGAGACAGCCTCGCCCGGGTTAAATGAGCCTTCGCCTGTAGTGAAGGAAGTTACACGAGACTGCCGGGGCAAGCTACGCGTACTTCGGCAAATGGTTAATAAATTAGCCTACCAAAGGTTTTCCAACATGCCACTGCTTCAAGCAGCAAAAAAATCAAACAGAACTATATACAATTTATAGAATGTAAACGAAATGTGAACACAAACATTTTAGATGTTTGTATCCAGACTTGTTGTTCTGCGCGTAACGGTTGTCGAACTGGTTAAATCTGTACGTACTGAACCATCCCACTTAAAAATGAACAGGTGTCACAATCAGCCTCGTTTCAAAGTCAAAACTAGATTTCTGTTTTTTTCCTTCTTTAATCCTTTATTTATGTATCTATTGTTTATTTATCCAAAACGTACAGAACAAGCTAAAACAATGAACTGAATTTGCAAACCAACGAAACGTATGTTAGGCAACAACGAAATAACAGCAATCGAAACAATAACAATGTATTAAAAACGGGTTTTTTAGAGAACTTCCAACACTTAATGGTAAAACTAAGGGAAACGGCCAGAAAATAAAGTGGCAAACAAATAACGAATCGCACATAGCGAATAATTCTCCATGCCTTATATTATTGACATGGAAGAAGTTAGGAAGCGCTAAACCATTTTTAAGTAAATTAGCTCTCGCCAGATTAGAATGCTATTGGCATTCCTGATGTGACTCCTGGCGTCGAGTTACTGTTTCGTTTGCATTTAGGACAAACCCCAGAACAAGTAAAGTCACATTTGTTTCTAAAAACAGGAGTTGAACAAACCTTCTACAGCCTTTATGTAGAAGGCTTAGTCCTTTCATGTAGTCGCACTCACCTATAAGCTGTTGGTGTACTGTTAAACTTTTTAATAACATTTCAAACATTTAAACAAAGGTTCATATATCCACAGATCTATTAGAAGCTTTGCACAAACACTTAACCAATTTCAAAGTTTCGCACATGGAGAAAATATTTGAAACAGCTGTAAATGTTGTGTTTACATAAATATATCATCCTACGTTAACCAAATGGGACATGCCTGTCACGATCAAAGCTTAGCAACTGATACATGTTTTAAAAAGTCTTACATGTTTAGTAAACGAGAGGTCTAAATAAATGAACACTCCAGTATAAATATATCGGGTCGAGTTGTAGAAATGGGTGGGCCTGCAGTTTCGCTATGATACTGTTGCATAGCTTTTAAAACCCAATGACCGTTAACATTCATCCCATTACATCTGCAACTCTACACCATCTCTGAGGAATGGTTAAAATACATTTGTGATGGCTGAGAATGGAACAAAAATAAAACTGACTTTTTTTTTTTTTTTGCATTATTAGTAGATAACAAAATGTCCTGCTAAGTGCAGTGTCGTTTGACTTTTTTTTGGTGTTTCCTGTCCTAATGGCAGCCGGGACCTTAACGTTAATGAATATTAACACAGCATCTAATTTTAGCACTCTGGTTAGAAGTTATCCAGTAGACTTCAGTCATGTGCAAAATACCATAAAACCTCCCAATCCACAAACTTCAATCAGAAGGGTGGAGCTGTAGGTTGGTGGGCAGAGGACACAGCAAATACAGAGTATTGTGTGGCGGTGGAGAACACAGCAAATACAGAGTATTGTGTGGTGGGGAGAGGACAAAGCAAATACAGTGTATTGTGTGTGTTGGACCTGTAGCTTGGATACAGATCCAAGATGGCGGTCTACTCAGGGTAGCAGGAAGGTTTAATGAGTCATCAGTCTTTCATCATCAGTTTTTCTGTTTGATTTTTGGGGAGAGGTCGTAAGATTCACGCTGGCTTAGGCTGTTAATGTACATGCCTGCAGTTGGGTCAAAGGTCAAACCGGGCTGCGTAATTCCTGTGTACACTTTGTGCTCCAACACCAAAACTGCCCCAAACTTGAATTAGGTATGTTTGACGAACCAGTTTTTTGGTTCAAAAAATGTATATCGGGAAAATGTTATAGATGTGGCAACTGCCATTTTCATAACCTTTCACCGTTAACTTATTACTGTCCTATGTATTTCTAATAAACCACACTCATTCAGTAATACAGTATATTTCTTTGTAAAAACCCAATGTGTTCATTTAGCTATGTTGCCCTCCTCCTGCCACTGATGCTGCTGCTGACCTGGGCCAATCGGAGCCAGGCGTCGGAGAGACCATCCAGCTGCCCCGCTGCGTCCGTGCCGCGAGGCAGCATCACCTCATCATCGCAATCTGTAAACGAAGCATTTCTGACTACATCGCCGCAGTTCCAGCTGCAGGCCTCTATGACTTCACGGCTGGAAGCGGGAAACTCAAAAGCTACTCAGTCTAGACTGGAGAGCCTATTTCCTACCAACCTGCAACTTGAACAGAGGAGTTCGGTGACAAGTATTCTTCAGTTTAAGTCAACTGCGCCCAGTTCATTGTGGGCAGCAACGCCAGATTTAGTAACAGGAAGCGCAAGGCAAGCAACGAGTTTGGCCTGGTCAGATAACATTACAGAGGCTTCGCTACTCTGTGCTCTGCGTTACAGTCCTATTGCAAGCTGTCTTACGACAGGAAACACGAAAGTGCTAAGACTACCATCACAGAGCAAAGCAACAGGAAAACAGTTATTTTAACCATTACGTCACCACAAGCTTCAAGCAAAGTGTTCAATCTAAAATCTTCATGGTCTACGTACAAAGTGTACCTTTCACCATCAGTTTAGCATCAGCTGCTCCATCCATACTGTGTCGCTGAAGTAATTTCAGATGATGATACGTTAAGACCCAGCTTGAATGTTCGAGCAAAATGTGCTGCGCAAAATTTGCGTCAGAAATATAATTGGAAAAAAAAGGACAGATCGCAGAAGCACAGACAGAATTCTTTTTATTTGTCAGAATATCGAAATTTATCAGTATAAACATAAGTGTGTTAAAAAAATGTCTTAAAAAGCTACGGTTCGATCTTGCTGATGTGCCCAGCGGACTGTACAGCACGAAGATTAAAAGTATGAGGGAAAAAACGCCGCTGGACTGTGAAGTATTTCCTGTGACGGTCACGCAGAGGCAGCTTTCCCAGCGGCGTTGGCGAGCGGGAGGCGGCGGACGGGGAAAACTGCGTCACCTGTTGGTTTTCCCGTTTTCCGACGTCTCCATTCTGCCGGAAAAATCAGACGGGGGGGAAAGTTACCCGACAACCACCGCAAGCTCGACAAAACACGCAACGCTATGGGGGGGCGTTATTGTCTCAAAAATAAATCAATAAATTGAACTATTTCACAAATAAAAGTAGCCGATCCACAAATAAATGTAAATGACGCACAAATAAATACCCCATTTACAGCATGATATAGTAATAAGCTCATTAGCTTCCTTTAGACAGGTGGAGAGGACACGGACGCTAAGCCCGTTAGCTTCATTTTGACGGGTAGAGGGCACGGACGCTAAGCTTGTTAGCTTCCTCTAGACCAGTGCAGAGAGGACACGGACGCTAAGCTCGTTAGCTTCCTTTAGACGGGTACACAGAGGACACGGACGCCAAGCCCGTTAGCTTCCTCTAGAACCAGTGCAGAACACAGACCCGTTTTCATCTTTGAGGTGCTGGTAGAGCTCGGCCTTGCTGTTGACGGAGTTGATCCGCCCGGCGAACTCCTGGTGCTTGCGCGAGTTGGCCGTGTTGAGCCTGTTCGTCCACAGCGTGAGCAGCGACATGGGACCTGCAGCCACGGACAGAGCACCAACACAGATTACCCAGAAGGCAGCTGGAACCATTAAGACGTGGTTCTTCGCCGGACACTCAGTGTCGACTGAAGGGCGATTCATCCTTTTGACGCCAAATCAGTGAGGCCTTAACAGCTGAAATGTACAAACCTGCTTGCTGAAACCTTTTGTGGAAAATCAATTCAAAGCAAGTGTAAAAAAAAAAATTAAAAAAAGACTGAAACAATCCTGCATTTTGTGAAGAGATTTAAGAAAAGCGGGCTACTTGGGTCCCGCTCTATAAAGCGATAAGGCCACCAGCTGAAGACGGTGATTAAAGTCAGTATAACAGCAGACACAGAACATTTGCCAAAAGTTGCTGGAACCAAACGGGCCCTGGTCTCCTATAAAACTCCCGTTATCGCCAAATCTGCAGTCAGACAGAAGCTAAAGAGCTTCCTGGGGTTAAACTAGGTTTTGGCAGGAACCTGTGGCTAGGCATTCACAACCGGGTCAGTGTTTGGCAGGCTGGGCCCAGTATGCATTATCCTGAACAGGGTTTGTCTGTGACAGGTTCAGTATTTGGCAGGCTGGGCCTGTACGCGTTAACCCAGTGAACAGGGTTTTTTTTGAGTTGACGGTCAGTATTTGGCGGGTGCGCACCTTTGACTTTCTCGGGGGGCTGGCTCTCCTCCACGGTCAGGCGGGGCTTCTTGTTCAGTGGCTCCGGGGAGTCTGGAGAGTCCTTAATGACTTCCGACTCTGCAAGCTCCTCTTTCTCACGCTCTAGCGCCCCCTTGAGCCTGCCAGAAGAACAAACCACAAATGCACACACACACACACACTTTTGAGCAGAGGTTCTTAAACGTTGACCTTTAGAGCAATGAGGTATGCTGGTTTTTATTTTTTTTTTTGTCAAAATCTTTTAAAAAAAATTGACCGATTAGGAACCATAGAGGGTATTTTTGTATGTACAGTACACATTTTTATGTTACATTTTATATTTCATCATTAATCCTTTCCAATTCTAATCTAGAGGTGAAAATGCGTAATGGCGTGCGTTTCCAGGGCCTTTATTGATAAATAACTGGTTTAGACAATATATTGTAAATTTGCATTCTTCACTAAACAGATGATTTTGCTTCTTGTTATCACATGATCACGCAGTATGGTGGTCATAATTGTGTGGGGAATGTTCAGCGGGTGCGTCTGATGTGCGGAAAGTTCTGACCTCTCTCCCGGTTCCTGCCAGCTCTTCTCTGGCTCAGGGTCCTTGCCGTTCCGCTCCTGCTTCTCCTCCTTGTCCTCCCTCTTCCTCCCCCTCTTCTTGCGCTCCTCCTCCTCGGGCGGGCGGCTGCGGCAGGCGCTCACGCACTCCAGCACGCGGGCGTGGCGCTCGCTGCCCCCCACGTGGGTCCGCACCAGGGCCTCCAGCTCGTTCCACATGGCGCGGTACTGTTCGTCCCTGAAACCCAAAAAATTACCCCCATCATTCCAGCCCAACCCAGAATTATCCCCATCATTCCAGCCCAACCTGGACTTACCCCCCATCATTCCAGCCCAACCTGGACTTACCCCCCTCATTCCAGCCCAACCCAGACTTATCCCCCCTCATTCCAGCCCAACCTAGACTTATCCCCCCTCATTCCAGCCCAACCCAGACTTATCCCCCATCATTCCAGCCCAACCCCAACTTATCTCCATCATTCCACCAGAACCCGGAATTACCTCCATCATTCCACCAGAACCCGGAATTACCTCCATCATTCCACCAGAACCCGGAATTACCCCAACCCTGGGGAATATTTCCAGCCCAAACCTGGACCATCATTCCAGCCCAAACTTTAAACCCCCAACTTATCCAGCCCCCATCATTCCACCCCAACCCAAACCCCAACTTCCCCCATTCAGACTTATCCCCCATCATTCCAGCCCAACCCCAACTTATCCCCCATCATTCCAGCCCAACCCAGACTTATCTCCATCATTCCACCAGAACCCGGAATTACCTCCATCATTCCAGCCCAACCCAGACTTACCCTCATCATTCCAGCCCAACCCCCTCTCCATTCCAGCCAAACCCACACATTAAGCCCCTTCCCATTCCAGCCAAAGCCACCCCCCTTCATTCTTAAACCCCACTTACCCCTTCATTCCACACCCCGTACTGGCAAAATCATCCATTTGAAAGAGATATACTACATGTAAAAAACACTATAGCATTTCACACATGCTCGAATGTCACCTTTTAGGCCCCTTGCCTCTGGTCCCGACGGTGGAGACAGGAAGCGGGTCGTTCTTTCTCTCCATGTCGACCAGGTTGTACACGGTCTTCTGACAGGTCAGCACGTCGTCCTCGGTCAAACTCTCTCTCACTATCAGATTGGCCAAGGGAACCACCTGCACCAAACGGAGACTAATTACTCCTCGTGTGTACCACTCTCTGTCCGCCAACTCTCTGGCTGCCCCACCCCTGGTTGCGGGAATTAACTGCATGTCGCCCTGTACCTTTGGCCTGCTTCAGGAAATACTGCTGACATCACAATAGTGGGTGGGTTAATGACTACACTGCCTTTAGCATGCTAATAGCACAGAGGCGTGAGCCCGGCAGGAGAGGCTGCAATGCCGGCACTGACAGAAAGGGGGAGACAGAGGCTCACCGCCTGCATGTTGAAGATGGTGGTCTGGGAGATGATCATGGGCCAGTATCGGGTGTGTCGCTCCAGCTGGGCCTTGGCTCTTTCTAAGGGCACTTTCCCACCAGCCCCGGCAGCCGGGGACTCTGGGAAGGGAGTCAGCCGGTTCTCCCTCATCAGCTCCCCAAAGTCCTTTGGGAAAACAGACAAGACGGAGCCTGTTAAGAGCGGTCTCTCCACGGGGACAGAAGGACGGTCTCTCCCACTGGAACACGGGCAGAGTCTTGTAAGACCGCGCATGTGACCTCCTCAAGCACGTCCAATGAAACTGGCTTTCTCCTCAAGACAACAAGCATAAAGACAGTTAAATAACAGCTACAGTGTCAACACAAACCACTGTGACAACAGATGGGGGCATTTAGAGAAGTATAGCGGTCAGTCTCAGTGCAGCGGTCAGTAAGTGAGGTCACTGTGCAGCGGTCAGTAAGTGAGGTCACAGCGGAGCAGTCAGTAAGTGAGGTCACAGTGGAGCAGTCAGTAAGTGAGGTCACAGTACAGTGGTCAGTAAGTGAGGTCACAGTACAGCGGTCAGTAAGTGAGGTCACAGTGCAGCGGTCAGTTAGTGAGGTCACAGTGCAGCGGTCAGTAAGTGAGGTCACAGTGGAGCAGTCAGTAAGTGAGGTCACAGTGCAGCGGTCAGTAAGTGAGGTCACAGTGCAGCGGTCAGTAAGTGAGGTCACAGTGCAGCGGTCAGTAAGTGAGGTCACAGTGCAGCGGTCAGTAAGTGTGGTCACAGTGCAGCGGTCAGTAAGTGAGATCACAGTGCAGCGGTCAGTAAGTGAGGTCACAGTGCAGCGGTCAGTAAGTGAGGTCACAGTGCAGCGGTCAGTAAGTGAGGTCACAGTGCAGCGGTCAGTAAGTAAGGTCACAGTGCAGCGGTCAGTAAGTGCGGTCACAGTGCAGCGGTCAGTAAGTGAGGTCACAGTGCAGCGGTCAGTAAGTGAGGTCACAGTGCAGCGGTCAGTAAGTGAGGTCACAGTGCAGCGGTCAGTAAGTGAGGTCACAGTGCAGCGGTCAGTAAGTAAGGTCACAGTGCAGCGGTCAGTAAGTGAGGTCACAGTACAGCGGTCAGTAAGTGAGGTCACAGTGCAGCAGTCAGTAGGTGAGGTCACAGTGCAGCGGTCAGTCAGCCATACTCACGGTGATGCGGTAGTCTGTCACTCTGCCACCGCACCCCTCGCTGATAGAAGGCGGGTCCTCCAGCGTGGAGCGGGTGCTATTGAGCACGTGCAGGAAGATCTCCCCACCGTGGCTGCTGAGCATGTGACTGATGACCTTCGACCCCGATTTCCGAGGCTGCTCCAGCAACACCGAACGGCCTATAAGAAGAGCAGACAGATTATTGACAGCTAGGTGGCCCAATGGCAGTACAGTTATCGTGTAGTGTACGCCCAACCTAACATGGCCAAGACTTGGAGTGACATCAGGTTACAGAGTGTCAAAAAAAAAAATGCGTTTGCTTGACATGAGTTATACTTTTTTAAAAATTGGACCATTTCCCCTAACTTTGCACGGAAAGGAGGAACTCTTGAGAATTATACACATTACAATGAAACCCCCTAACGTATAAAGTATGAAGTAATTTTTTTTTTAAAAACATAGCATGCACGTGAAGTTCAGCAGCACCAGTTGAGCTCATATCCCTTGATCTGTAAATACAAAATGTCCGTGCCTCTTACCGTTCAAGAGGAAGTTGGTCAGGCAAGAGGAAGGCCGGCTGTTAACGTCGACTGGCGAGATTCGGTAGGCTCCAGTGCAATAGTGCAGCTCTGAAATGGGGAATATCGCCTCGTGTTACATTCGTTTAACCAGACCTGGGTCAAATACGTACATGCTTTGGATTCAAATACTTTTTCCATGCTTTGCTGATCTTGTCTGGTGTACTGGAACCAATGAACTACTCTCAAAAAGTGCAAACCCCGCCTTTTGGTCATATTGGCAGGCTCAGTTACGCCAGGCAAGATCAACAGAGCACAGAAAAGCATTTGAATCCAAAACAAACACGTATCCGACCCCCGGGTGAATTGAGAGCAGCTTTGGCTGGCTGCGTCGCCGGGGCCTACCGACGCTGTTGGTCCGAGGGGTGCACCACTTCAGCGTCACCGTCTCCTTCAGCCCGCTGTCCCGGCTGGTGCTGCCGGCCGGGTGCAGGTCTCCTGTGGGGTCAAGGTCGGAGGTCGGGGGTCACAGGCCGCCGGATGCCGAAACACGTTGGACGTGCCTCACAAACCGCTACAGGTCGCACTCGCCTTACGGACCGACAGACCGCACTTTAAAATACTGTCAGCGTACGTGCACATTTGTGAACGGCGATAGGCATTATGCTGGTTTTCAATTCCAACCACAATAGCAACCGTAGGAGTGGGTCGGGCCCGGCGAACGGCCTGCCGCTGGGCGGAGCTACGCACCGCTCTTGATGAACTCCATGTGCGCGTCTCGGTGGTGCAGCAGCTCTACGTCGTAATTGGCCGAAGTGTTCGCGTGCTGTTCTTCCTTCGGGGTGGGGGGGGGGGGAAGGGGAGGGGGGAGAGATCGGTCAGGGAGGAGAGCGGACTTTTTTTTACCCTGGATCAAAGGGACAACAGTGCGTCTACGGCTGGAGGAAGACCCACATTTGGCTCCCAGACCCTAAGTCCTCCCGAAGCACAACCACCATAGAATACCGTGAATGGGTCAAACTGCAACGTGTGCGTAATATCGGTATGTAATGTAACAGCATGTGATATTTAGTAAGAAGCACAACATCTGAGAGGATAAAGGGGACATTTAGTACCATGCTTCTGTTACCCTGGCTGACTGTGCGATTAAGCTGTCCAGCCTTCTCTCACAAATATAAGGTCTCTTCAACAGCAAAGACGGTATTTTTTCTTTGGTGCTTTCGGGTTCAATAAAGGCTTCTCTACCTCCCAGCTCTTCAGCACAGACAAAAACCGCGTAGATGCCCCTGAGCTGACAAGCAGCGATTTCCTCTCGAGCATCAACTGGCGCTATTTTAATTTCTGGAAAACAATCGCGGTCTGCTTTTACTTTGAAAGGTCAAAGCTTCCTGTACAGCGGTTAAAAAAAGCTTCTGCGTTTGCTCGAACAGAAACCGCAGAGGCTAACTGCGAGGCATCGCACGATTTGTTTTTGCATTTTTATGGGGGTAATTTAATGAATAAGCGCACAAAAAAAACAGTTTTGTTGGGCTTAATCGAGCGAAAAAGCTACCCCATTTGAATTCACTTTTGTATTCGTACTACCGAGCTGGCTCTCTCATACAAAACAGAAAAAAAAAATTCTCACAAAAGACAAATTCAATTTCTAAAAATAAAAAAAAAAGCGAGAGACAATATTAGAACATTTACACACTGCCTGCTATTTCTCTACGTAGCCAGTGCTGCACATCCAGAGAGTAGTGGGGGGGGGTCTTTACCGGCGGGACAGGGGGACCGGGCCGGGCAGAGAGACGGGTGCTTGGACCTACGCGAACGATCGCCGACTACTACTCAGTACGACACACAGGACCACAATGACTAAAGCCATAATTCAACCCGATATCGGTGGAATAATCCTTTTTTTGCCTTAAAAATATGATGCGCTATGCTATCCAAAGAAGACTCGTCAGCTGTCTGCGCGAACAGCCAATCCAATAACGGCTAGAGCGCTTTTGCGACCGCGTCGAAACGATCGAAGGTCGACGCACCCGCGGCGGGCAGGGCGCTAGAACCTCCAAACCGTTCCGCTCGGCCGCGAAGGCTCGGTTCACACGGGCAAAGCGCTCGCCGAACGCTCTTCTCCGGACGCGCAGCGCGTCTTATCGAAAGACAAAGGAACGCCACCCGCAAGAATTTTGGTTGAAGTATGGCTTTATGAAAGAGTCTGGGAGCCGGGGTGGGGGGGGGGGGGGGGGGGGGGGGGGGGGGGGGCAGACAGGGAGCAGCCATGTGCCACAGTCAGAGAGAGAGAGGCCGCAGCCTCTGCTTCCTTCTGCTCAGCTGCTGGAGATGTACTGACCTGCTCAGAGACATTTAATGTGGGCTAAGCAAAACAGAAAACACGGTTTAAAAGAAAAGTAATGCAACAGGTCATTTTCAACATGAAGCATGTTTCAGTTGTGGGGGGGGGGGGGAGACAACCAACAAACTTCAGGTGGGAGTGAATGGGAGGAGGGCAGGGTGGAAGAGGAAAGGAGGAGTGAGACAGAGTGGGCGGGGCAGAACCAAAGGGGGGGATGGGGTACCTTCATTGGGATGTTGGTGATAGTTGTGGAGGCAGGGAGGGGGTACCTTCATTGGGATGTTGGTGATAGTTGTGGAGGAGGGGAGGGGGTACCTTCATTGGGATGTTGGTGATAGTTGTGGAGGCAGGGAGGGGGTACCTTCATTGGGATGCTGGTGGTGGAGGTTGTGGAGTTGCAGGGGAGGGGTAGGGGGTAACTTCATTGGGATGCTGGTGATTGTATGGAGGAGGGGAGGGGGTACCTTCATTGGGATGTTGGTGATAGTTGTGGAGGCAGGGAGGGGGTACCTTCATTGGGACGTTGGTGATAGTTGCAGAGGAGGGGTAGGGGGTAACTTCATTGGGTTGTTGGTGATTGTAGTGGAGGCAGGGAGGGGGTACCTTCATTGGGATGTTGGTGATTGTAGTGGAGGCCAGGTCAAAGTGCTGCTGCACCAGGATGTTGAGCTTGCTGGCAAGGTGGCGGCCTGCTCGCACGCTATGCACTTCACTGCTCAGCACAGGGGAGATCTACAGCCGCCCCAGCATTGGGAAAGGGCTCCCATTAGACTAGGTCAGAAGAACTTTCTCCACCATCCTCTCCCATACAAATACGCAATCAACACATACAGCATAGAATCACACGTGCTGCATGTGTTGATTGAGCATTAGTGTGGGTGAGCAGCAGGAAATAATAAACCAATCAACAGTACGTTTAGGTATATTCCTCACACTGAGTTAACCATTTGTATTGCACACCAGTTAAAGTAGTTTTGTAATCAACGTAAGTGTAGAAACAGATAGTGAGGTGAAGCCTCCTTCACTTTCAGTACTAGGGGGCAACCTCACATGAGCCTTTTATTTCAGTGGTTTAACAATGTCTTCTCCATGTTGAGAAATGAAGTCAAATGTGAAAAGCTGATTGTGCATGCAGACTGGCTGTCTGGACTGGCAGTCCTACCTCCTTCTTGGGCCGGTCCGACACCAGAGTGTCCTCTCCCAGCGGGTAGGTGTGGATCAGGACCAGTTCGCACTGCTGAATCTGCATGAGCCTGGAAGATCAGTGCGCGCACTTTGTGACATCACAACTAGCCACTCCCCCAGCTCAGTAGGTCACATCGCAGCTCAAAAAGCAGATTCTCAAAAGCAGAGCGATAAACGTCATGGGAACACAAGAGTGAAGCCTCACCTGTCGGAGCCCGCCGCCAGCTTGTTCTGCTCCTGGATGGTCTCCACCACGCAGTCCTCCAGCATACGCACGTGGGTGTCGCTGCCACCGGGAAGAGGGGAGAGCAGAGTAGAGTTGCCTGCATCAGTGTATGGCCAACAACACTGAGAAACCCTTAACAACCTCACCAAAGTTAACCATCTAAAAGGTTTCTATGGCGCCGGACCGGTTTCTATGGCGCCCGGTCGCCGCGGGTTACCTCTTGGCGTTGGTGAGGCAGATGATGCGGCCCCTGTTGCAGACGCGCTCGGCCGTGTCCATGAGCCGGGCCCGGGCCTGCTGCTGGTACTCCGTCACCTTGCACAGCGACTCCACCGCCGCCACCAGGCCGTGCAGGATGCTGCAGCACTCGGGGTCCTCGTGCGGGTTCGGGGGCCCCACCGCTGCCAGCGCCGACATCAGCTGCAGAGGGTGGGGTGGGGGGGGGGGGGTGTGGGTCATCACATTTTCCAAAATATATTTTCCCAAAATATCCAGCGCAGGTACAAGAAGCCCACAATATTTGTACCATGATTCTCTCAGGAAGTCTGAACCATTGAGCCTTACTGGCAGAAAAATAATTCAGTGAATCTTAATTTCTCCCTGATATTGACATATTCTCATAGGTATAAGGGCACTGCTGCCCAACCATGGTCCTGGAGAGCTACCATCCGGTAGGCTTTCACTCCAACCCTAACTTGGCATGACTGTTTCTCCTAATTAGCTCAACGAGATCTGTAGCTGTAGGAATGAGGTGTGATTTGTTAGGACTGGAATGAAAACCTACAGGAAGGTAGATCTCCAGGAACAGTGTTGGGCAGCCCTGCTCTAGCTGTTGAATGGGGTGTGCATTGTTACTGTACTAAGGCAGCAATAAAGATTAAATTCCTTGAATTGTGCCTTAACATTGCAAAGAATACAAACGTTGGCTGAATGCAAAGTGCATCCTGCTTATCAGGAGAAATGTTGATTTCGGAGGTTGGCGGTACCTCTTGAGTGTTCTGGTCTTCCTGATTCCAGCTGTTGAGGACGTGGAACTCCGAGTCGCTAACGATGTAGTTCACCTTCCGGAAAGACAGGCGTACATGTCAGCGACGCCGGAGTCAAGACCGCGTTACGTTCACAAGAGACATCAACCCTGTTACGTCAAGGCCTTCATTCTGCCCACCTAGTGTTTTAGGTTCAGGTGTTTAAAACATAAAATTTTGATTCTGCGTTTGACGTAGAGTGGGCAATGCTCCAAACAGTGTAAATAGGAACAGCCCCTGGCCCCTGTTGGCGCATCTGAACATGCGCACGTGTCACTGATTATTTTCCTGGTGAACGAATGGTGCACCTTCCTCACCAGTTTTCTTGTGGGGTATATGTCGTACAGTATTCTGCAGTACTCCATCGAGCACTCCACGGCGCAGGTCCACAGCGACTTGGACACGGGCGCCAGCGGGATCACGCCCTGCGAGCGGTTCTTGGTCAGCAGGTCGAACTCCACCTGCTGCCGACAGGACTCGGCCATGTAGGGGCAGTGGTCCACCACGAAGGCGGTCTTGTGCGAGAAGGAGAACATCTTCATCCTCGCGTTTTCTGCGGAGAACCAAACATTAGCGATTAATTAAGCGCGTCCGATACGAACGGGCGCGAGACCTTCAAAAGTGTCGTTATAGGGACAGTATGTCCCACGTGTGAGGTTTCAATGTGTCATTATCAAAACTGAAGCCTGGTCGCTTCGAGCTGGAAGGGGTTATAACTGATTTTACAACCTTATCTAAGATGACAAAGCCTTCCTCAAGAAACATTAGGAAGGAGGAATAATGGCTGTTTTTGAGCATGTTTAGTCTAATTTTGGTAGGTGCAATTTTGAAGCTGCCAAAATCTTACTCTCCTCCTCTATAAAAAAAAATTGGACACCCCCTCCCCAAAACCTTCCCCTCAACCTATTGATAACATGGGTTGTAGATACTAACAGCAAATGAAGAGATGATTATGCATGGTGAGTTTGGTTATAGTCAGACTTTTATTTTACTGCAGTCACCAGCTTCCAGAATGTAAACAAACGTCACGAATTATTCATGTTGCATTTATTTAGGTAAATCTGGCACATTTACATCACATAATACCGATGTTAATCAATATGTATTGTCCCTGTCAAATAAATAAATAAATAAATAAATAAATAAATAAATAAATAAATAAATTTCTTCAATCAAATTTTTACGAAAACGTGAACAAATTCGTATTATATCACCAGGATTCGGCGTTAACTTGTTAGATACCTTGTTAACTAAATGCTAAATTAACTAGTTACAGTTAAACAGTAAGATTAGTAAATAACCATAGCGAATGAGCACATGACATAGTGGTTTCTGTGCTGTTACCAACAGACAAGTAGAGAACTGCTCGCTAAGGATTTAACTAAGTTTTAGCTAGTGATGTAATGATGTGTGAACAATGCAACATTGATAATAACACAGTTTAGCGCATGCAATGTTGCACAAGTGCACTTGCTAACTAGCTATATTGAGCATGGTCGGTAATTCAGGTCAAAGAGGGGTTGAGGAAACTAATGTCCAACATCCTTGGTTAAATTATCTATTCGCTTTTCGCTAACCTTCTGCCGTTAGCCACCAGTGCACTGCAAATTTATCCACCCACTAATCTAACATGAGTTGATAAAATCGAGGAACCATTACTTACCTCCGGATCGTGTTAAGAATCAAGTAAATGTTAAGCGAGTAGCTTAACAGCTCGAAAATTACATAGCTAATATTAACATTAGCTACCTAGCTAGCTAAAACATTTGAAGCTCCATTCAACTCACTGTTTAGTCTAACCCTTTAAGTTGCAACTTCCCTCTGGCTAATTCAGATTTTGACCGTATATGCAAAGATACCGATTCCAAAACTAATTTGTTTAATCTGGCGTATCAAAGGCTCTGCACTGAATTTAATGTTTCTGTACACTAAGTTAAACAGAAAACAAGCTTTGTAAAGACTTCCTGGCGGTATGCTATCGCAGAAAAATGGGCAACATGCGCATGCGTACGTACGCACGTCCGCCTCTTTGTGTTTAGTGAGGCGACGTAGCTACTGTAGTTCATTGGACGTAGCTGTTGCGTGCGATATGCGGTGTGTGCACTGAACTGTAGTTCTTTGGGTCTATGAATGGCCATAAGACCTATTAGCTAGCTGCGCCAAAATGCCAACTAGTTGCACTCAGAACACAGCTAGTTGCCGCTTTGGACAGGCTCACTAGTTAAGTTAGCTACAATTTTACTCAGTCCCGTGGGTGTGTACTGGTTTTTATTCCAACCTCAACCTGCAATCCCAGAATTTTAATAAACTTATCATTTTTCTTAATTAGGTGCTCTTCGTGTTTCAGAGCTGGGGTCCCCAGTCTTATCCAGAAAGGGACAGTGTGGGTGCGCACACCTGATTCTACTAATCAAGGTGCTTAGCAACGACGCTAGCAGTTGATTAGTAGAATCAGGTGTGCGCACCCACACTGGATCTTTCTGGATAAGACTGGGGACTCCAACAGCTTGTTAAAATTCTGAGATTGCAGTTGCGGTTGGAATGAAAACCAACACACACCCCAGGACCGAGTTTGAGAACCACTTAGACATGCATTGTTATTTATATCAGTAAAAAAATAAATAAATAAAAAACTACGCCAAATCAATTCATCCGAGCATTTTTATTGTTCTGGACCTGATATGCTGCATGACTTAAGGGAAAAATGACCTTTTACGCCAGCAGGTGGGGTCCTTGTAATGTTTTTATAATTTACTAGGCATTTGGGTAGAAGGGCTTCCAAGAAGCACTGTTAATTTGGCTATATTCTGAGGTTGTCTCTGACAATAAACAACAGCAACAGCAATATAAAAAATCAGTTTGCAATTATAGATTCCACCTCCCCTGTTTTTTTGGATACATTGGACGCAACTGCAATACAATTCTCAGAATAAGGTTTGACAAATTAGTATCTAATTTACCTATATCCTATACCTGTATCTAAAATTACCTCAAACTGAATGCACACAGTGCGCTTTATTCTCCTCCCTGACAATATGAAGTTTGCATTCATGACTCATTCATGTGCTAAATTACAATCCAGTACATCCACATCATGACTTGTTCATGTTCTAAATTACAGTACAGTCAATCCAATTCATGACTCATTCATGTGCTAAATTAATACAGTACCTCAACATCTTGACTCAGTCATGTGGGAAATTACTACAGTATATCTACACCATGGCACAGTCCTGTGCTTGACCACGCCCCTTAATGAATATGCATAACTCCCATCAGATTGGAGTGTTTTATTAATACTCTCTGCCCGTTTGGGAAGCTCTTACTTCCTCCTGCTATCAGAGGTCTGCAGTGTTTTTGAATGACAGGCTCTTTTTTTTTATCAGCGTGGGGCACTGCAGAAACAGGAAGTCAGGGTTCCTCTACTTGAATTAACAACAGAACATCCAACACGTACCCTTTTAGCAGACCTTCGTAAACACAGTTAATAAGAAATACAGATTAGGGTCTGGGACTGACAAAATGAACATTTAGAAATGCTTTCGCTCAAGTCAACAATGACAAAGAGGGATTTGAACCTGCGAGATTCGAGTTCCAAGCCGAGCTCCATGACCCCCACGCTACGCTGCTTTCATGGTACTCACGTATGCTAACGACCTGACGAGGGTGGCCCTGATATAGCACAGGGGCGTAAAACTGCCTCAGCGCCCCGAGCCTGAATGTTGCACGTCTGTCTGTGAGTGACAGACTGCCTTGTCTTGCCATAAATAACTGGGGCTATATTTAAAGGCTGGCCAATCCCCTCCCTGCTTTGGGATTATTAATATCTCCCCTTCCTATGGCTTTAGGATGTTTATCGCTCTTCAGCCGGACTGGTAAAGCTGTAAGGATATGGTGATTAGAGCAGTGCCTTGTGCAATCAATATTTATTATTATTATGATTATTATGATTATTATTATCATCATCCATTATCTATACTCGCTTATCCTAGGGGGATGCTGGACCCCATTCCAGAATGCATTGGGCGAGCGGCAGGAATACACCCTGGACAGGCCGCCAATCTATCGCAGGGCACACACACCATTCACTCACACACTTATACCTACGGGCAATTTTAGAGTCTCCAATCGGCCTACCTGCATGTCTTTGGACTGTGGGAGGAAACCCACCCAGACACTGGGAGAACTGGGAGAACATGCAAACTCCACACAGAGAGGCCCAGGCCTTCCTGCTCTGAGGCGACAGTGCTACCCACTGCACCATCGTGCCGCCCCATCATTATCATCATTATTATTATTATTATTATTATTATGTATTCTGTTTCTGCAGCTTGCCTATACTTGGTACAATAATTCAGCGGTGGTGTCAAATAATTAAAATGCTATGCGATAAGGCAAAACTCTGCCCCTCCCTCTCATATCCTACCTACCACAGCACCTGGACTCCACCCCCTCCTCTCAAACTCCAACCCCCAAACTCCTCCCTCGCTCCCAGACCCACCCCCCACCCCCAGCCCTCCCCCGGTGTAACTGGAAGCGTTTGGGTTGGTCATGGGGGGGGGGGGGGCGGGACGAAAATAGCAGGGGGGCGGGGCTCGCTGGCGTCTGGCGCCTCCGGCTGCTGTTCCCCGACCACTTTCTACCCTGCTCACCCCGGAGCTCCTAGACCAACCCCAGCCTCTCCTGATCAAAGCCCCCCTGCTCTGGGACATGGCCGGCCTCCTCTGCGGGACCAAGCAGCGGAAACAAGGTACTGTGGAGCACGGGGGGAGTGGAGGGGAACGGGGTTCAGGGACCCCTAATTCTTAGGTAGGAGACGCCTCTCAAGAGTACTTTTAATTTATTAAATTTACCCTTAACAGAGTGAAATAATCTATGTTAAGTCAGCTCTTAGTGTGTTTACACCAGCCCAGGAGGAGTGGAAAGGTTCTCTGTCAGACCTGATGGGACAGTGAGTATTTTATTTTGTAGTCATGTAGAGGCTGCTATTTTAAGCATTTCTGGGGTTCCCTCTGCCTCTCGCGGGCCTTGATCTCCCAGAGTTCTCCAGACACCCTTCACACACCTCGGGCAGTTTGACTAATGTGAAAGTAATTGTTATGAGTTTGAAACTAATGGCACATGCTGTACTGTCTTCTGTAGTCGAACCTGAAATGCGTAAGGAATACGGACATACTGCTGGTGTTAATTGTTTGAATTGCTTTCAGAAATAACCTGGAACTCATTTTCATCACTTTTTTCCATATTTTAAACGATGCTTAAATTTTCACCCTAAAGTTAGCCTTTTTCACTTTCCTTTTTTTTTTTGGGAATTCTAAAGGAACATTCCCAATTCCCTGTGACTGCGTGCGCGCTCTGCGCTTCGGTGTCATGGCAACCAAACCCAGGCGTGGAGAGAGGAAGTAGATTACGGCGAGGCGCAGGGATGCAGGAAATGCCAATCTTAAACGCGATGAGCGCGCCGCCTCCAGCTCTTGTCTGTGTTGCGTATTTTTATTGTACTGTGTGTACTGCAATGTGATGGTCCATAAAAACTCAATTGAAAGGACGGTTTCCTGCAGGTTAAAAAAGTACTGTAGGCAGAACTGAAACAGAAGTGTGTGAATTCCGGGGGAAACTCTATTTGAAGAGCTAGTAGAACTCTGGGGGAAAAAAATGATTTGTAATTTTTAGAATGGTCTTGTCAAATAAAAAAATGAATGCAAGCTCAAATTAATATTGACCCATTCCGTCTGCTTTCCTTGGTGTAGTGCAGCAGAGCGGCACGGCTTTCATCTCTTCTTTTGACCCACAACAGAAAACTCTGAAACATCTGCTTATTTTAGACAAAGATGGCCACCTGGGTGTGGTTTAGTCTGGTGTCCCTCTGGGTGTCAGACAGTCGTGCTTCTCGTGGTGGAGGCGCGATGACTGTTAAAGACACGCGCAAATGTGACAAAATGAAAATGGCATTGGTTCCAAACTCCTTATGCATGGATTTATTAGACACATAATCAGGGGCATGAGGCACATTTGTATTTTCTGAACTGTGCTTTTGATGATCATAGTATCTTTGTTCTATTATGGGCAGCTTAAAATATCTGTTGTGTGATTTGCTTCATACAAGATATTCCCCCCATTCTGAATGTTTAAATTTTGACACAGTTAAACAGCAATCTTTGCAGAAATAAAGTACAATAAAGACTTGCAAGAAGTAAACAAGACCATTGAGAATAAAATCTGACTTCAAATTTCCAGTGTTCAAGTGTGCGGTCTTTGTTTGTGTTAGTACAGATGGTCAGCTTCATTTAGGAGGTCCTAAAATGACCTCAGCACACAATTAAAGCTGGTTTCGTAAAGGAGAAATTATACTGTTTCAAGCCGCAGTGACACCCCTGAAAAATATACCACTTTTAAAAATTTTGACTGAATTGAGGCGCTCATTACAAAACTGAGATGTTGTTCACTGCTTAGACCAAAAGATAGTAGCAGCACACCACAAATCCTCACAAATACATACAAATTAAGATAGTAAATTGCCCTTAATTCCAGATGAGTTGTTCACTCTTCAAACACTGAAGTGGCATCAGTCCTGACTTAAAATACTACCAAGAAAGACCTTCACCTTTTTTCAAAAAAAAAAATGGCTAGGAAGTGTGCGTGTGTGTGCATATATATATATATATATATTGAGGCATACAATCCTTATTCACAAAATTCTCAGACAGCTGTTATGGGCCAGTTTACTTTTGCCGAGCTGACACGATTCTGGCTCAATGTTGGCACTGTTGGTTGAATTTCAGCATCTGGTGTTGGGCTGGTTTATTCGGACCGATTCTGGCGCGTCATTCAAACCAGATCTGGCCCGAGTTTGGCGGTTAAAGCCAGGCCGTGCCATCCATTGTGACACGGTAGAATCAAACTGCTAATCGGGCCGAGACCTTTTTGAATTGTCAGTCTTATGTGATGTTTTTATGCTTTATCTTTGCTTATTCTCAGATACTCCTCCAATAAAACAGGCGACATAGCTCAGGAGGTAAGAGCGGTTGTCTGGCAGTCGGAGGGTTGCCGGTTCGATCCAAAGTGTCCCTTAGCAAGACACCGAACCCCTAATTGCTCT
This sequence comes from Anguilla japonica, assembly GCA_025169545.1. Lineage (NCBI taxonomy): Eukaryota > Metazoa > Chordata > Actinopteri > Anguilliformes > Anguillidae > Anguilla > Anguilla japonica. The sequence continues at coordinate 10,393,149 of CM045901.1, read as the reverse complement.
GGTGAATGAGAGGCATCAATTGTAAAGCGCTCTATAAATGCAGTCCATTTACCATTTAATAAATTCCCTTTCATTCCAGTCAAGTAGTAACACACCTGATTCTACTAATCAACCCCTAGTGACCTTTCCCCCTCAATGGCCTTTTCTGTATAAGATTGAGAGACCCCTCATTTAAAGGTTTAGTTAATTCATCTTTTTCTGACCAATCAGATCTCACTAGCTGAGGCAGCATTTTGCTGGTATTTTCATCCTGCACGGTCGTGGTGGAGTCTCGGTGATCACTGGCTGTCTGGACCCATTTCGTGGTGCCAGTGCTAGCCCAGCCACATCACGCTGACTTCTCCTGGTGTGGCTAAAGGTACATATGACCCCCCCCCCCCCCCCCCCCTTCTTGTTCAGCGAGCGAGTGATCTGCAGGAAGAAGGGAAGCATGCCATCAACGCCCCCCTCCAGCCCTCCAGCACCCAGGTCCTTCCGGAGGACACGCTGCTCGGTAATGTCTCCTCCTCCCCAGCAGGGGTCATCAGTGCACGGCACCTTCTCAGCTAATATGTTGCAGCTTTTAGTTTAAATCCAGCGGATCCTTCCTACTGGAAATAATTTGGGAAGGGACTTTCCATGATTAATAAAAGTACTGTCTGTGAGTGTGTGGATCAGCTGTATGGTCTTTTCTTCTCTCTCTCTTACTCTGTTTCTGTGTGTGTGTGTGTGTGTGTGTGTTCTCTCATTTGCCCTGTCTCATTTTGCCCATGTTGCAGAGGAGAATGCTGAGCGGACCATGCTGGACCCCACGTCCAGGGACAGCCCCAGGTTTCAAGAACTGCTGAAGGTGAGGATCTCTCAAAAAAACAACAGCAATCAATAATAACCGCACTAAAGCATCATTTACAAAGTTTCTCCTCTACATGGAAAGTGCTTTCCAAATAAAAGAATGGCATGAAAAAATAAGACATCAGAGAGAAAAGAAATAAATAAAGTACAAAATATTAAAAGGCATTTTAAAGTCAGCATTTTGAAAACATAAAAGCGTCTGTAAGTGTCCGTAAGGGGGCGTGTCTGAGTGTCCGTGGTCGCGCCCAGGTGCTGATTGACTGGATCAACAGCGAACTGGTGGAGGAGAGGATCATTGTGAAGGACCTGGAGGAAGATTTGTACGACGGGCAGGTTCTGCAGAAGCTGTTTGGTGAGCGATTCAGCAATGTGGGAGGGGGCCATGTTAGGTAGGGGGCGGGGGGGCGGGGGTTTGGGTGTTTGAAGACTGAAGCAGTTCTCTCCTGCCCTCCGATCCAGAGACGCTGTCCGGGCGGAAGCTGAACGTTGCCGAGGTAACGCAGTCGGAGGTCGGGCAGAAGCAGAAGCTGCAGACGGTGCTGGAGGCGGTGAACGAGCTGCTCAGGCCCCACGGCTGGGCCATCGAGTGGAGTGTGGACGGTGAGAGCCCCGCCCTGCTCTGCCCCACCCTTCTGCCCTGCCCCGCCCCACTGTCTCCACCGCCCTGCTGTCCCGCCCAGATAGGGTTAGGAGATGGACAGGGAAACCAGATCCTAGATCAGCGAGCTTACTTTAAAACACCCTGATCTAGGATCAGTTTTGCCTTGGGGCTCATAATGGATAAGATTAAGATATGGACAGAGGAAACTGATCCTAGATCAGCTCTATCACTAAGACACGTATCCTGTTCTAGGACCAATTTAGCCTTTGGATTCATAGCAGATAAGTGCAAGATAGGCATATACAGATATGCTACTGCCTTGGTCATCCCTTTGCTCCCAATGACCTGCATTGAAAATCGTAACGTCTCCACGGTGACACGCAGCCAATCAGAGTGCTTCTTTCCCTTTTCAGCCATTCACTCCAAGAACCTGGTGGCCATCGTCTACCTGCTGGTGGCGCTGGTCATACATTTCCAGGCCCCCATCCGCCTCCCCGAGCAGGTGACCGTACAGGTGGTGGTTGTCAAGGTGAGTGGATGCAGGCAGCACAGCGGGTAGCGTAGCGGGTGACTCAACGGGCTTGCACTGTCACTCGGAGGCCACGGGTTCAAGTCCAAAGTGCAGCACTGCCAGTGTACCACTTACCAAAGGTACTTAATGAAGTCCAGCTGTGTAAATCTTTAATATGCATAATGTTTATGCATAAATACATGCAAAACATGTATTTATGCATAATTTTTTTTTTTATTGAGAGCAGACAGTCTGTCCGTATGAGTTTTTCAGAGGGAAAGCAGAGAGGGTGACAGACACATAGGATCACAGTACAGAAAGTGACATGGCAGACAGGAAGTGGTACGGCACAGGAGGAAGTGATACGGCATGGCAGGGAACTGAGCCCCTGGCAGCATGGGGGGGGGGGGAATCGTTTGTGGGCTGAGAGTAGACCACTCCCATGCTGGTTTTCCCCTGTTTCCCTATGCTTGACACACCCACCTCTTATTGTACAGTTTCTACCTTTGTGCCTCTGCAAAGCCACCCGATTCTGATTGCAGTGATCCTAGAGTGAAAGCACGGAGATCACAGAAAAAGTCCACTGAGGATTATCTCACAATGCTATTGCTTTTGGCAGAAAAGAGAGGGCATCCTGCACTTGTCCCATGTGACCAAGGAGCTGACCTCCACCACCGAGTGAGTAACCCAGCCCCAGATTCTCCAGGCTAACCAGATGATTAACTCCTGCATTGCCTCAGATCTTCTATACTTATTAATGACAGGAGATCCTGACTGTTTACAGCAGTTTCAGGTGCTAAGTTCCTGTATAGAACATACGCTACACAGCCAAAAGTATGTGGACACATGACATCCAACATCTCATCGAAAATTATGGGCATTAATGTGGGGTTGGTCCACCCTTTGCTGCTATAGCAACCTCTACTCTTCTGGGAAGGCTTTATACTAGATGTTGGTGCAGGGATTTGCTTCCATTCAGCCAGAAAAGCATTAGTGAGGGCTGATTGGGCAATTAGGTCTGGCTCGCAGTTGGCTTTCCAATTGATCCCAAAGGTGTTGGATGGGGTTGAGGTCAGGGCTCTGTGCAGGCCAGTCAAGTTCTTCCACACCGATCTCGACAGAACCATTTCTATATGGACCTCGCTGTGTGCTCAGGGGCATTGTCATTCTGAAACAGTGGACCCTCCCTAAACTGTTGGGGAAGTGCAGAATTGTTTAGAATGTGATTGCATGCTGTAGCAGTAAGATTTACTTTCACAGGAACTAAGGGGCCTCGCCCAAACCACGAAAAACAGCCCCAGAATAAAGGGTGTCCAGATACTTTTGATCATGTGGCCTAGCCACAAAGTGTGTGCAGGTTCACTTGTGCACGTAAGAATTAAAATTCATACAAAAAAAAATAAATAAATAAATAAATACATTTTTAAAATTCACCCAAGGTAAAATGAGCAATAATTGTCATATTGAGAATTTACCCACAATGTCAGTTTAACTATAAATTGTAGTACGGTCAGCTCTTCTAGCCAATATGGAACCCCTAAGATGTGAGTTCCCCCATCCATTAAATAATCTTTTATTACCCTGTCTCTGTATTCATTTTCAGACTGTAAGCCTATATTTGTGTCTCTGTCTCTTCCGTGTATCTGTTCATTTACAGGATGATGATGGGAAGATTTGGTGAGTATTTTAATTCATTAGGTTTTCCCGATTGTTCTGGCTAATGTGGAATTCCCAGTCGTTAACAGACACCAGACCGTGGGGCCTGTCCATGCACTAAAACAGTGCCTTAACAGAATGAGCAACCCAGCCATCTGGAATGTATTCATTTTAAATGCCGTTTTGCAAGCCTGGGACATAAGTTTCGGGTGACTCTGATTCCGGTTTCGTTTCAGAGAGAGATGCGTTCGACACGCTGCTGGATCACGCCCCTGACAAACTCAACGTCGTTAAGAAGGTAAACCGTTCGGGTGAAAACGGCACACCCTGCTGCCACAGCCTCGTGGATAAATTCCCCTCTCTCTTCATCTTAATAAACAGAGCTTACGATAGACCAGGGGTTCCTGGAGTGTAATTCTGCTCAATATCTTGATCCAATGAGGTTGTTAGAAACCCGTTAAGGTTCCATGGTGTTGTGATGAAACTGATTTAGGCACTTAGCAGGCTTGGCTCGTTACCATTTGCTTTATTACCATTTACTTTTCCATAAAATAGTTTTACTCAGAGGTGGGCACACAGGCCATATCTGTTACTGGATTACATGCCAACTTCACTGTTCCTGTGTCACTACCCAAAACACCTTATTATGATCTAACCTACAGTTAAACCAGCAGAAGTGTATACAGTTAATTAGCTCATTTTTCCACTGCTTCAGTGAATAGTTCTCTGTGACTTTTTCATCATTTGGTATCCATTCTCTGTGAACTGATCTGACTGATGAAAATGAATATCCATTAATTACGGAATGAATCGCTCTTTCTGACTCGTATTGTGCAATTAAGCTGGTTAATTATCTTTCATTAGACAACTAAAGTGTAATTAAAAACAATTGCTTATTATTATTCAAGAATAATAATATTTAAGTTTGAACACATTGTGCACTGGGGTGCGAATGGTGTTGAGAGCCTTGTGATAAGACTGTGTTCAGTAGAGCTGTGTGATTAGACTGTGTTCAGTAGAGCCCTGTGATAAGACTGTGTTCAGTAGAGCCCAGGTGTTGCAATGACCGGCTTTTCCTCTTGTCGACAGTCTCTCATCACCTTTGTGAACAAACACCTGAACAAGCTGAACTTGGAGGTGACAGAGCTGGAGTCCCAGGTACGGTGTGGCAAGACAGCCCCGCTGAGTGACACTTCCCCTTCCTGGTACATATCAGGAACGAATGGGCATTAAGCACTCCTGATGTCACCTTGCTATCCACCAATCACAGTAAGCGTTGTTGTGCTGGTTGTGATTGGTGGACTCTTCTTCGTTATCCCTCTGAAATGCATGCAATTATAACAGAGAAGGTTTGGGCTACAGGTAAGAGTGTCAGTTGGGAACAAACTGCCAAAACTTTTCAATTTGAATCAATTAAAATTTGAATGTTTGTAAGGACTGTGAACTGTGAGGCTGCCAATTCACACCTCGAGCGAGACAAAGCCATCGCAGTCTCAAAAAAGGCACTCAACAACAAGTGGTTAATGTCTATTTTGTGTCACTGCGTTTATTTGTATTGCATTTATTTCACAGGGGCAAACACAAATACGCACTGACACACTGACACGTCACGTGTATAGAAAGTGAGAAGCATTTCTAATTTAGTGCATCCGCTCCTAGATGGAATTTTTTTCCGAGAGCATAACCACAGCAGACGCCTGACAGGTCCCCATTAAGCAGCCAAACCTGTTTTTTTTCCCCTCCTCGTTTCCTGGTCCCCAGTTTGCAGACGGCGTGTACCTGGTGCTCCTCATGGGCCTGCTGGAAGACTACTTCATCCCCCTGTACAACTTCTTCCTCACCCCGGAGAGCTTTGAGCAGAAGGTAGGCGGAGGGACGTCGACACCGAGGCGGGAAGTCAGAGGTCGCACAAGCGGATGGATGAACGGCATGAACACATGAATGCGGTCACCTAGGAAATGGGGAAAATATGAAAATATCGCCTCGCTCGAAAACAAAAAGCTGAACGTGCCGTTGGGAGAGGTTCTGATCCCAAGTGTGGCATTAAACCGCACGGTCAGTGCGTCCCCCCCCTGCTCTGTCTGATGTCACGGCAGGTTTGAGTGGGAAATGTCATGTTTAGCAGGATGGTGAACTGAAGTCTGATTTGACAAGGTTTGTGAAGATGGGTCGTGGAGGGGGATATGATTGGGTCTGAGAGACCTTGGGTAGGAGAAGTGTTTGTTTTGGGGCTCGTTAATAGGGGGGGGGGGGGGGGGGGGGGGGGTTTTTACTCTTCATGAGGGAGGCTGTGACCTTCTGGTCTCCTCTCCAGGTTCACAACGTCTCCTTCGCCTTTGAGCTGATGCAGGACGGGGGGCTGAGGAAGCCGAAGGCTAGGCCTGAAGGTGCGTGTGTGTGTGTGTGAGTGTGTGTGAGTGTGTGTGTGTGAGTGCGTGTATGCTAATTATAATTTTATCCTGTGTTTTGCGAATGTATATGTGATCAAGTCACTCATGTTACTGTACTACTATGAACAAATGAAAAGTTAACATAATGCTTAATTAATGTATAACAGTATCACCTCGGTCTATCAGCAAACATATGCCTCAGCCATGGTCATAATTTCTCAAGAATAATAGTATTTTCCAAGAAACGACGAAAGTCATCGATAAAATTTCGCCAGGTGCAGTGTCTTTTACCTACGAGTTGGGGTGAGAAAGCGTTGCTTTCACTACTACCACAGACTGAACGCGTAATGCAGCTTTCGAATACAATGGGATATAAAACGGTATTACAACAGTAAAATTTGACATATTAAACATAGTTTAAAAGCTTATTCTGTCACCTATTGGATCGATGAAGTGTAGATCAAGCCAGACTGTACTACAAAGGACGACAACACGGAAAGCAACGCGTGGTCTTACAAGTTGACATCGTTTTCTAGCGTAAAGACCGGACCAGAAGCTGCTGCACACGTGTTGTTGACGGCGTTGTTGCCCTTTTTAGTACAGTCTGGCTTGATTGAGAATTCATTTACTCAGTAGGTGATAGTATAAGCTTTCTAACCACGTATAACACGTCTCATTTTGGTTTTGGAATATCGTTTTATAGGTCAACCGAAAGTTTTCTCATCATCACATTCACTTATGCATTCACTCTGTTAGCAGCATAAACCATATAAAAGGTTAGCAGTCAAAGACGCTGCACCTGGCGAAACGTTATCAACGATTTCTCGTAATTTCTTGGGAAATACTATTATTATTATTGAGGATTTCTGGGTCTGGGTATGCCTAGGCCATATGTTTGTTGATATACCTAGCTGACAGCGTTTTCATTTGTAATTTTGCATTTGGAATAGCGTTTTTATCGCATTCACTTCCTTATTCAGCTATGACCTGTTGCCAGTGCTATATGCTTTCTGGTGACTAAGTCGCCAGGAAGCCTCGTTTGAACAACACAATGCCAAAGGCAAAGGCAACCACACTAATCATCACTTAACCAGCGAGGGTTTCATAGAAACCCTTGCTGCAGAATGCGACAGAAGACCGTGTTATGGCTATTTCGCCGAGGCTCTCAACCAGGCGACCCTGCTCCTGTTTCCAACCTGAGGCACTTCTCCAAACCGCGCAGAGTACAGAGGAGCTGCTTAAACTCTGAATAACTCGCGATGCCGGTGTTTGAGGTGCTTGGTTAAGTTAGCTAGCTAGATGCGTTTCCTCTTTCAGTTTAAAATGAGCGATGACAGTGTTTCCAAACGTGTTTTTGACTATGTTGTCTTGATTATATCACCAAGGGCAAAGTATTCACACACATTAATGATTTTTTTTTTTGTTTCTCGAAGAGTGGTAGGGCCTATGTTTGGTGGCACTGTCATGGCAGGCGCACGGCAATCGTGTTAAGAATTGTTTTCATGTTTTTAGCCGTTGCCAAGCAGGCCAACTCAGACTAGAGTGCGGTACGAAAATGGAAAAACTAGAAAGGTTACTTACAATCACAATTAGATTTTGATTTGACAGTGAATTTTATATTTGTGTATATTTTATATTTTTATATCTTTAACAGTAGGCTATATAGCTAACTTAGCCAAGCACCTCAAACACCAACATCGCAAGTTATTCAAAGACTTTAAGCAGCTCACCTGTACTCTTTGCGCGGTTTGGAGAATTGCCTCAGGTTGTAAACAGGAGCAGCGAAACGTTCGCCTGGTTGAAAGCCTCGGCGAAATGGCGTGCAGACCTCTTCCTCCGTAGTTTGGTGTGCGCTGGAACTTTCCATTGAGCCATAACACAGTCTTCTGTCGCACCTGTCGCACCTGTCGCATGCTACAGCAAGGGTTTCTATGAAACTCTATCAAACTCTATGAAACTCTCGCTGGTTAAGAGGTTATTTATTATTTCTCTAGCTCATTGGGCCATTCCCTGTGAAATTCGGTGCCTCTACTTGAAAGGTCCTAATACCAAGAAAATAAGGACCCCTTAATGAAGTCCGAATTATTGCCTCATTCAAATTTTAATTATTTAACGTTTTTGTTTGATTATCTTTGATTTTACTGTAACATTTTACTGATGCTAATGTTAAACTTGTTTTACTCACTCAGTAGCCTATGAAGAAAAAAAAGAAATCATTAAAAAAAAACGACTGTCTTGTGATATGCCTGAGTATAAACAGTTATGTTTATATATTCAGAATTCCACTTATATATTCAGAAATTGTCTTTATATATTCAGAATTCCACTTATATATTCGGGAATTGAATTTATATATTCAGAAATTGTATTTATATATTCAGAATTCCACTTATATATTCAGAAATTGTATTTATATATTCAGAATTCCACTTATATATTCAGAAATTGTATTTATATATTCAGAATTCCACTTATATATTCGGGAATTCAATTTATATATTCAGGAATTGTATTTATATATTCAGAATTAAATTTATATATTCGGGAATTTAATTTATATATTCAGAAATTGTATTTATATATTCAGAATTCCACTTATATATTCAGAAATTGTATTTATATATTCAGAATTCCACTTATATATTCGAGAATTCAATTTATATATTCAGGAATTGTATTTGTATATTCAGAATTAAATTTATATATTCAGGAATTGAATTTATATATTCAGAAATTGTATTTATATATTCAGAATTCCACTTATATATTCAGAAATTGTATTTATATATTCAGAATTCCACTTATATATTCGGGAATTCAATTGATATATTCAGGAATTGTATTTATATATTCAGAATTACATTTATATATTCGGGAATTGAATTTATATATTCAGAGTTACATTTATATATTCAGGAATTGTATTTATATATTCAGCTTTATATTTATATATTTCCTGTTTGGCCCCTCATATGTTAATATATATGATAAATACATTTAAATATATGAATTGAATATAAATATATTTATGATATATATGATAATGTGTTCACGTGTGAGACAGCATTGGTATTTGTGTTTGTTTCAGATGTGGTCAACTTAAAGCTGAAGTCCACTCTGAGGGTCCTCTACAATTTGTTCACCAACTACAAAGATTCGGAGTAGCATTTCAACCGCTTGGGCTGGGGGGAGAGGGGAAGATGGCGCTGGTCCATGGATGAGGCTTGGGCTGATGGGGGGGCTTTCGGGCCCACAGAGACGCAAAGCCGTCAGGGCTGGGGGACGGTTTTGGAATGGCGCGATTTTCCCAAAACCCCACGTGCAAATCAAAATGCGTCGGTTTCAGTGTTGCCCGTTTACGGATCTTGCATGACTCTTGTCTTTTCTTACAGGCTTGCATTCTGTGGCTGTACGCCATTTTTAAAAAATTGATAACTGATAATCAGACGAGCTGTAGTGAAACTGGATTTTTAAAAATGAAAAAACTGGATTTGATCTGACGTGGTTTTACAATGTTAAGTGTTACAGCTGCAGACTGTATGTATCGTCAGTGGAAATGTTTTACTGTGGTTTGATAACTACGAACCAGCACTGGTGTCTTCAGTTGTTTTGAAAATTTTTCTAGAATGACTGGTGGCATCCCCTTACATCATAGATGTCTAACTCCTGTCCCGAAGGCTGCAGTGTCTGCTGGTTTTGGGTGCATTTCAACATAAGTGATTCATTTAAGTCATTGGCTGGCAAAAGAGTCCATACAATGTTTTCTCAAAGCTTTAATTTGGTGCCGATTTCAAGAAAACCGCAAATACCATCAGACACCGTGGCCCTCTAGAGTTGGGAGTTTGACACCCCCTGCCGTATGCAAGTCACTTTTGATAGTATATAAATATATGATAATATGATAAGTATATGATAAATGCCTAAATGTGACATGTTTCCTCACCATATTTATGGCACAAAAACCTCTTTTGGGTAAAGCAACTTCAAATTGCTTTTTCAAAAACTGTACTTTTTAAAATGCATTGTGGCAACTTAAAGAGAAGTTTTTTTTTTTTTTTTTCTGCTCTCATGTTTGATTAAATGAGTTCCTAAATCAAGTGGGAAAACGCGTAAATCGGTCTGTCTGTCTCTTTCGTCTGCGTTCGTTTGGTTGATTTTGTGTCATTTCTGGTCGTGGTTGGAGGGCGTTTGTTGTTGCCACGGTACCCTCGTTTCTGTTTGGGAAAGCCCTTCTGCTGCCAATAAATGCACCAGCTGTGTCAACCCACCTCTCTAGACCTTTGTTGGCTGTGGTTTTAATCTGTGGTGTGTGAACTTGTGTTTACCTGGAGCTTAACCCCCACCCCCACCCACTCCCACTCCTCGCTCTCTTCTAGTTTTACTCCATATTGCCCCAGTTCCCATGGTTACCGCTTTGCCCCGAATCAAGCCCGTCTTTCAGAGCAACAACTTGGCATCTTTCCTCCTTCCTTTCTCTGAGGAAATGAGGCATTTTTTTCTTTTCTTCACTCAGTTTTTTTTTTCTTCAGGGAGAAAAGCTGTTCGGGGAAGGTTTTTGAAGCATGCTCCTTTTTTACACACACTACTTTTAATATTCAGTTCTTTTATGACACACACCTTTTAACACACTCATTTTAACACACTTCTTTTAACACACACTCTTTTAATATTCAGTTCTTTAATGACACTCTTTAACACACACTCCTTTTAATGTTCAGTTCATTTATGACACACACACTTTTTAACACACTCATTTTAACACACACTCTTTAATATTCAGTTACTTTATGACACACTCTTTTTAGCATGCACTCATTTTAACTCACTCCTCTTTCACCACGCACTCTTTTAAAACACACTCCTTTTAACACACTGTTTTTGACACACTTCTTTTAACACACTCTTTAAAACACACACTCCCAGTGTTCACTTCACTTCAAAGCACACTTTTCAACTTCAGGCTGCTTGTAATGAGCGCTCCTGCCACGCTGCGATTCGGGCGGGGGGTAAGAGAGTCTGTCGCCTGTCGCTGACGTCCCGTCGGCTCCTGCGGCGCGGCCAAATCGACGCGTGACGGAGCTTTCGTTTTCGAGCGTCCAAACATTCGTCACCCGCGCACGGGCCGTGGCAGCTGGGCTTGGAACTCAGTGATGTTGGAGGCCGAAACGTCAGGCAGAGCGCAGCTTTTATAAGCGATTAGTGTGCGTATTATTGTAACACCGGGTTGTGAGTAGTCATTGGTAGTTATTGTTCTGCGTTCACTGCTGTGGCCTATTGGTAGGTGAGGCTAAGCTAATAGCTTCGGTCGCCCACCCCTATAGGTACTGTGGTGTTTGAATGCGGCCTACCTGAAGTTTTGGCATTGGGAGTAATTTAGTGCACATAAGGTGCTTTGGATAGCAGTGTCTGCTAAGTGATTGTGTGAGTGTGATGTAATGGGAGTTCTCTGCTGCTTTCCTTGCGCAGTTACAATTGGTCATTTGTAACTTTTTGCAAAAAAGTGTGTGTTCAATTTCGGACACATGGTAAATAAGCAAGAATATTTGTATGAGTTGTTCAGCGCTAGTGACACTGCTCTGTTCATGCTCTTTGACACCAGATTTCGACATTCACAACTGCCGCATCACATAGAGAGGTTTGCGCTTACCAGGAAGTCAGCGAAACCACACTGCAGCCAAACAGGAAGTGACGGGTCCTTCGTTGGGCCTTTTTCTCTTCCTCTTTTCTCTTTCATTCGCCTGTGCCAGATATAACAATCTGTCCATCTTAAACTTTGGATGTTAAACAGCTGACTTCCTCTTGGGTGCGTTTGATTCTCTGGAGGTAAGGTGATTTTTTATTTTTTATGATTTTTTTTAAATGCGACGTGATCCGCTCAAACCTGGAATAGAAGCACACACACACACACACACACACACACACAAGCACACACAAACACCCACAGGACCACGTACGCACATAACCACATACACACACACACACACATACACACAGTGTTGGGTTGCTGCTTAATCATGGTGCACTAACTTTTCGATGTGTTTTGATGAAAACACACGCAGCAGACTGGTTCCGAACCCCATTGCTCAGGGGTAGAGCGGGTTGCCCAGTGTTTGGCAAGAGACCTGGGCAAACTGAGCAGTGGGCCAAACCCTAAAAGGCTGCGTAACGTGTCTTAGCCAGAGGAGAGAAGATGGATCCTGCAGCGTGTTTCGAGCAGAAGAGAGACCCTGAGGATCTGGAAGTCTTTCAGGGTGAGCCTCTTCCCCCCACAGTTCCTGTTAGCGCATTCTAGTTCGACTGCAGTGAGTAATAGCATTACAGCAAAATTTTGAATACTTTCTTTTAACCACCACCGACAACTTTCCAGCTGCGTCGCAAACCGGTTTCTCCACAGAAAATGTTTGGCTTTTCTGACCTGACATGTTCTCCAGACCACTGTCAGGGAATCCTGTTTCTCTGATGTTCCACAACACCCAAAAAATACTTGATTGTAAAAAAAAAAAAAAAAAAAAAAAGAAAGAAAGAAAGAAAAAAAAAGTTATGTTTTTATTCATCGCAACCATAATGCAATATTAAGTGTTGCCATGTAGTGTGAATTAGATACTAGAATGGGTATCCAGCATTACATAAGCACCATAATAACTTCTTCTTCTATCTGTCATTCCGTAATGCTTGAGGGCTCTGTTGACAGGAATGCCCTTGTAGTAATTTGTTTGTTCTCAGTCAGAGCTCATTATTGAACCGAGACTTTCGTTTCATCGAAAGCTTTAAAGCGATTTCGCCGCCGGCCCGCTCCCTCCCCGTGAACGAGAGTCGGCGGCACATTTTGACGCTTTTTTTTTTGTTGTTTTTTTTTTGTTTTTTTTTTTCCCCTCAGGCGAAACCAGGACGATAATCCAGCCGGCGTCTCTGAAGGACCCCAAGCTCGAGGAGCTGAAAGCGGTAGGGGCGCACCTTTCGACCGTTCGCTTTTACCCCGTCGGGCTCGCGAAGCGGTCGACGAACAATAAATCGGAATCCCGAACGGGACCGCCCGTCGTCGTGGCGCGGCGAGGAGATTTGGGGGAGCGGTCGTTAGGCCTCTGAGGCGCATGGCGGCTGCCCTCACGTGCCTTTATTCCGCCCTCCAGGTCCTCATCGGCTGGATCAACAGCGCTCTGAAACGAGAGCACATCGTGGTGCAGAGCCTGGAGGAAGACCTTTACGACGGCCTGGTTCTCCACCACCTCCTGGGTAAGGGACGCGCGCCGGAGCACGAACCGGACGCTTCCTACTTCCTCTCATACCCAGCGAGCAGAAGCCAAAATCTAAATGTCTAGAGGGGTGGAAATCTCGGGTCGAGAAACGTTTTGTCATGTAAACGGACTAGGTTAGCCCTAATGCAGCCGGTTTTACCCGGGTACAGCCTGGTCACCTCCTAGATTGCCGTTCGGGCGTTCTGGTGAAAACCCAGCAATATTTGGTTGAAAAGTGGACATTTCCTAGCCGACTAGGTTGTAGCCAGGATACATCAGGGTAAAATCTGAGTTATATTGGGGTTAGCCTACTATTAACTGTTAGCCCATTTATGTCAAAAAGTTTCTCAACCTAGATTTCCACCCCTCTAGGCTTATAAATTCTGGCTTTTTCTCACTGGAAGGGACGATTCAGCCAGGCTCCTGTAGGGAGGACGGCATTGGCTGTTAAGAATTTCTGGAAGAACAGCATCAGTTAAGAGAGAATTACCAAAAGAAGAAAAGCGAACAGTACCTTTTAAAATGGGCCACACTGGACATAAGCCATGAACCAAATAATGTTTTCACTGTCGATAGTTTTTGTTTGTTACGTTTTTAATTTGTAACACACCAATGAGCTGAACCCTCTTGTGGTTTTATGGCGATTAATCACATTGTGGTTCACCTTGCAATTAAATGATGACAATCAGCTGATTACTGATTAAAGTCTGCGTCGCCCATCGGATCAGCGGCGGTCTATGCGAACGTAAATGAACGTGCGTCACACAGCCCGTCCTGTCACGCGGGGCTCTCAAACTCCAGTCACGGAGGGCCGCGGCGTCCGCCGGTTTCCGCGGTTTCCTTTCGCTCGACGGCCGACCGACTCTCGGGCCTCGTAACGACTCGAGCGCTCGAACGTGCCGAGAACCCGGCCGACGCCGCGGCCCTCCGGGACTGGAGTGCGAGACCGATGCGGGATCGTATGACGGTACGCCGCCGCGGCGCGGATTGGTGATGTCGTGCGCGCCCGTTTGCCAGTCCAGCTGTCCGGCGTGCGCCTGCCCGTGGAGGAGATAGCCTTGACGGGGGAGGCGCAGCTGCACAAGCTCCAGGTCGTCATGGAGGTCCTGAACCAGAAACTGGGCCCGCCGGATCAGACCGCCCACAAGTGGAGCGTGAAACGTGAGTCTCCAACACTGCACTACTGCATTATACATGAGCAGCAGTGTAGGATATTATACTACTGCATTATACATGAGCAGCAGTGTAGGATATTATACTACTGCATTATACATGAGCAGCAGTGTAGGATATTATACTACTGCATTATACATGAGCAGCAGTGTAGGACAACACTGTACTACTGCATTATACATGAGCAGCAGTGTAGGATATTATACGACTGCATTATACATGAGCAGCAGTGTAGGATATTATACGACTGCATTATACATGAGCAGCAGTGTAGGACAGCGAGTAGAACTGGGCTCATACACGCAGTCCTCCTGGTTGCAAGTTCGATTCCCAGGTAGGACACTGCAATTGTACCCTTCAGCAAGGTGCTTTGTCTGCATTCCTTCAATAAATATCCAGCTGCATATGGATACAATGTAAAAAGTTGTTTAAGCTGCCCTGGATAAGACTATCTGCTAAATGCCTGCAATGTAATGTAATGTAATGAGCCAGTCCATGGAAACCATCTCTTTAAATTGAATTCATTTAAAAGTTTAGCAAGATGCACATGGAGCCAGAACCAGTAATTCAGCCAGTCCAGTATGTTTGAATGGGAGGGCATGTTGCTTGTGTGGATGGCAAGCCTGGAGGCAGGCATCCCATGGTGCACCTCTCTTTGCCTCCTCTATTCCAGTCATCCACAACAAGGACCTGCTGGCCACTCTCCATCTCCTGGTTGCCATAGTGAGACGATTCCAGCCCGATCTGGCCCTGCCCTTGGGCGTCAGCGTGGAGGTGGTCCTGCTGGAGGTCAGTCCAGGAGCACATCGTTCATTAAAGCACTTCCACGTTCTACACAAAGTACTGATCTGGGATCAGCTTCCCCCGTTCATATCCTAACCTCATCCATTATGAGCCAGAAGGCGAAACTGAACCTAGGTCAGGGCCTGAAGGAGCACTGATCTCAGATCCGGTTTCTCCCAATCATGCCCTTAGATCATTCATTATGAACTCACCCGCTAACCGCTCCCAGGTCAGAACTCTAGCTCTGATGCTTTATGAATATGGATCCTGACACATGACCTCTTTCGCAGGTCAGCAAGTCTGGGATCAAGTCCGAGAAACAGGTGGAACACATTACTGAACCAAGGTGCATGAGCTTTGCCGAGCAGTTCCCCTGAAATTCACCACAACCAGTTTTTTCTTGCATCTTGTTCATCATAGCCAAATCTTTCGGTAAATTTCTGCAAAGCATGATAATTTCTAACTCTTCTCCGTTCCTTCCCTCAGCGATTCAGCCGACGGCTCGTCAGTCACTCCAAACAGTAAGCGAACAGAAACAGAACAGTTAAAAGAAAATAAAATCTTACGAGCAAAAACAGAACAGAAAAAAGAGAAGAAAAGTCCACGCCCTTTTACACTGATATCGCAGAAAGCCTCGGTCCTTGAGAGAGGCCACTCTGTCTTTGAGTCGCGTTCCAGTCTAATGGCTTCCCTGCTAAACCGCTTCTCTTTCACACACTGTAGAGGGAGACCCCATTGAGCAGCTCATGAAGCTGGACTCCCACAAAATCAACACGGTGACGCAGGTAGGAGAGGCCGTCCTGTCGCGGGTTTCACGCCAGGATGTGTGTGTGTGTGTGTGTGTGTGTGTGTGCGGACTGACGTTAGCATGTCCCTTACCTGTCTGTTCCCACAGGCCATCCTTCACTTTGTCAACATGAATGTGTCCACCTTGGGACTGCAGGTGACGGACGTGGAGAAGCAGGTAAGTGAACGCTCAACACAAAATGGCCTGTTCCAGGCGTTCCCAAACTGATGGGGACCGTGTGTGTGTGTGCTGGTTCCTGTTCTAAGTACTGTTCTAAGTAAAGTGCAGCCTCTGAATTGTAACAAGCTCTTACTGTACAATTGTAACAACCTGTTACCTGCTGAATAACCTGGCAGTCGTTTGAACAAAAAAAATAAAAATACCAGTAGTTTCTAATGAATTTGCGTGTCAGTGACTCGGTCGTGGGGAGGAAACTTCTTTGATTGTAAACACAAGAACACAGCAAAGTTAACAAATTTTTTTTTTTTAATCCTGCATAGTATGCCTTTAACTAACTGTATATGTAAATTCCTACAAAGCTATCTCTCCCCGTCTGGCCGCCAGTCATCTCCCTGATTGGCTATACTCTCCCTTGCATTCCCCTCCCACTTTGAATCCCCAGGTTGTCACTGCAAACGGGAACCACGTTCTCCATTGACCTACCCGGCAAAAATTTAGTGTGGTCGTAGATGCTGTTTTAATTGTTGTCTGACAAGGAGGTGTCCTTAAGGGAAATGGTAAAAAGATGTTTTGTAGAAACAGTGCGTATAATATAATGGTCTCTGTAGAAAAAGTGCATGCATTATAACTGTTTTATTCCTGTCTCCAGTTTGCAGATGGAGTCATTCTGCTCCTGCTGCTTGGACAGTTGGAGGGATATTTCATACCTTTGTGTGAATACTACCTCACTCCCACCAGGAAGTCTGAAATGGTGAGTGATCGACCCGGTAGAAGAAGACTATCAGATGTTGTGACAGAAACCTCCTTCCTCTTTAAATTTATTTATTCATTTATTTAATCGGGCATCTCCAGACCTACCTAAATTTGGAAAGTCCAATTCAAATTGGTAATGCAGGCTGCAGCCACGAGAGCCAATAAAAATATAATTGGGCATTCCAAAAATTGGGAAGAAAAGAGAAATGAAAACATTGATTTAAAAAAAGAATATTGCAAATATTGCCATAGATATATATTGACTACATTGTATTTAAAAAAAACGGTCTGGCAGTTACTGTGTTCAGGGGCTGTCATGTAGTGACATCCTGTGTGAGACGTTGGAATGATCTCATTGGTTGGGCCCTAGATTAACGCCCCCCCCCCCCCCCCCCCTTGCCCTCCCCCACACAATTCTAGCACCACAACGTGACTCTAGCCTTGGACCTCCTCAATGACCAGGGACTGCAGATCTCCAACATCGACCCCCAAGGTGAGCAAAAGCGAACCGACCTTTTCATTCAACAGGATACGACACGCTTTCTCCACGTGTTCCTTTCTATAATCACTGAATAATAAAACAACTGCTTTTAGTGGCTAGCTGTTCCTCATAGCAGTTTATAGCTTGTTCTGGTAATCCTTTGCAGACTGGTGAAACCTTAATTTAGAGATATGACCTGAAAGATGCATGTGTGGCTTGTCTGTTAACTCTGATGAGCGTGACATGCAGGGCGTCCCCACTTTAATCACTGACAGCCTGTGATTCGCCTGGCAGGACAGCCAGCATTAAGAATATTCAGGCTGCTGAACATTAATATTTGGACTGGCTAAATTAATTTAACCTTGGAGCAACTCGCTAATTGGATTCATTTATAGCTTCCCTCGACTCACCAAATAACCTCTCTGCTAGAATTAGGAATCCCATTGCTTAAAGTTCCCGAGTAAATGTCACTCATTAATTGGGTTTTAAACACTGCAAAGAGCCAATCAGTATATTCTGATGTATGTGATTCAAACAACATGTATCAGTGTGTCCGGGATCTTTTGTGCGACTCGTACACGATCCTTCATTCCCTGTATATTTAATGTCAATGACGTGACTCACATACCTGAGTACACTGTACGCACACACAGACATGCTTAACACAAACTTGTGCTTCCCGTGCACACACAGTCACACTCAAACACGCTTAATCCAGCCTTGTGCACACACTGCGCAATCACACACAAGCACACTTAGCATGGCCTTGTATGCACACGGCACACAAACTCACACACGAACACACTAAACACAGCTTTGTGCGTGCGCTACACACAAGCTCACACACAAACACCCTTAACGCGGCCTTGTGGGTAATTCTGGAGAAGAGCGTCGGCTATTTTGACTAAAAAAATAAAATAACCTGTGTGCTGCCAGATATCGTCTCCCAGGACCTTACTGCCACACTGAAGGTCCTGTACGTCCTGTTCAAGAAGCACAAGCGCCAGTGAACGCCATGGAAACAGCGGAGGAGAAGGAACCTGGGAACGGAAACAGACATCGCTGCACGCCGCAATTTAACTTCTGCTCCTTCCCAAACGTTACCCGGCCAACTCCACCTCTCTTTCTCTACCTCTCTGATCTCTTTCTCTCCCCCTCCCTCCCTCCCTCCCTCCCTCCCTCCCTCCCTCACTCTCTGTCTCCTACCTAATCAACCAGTTGTTTGGTTAATCTGTTAATCTCGTTGTGTGTTTGGAGTTAATCTGCTCTTGCTCAGAGAGAGCTGCATTGTGCCAACAGCAGTTAGGAGCAGGCTTAACCTGGTTCAGCATTAGCAAAGCTTGATCCGGCTGTCTCATTCGTTCTTCACCCGGATTAAATAGGCGGGTGCAACCCGTCCGCGGAAACAGGGATGCGCTCAATCGCACGAGAAAGCTGCTCCAGTCGACCGCAAACTTCAAGGACTTTTTGCACGTGCGCTGGAGGTCAAACATTCGCTTTCCATTTCCGCAGTCGAATGAGAGTTTATCCCCCCTCAAACTGCGATTTTCACTTCATTCAACACAACAGGCGATACGGTGTAGCCTCTTGGCGTATAGAATGTGTACTTAAGATTTTAGCGTACACTAGTGCTTTAGCATGTAATTTGGTTCTGGCAGTATTGTTCATATTAATCAGAAGAATGCATGTCTGTGTCTTCTACATTGTAAGATGCTGTAGATGAGAGAATCTGGGTGAACGTGGTGTAATATAATGCAGTGAGGCCTGCCTCTCAAACAAGCCTCCACAGCAGCATGAGACGTTCTGCAATAAGAGATGCAGCTGCTCTCTTTGGCCACACGGTAGCACTCACGACTTGAGTAGTGCACAGTTCTTGTGAACTTTGCGGGTTCAAACAAGACAGAAACGTGCTGCAAGCTTAAAAAATTTAAGTTTGCAGCTTTAAGGTTTAAAAATAGTAGCTGAGTCTCCTCTTGATTTTATAACTAAAACAAAATTTATTCCTGAAAAGAAAGCCTAACTGTTCTCAGTTTCTTGATTAATATGCAGTGTAGAACTAAGCTTATCATCAAGTTATCCCAAGGTATGTTTAGCAAGATACTCTTAGTGCACATGCCATCTTGAGTCAAGTCACTTTCTGTTATTTTTTACAAATCATCTGGCCTGCATTTGTTTTTTTTTAAACATCATCACCGCCTCCCATGCCCAGACAGGGTAGGAAGCAGCCGTTCACTCTAAATAGATTAAGGCCAATATTCAATTAACATTTGTCCTTATCTTTCACTTGCAGGTCAAAATGAAATTTTTCCTTCCTTTGCTTTTGAGTAAAAATGAAAGGAAATGTTGATTGATTCAAATCATTCCCCACCACTGTGCATGATACATTGGTTAATGTTTATGTTTTAAATGCTTTTAATGTTTTAAAGCACTCAGTCTGTGATTTCTTGCTCTTTTTTTCAGTTTTCCATGATTTTCAACAACTTTGCCCTGTGTAGTGTAACAGTTCCTGCTTCACACTGCTAGAAATCGCCCTGGCGATCAAATCACCCATTGTGATGTCATTCTTGCCTGTGCAGTCACTCATTGTGTCCTTGACGTTCTATAATTAGCTACAGCTGTTTCTCCCAAGCTCTACCTGTCTAGGTATTTAGTAATTAGGTATTTTGGTCTCAGCTGTGTTTCATTAGTTTATCCGTGCATTTGAGTCTCTCAGTTTCTTGCAGTTGTTGCTTGGTCTCAGAGTTAGTCTTCCAAGCCTTATAATTTTTGTGTTGACCTTTTTCAGTTTGTTTTTTTTTTTTTTTGTGTATGTTTTAAGTAAAGTTCATCTGTGTTGAAACTTGCTTTTGTTTCCTGTGCCTTTCCTCTGTGTTTGGGTCCTCTGAGTTTGGCTGTTTGGTTTCTCCACACCTGGTTCAGGAGGTGGATGATGACTCTTCCTCCCTCGTCATTAGTTCAATTTCAGTTACTCTCCTGAATTGGCTTAATTGAAATTGAACCTGAACCTGACAGAGGGAATTTTGCAAGCTCCAACCTTTGGAATTGCATAATTTGTCATGAATGTCACTGTAAGGAAATAAATTAACATTTTTGCACACGTTGATGTGCTTTGTTAGTGGTATTTTTCTTGAATTTTGGTTCAGATGGAAATTTTATAGGTAACTGATATCTGCAGTTTGTCAGTAATGTGGTTTTTACAGAGTATTGAAAATTACATCTTGTGTCCACAATTGGAAATATGCAGTAGTTCTGTTCACTTTTCATAGATTCAAGGCTGCACCAAGTAACTTCAGTTGACTCTGAACAAAACCTGTTAGGGGGAAGGTCAGTGTCAGAGTGACGTAGCAGGTTATTGAATATTGAGTTTTTCAGAGAACTTTAAGTATGTTTTTGCTGTTAGAACTCAAGTTAGATACATCAACATAAATAAGACACAACATAATGACAGGGAAAAGGCTTTCTTGTTATATTCATGCATACCTTAAGTTCCTGAGGTTTGATCAGCCTTCTAAAGATTCCAGTCAGCAAGAAATATTACACTGACAACATGAAATTAAAAAAGGTTTTGCAGTATTTTGTGACTTAATTTCTTCCTGTGGTGTGGGGATGGCTGGTTTAAGCAGCCACACCTGCCCTGGGTCAAGCTAATTAGACCTGGCCAATTGGATAATTGGTTAAGAATGAGATAATTGGCCAGGCTAATTGGACCCGGGAACAGGAGTGGCTGCACCTGTGCGTAGTGAGGTGTGCACAGGTTAAATCTGCCATCCCCACTCACACAAGAGAGCCTCTGTCATGACAGTTTTACATCTGCTCCTTGGCTGTAACATCTTGCCAACCTTGAAAATAAACGTGGACTGTTTGAACAGCATCTCCCTGTGTCTCTGTGCTGGAGGGCCCCTAGGAAAGCCACTTCGGTGGCCTGTGGCAGGCTTGTTTGCCACAATGTCATTGTTAATGTATGGAACATTCAAAGTGCCAAATAAAAGAA
This sequence comes from Anguilla japonica, assembly GCA_025169545.1. Taxonomy (NCBI): domain Eukaryota; kingdom Metazoa; phylum Chordata; class Actinopteri; order Anguilliformes; family Anguillidae; genus Anguilla; species Anguilla japonica. The sequence goes on along the minus strand of CM045901.1, from coordinate 10,371,777 downwards.
TAAATAAATGTGGAAATAAGACTAATTAAAAAAATTAATATGATCATTTTTATTGATCTTTACAGTTATTTGTAATGGATATCTTGCTCAAGAAAAACTACCATGTCTTGTTTTTATTCATACATGGAGAATCATGTCTAAATTTGGGAAAACTAATTTGGGAAAATGGCCTAGGTTTTCCTATGCTTGGATGGTGCCCTGAGTAAGTGTCTACGAAATGAACACAATGCAATGTAAAGTAATGTAATGGAAGAACTGCTAGGTTGGACTCCCATAGTACTGGTTCCCAGCACGTGGACACGCCCCTAGCGACAAGGGAAGCTTTTCTCATCTCTTCAGGCTTTGATCTACGGCCGACACCCCATTACCGTGTGACAGAACCTCGCATCATCAGAAAGCGCATAAATCCAGAATGCGTCGTTCATTGCCGTGAATTTTCCCGGTCTGACCAAGGTGACCGGAACACCCTTCCACAAGCATTCTATTTGAAGGTGAAGGAGAGTCACATTTCAACACTGCAATACTTTCACCCGCTACCCCTGAATACTGGCTTATGCACTGTGTATATTTATTTGAAACATATTGACTGTGTTGCAATTCCTAATGTTCTTGAAACCCCTGGGATGTAACAGAACACAACACAAGAGCTCATTCCACAGTAAACGCGCTTGAACGTGAAAACCCCATTTACAAACGGTTCAATCGGAGAGACTGGGATCCAATCAACATTTGTCCATAATATTGACACCTTAGCGCCAGCATTACATGTTTTCTTCACACTCATTATTTGGAGAATTCATTTGACAGGTTACTAAAAAAAAAGAAGTCACTTTTTAATAAAAAACAAGGACAACTATTCATTGAACGCAGTCCATAATGTGAGTTTAGAGGTTCAGAACCTAGATAACACTGGATATGATCAATGATGCCTTATGGTGTTTCTAGGGTACCTTTGACAGTGGCTTCAGGCGTATATGTACAAAGCATGAAATGGGACAGGACTTCTGACATCACCAAATATGTGACACGTTGCTGAGTGACAAAGCTGCAATCTTACCAAAAATTATATGATGAGAGGGGAAGAGGAGTCCTTCAACTGAGTTATATGTGCAACAGTAAAAACCTCATTTATAGACCAGCCGGTAGGCATTTTGAATAGGACATATTTTCAATAGTTTGTGTTGTCACCGCCATTCTAATGTAATAGCTATGGTGTGGTGCAGCAATGCAGACGTAAATATTCATCATCTTGATGGCTTCTACTTGTATGTGGCGATGATTGCTATTTATTGTACACCTGACACGTTTGTAAGACGCATTGCTGTGCTAATAATAGTACGAGCGCTTGTTTTCGGACACGCAATTAACAAACGGCGGTCTACGTCCTGGCGGAACGTAATTATGCGTGAAGTGGCGATAACTCAGTGCTGCGTTTATGTTTAAACAGCATTACAGGATGTCGGAGCTTACGCGAGGCTTCCTGCTTCTGAGACCATTTGTTTAAGCTTGTGGTGGAATAGGCTCTTGAGTGCGAATAACTGGAAATCCACAGGCTGGGTTTAACATTCCATTGCAGGCATTTAGCAGACACTGTTATCCAGACTTGCACAACTTTACATAGCATTTTACATTGCGTGCATTTATACAGCTGGATATATATTGAAGCGATGTTATGTTAGGTACCTTTCTCAAGGGTACAACGGCAGTGTACCCGGGACCATGGGAATTGAAACCTGTGACCTTTTAGTTACTGACAAACAAATACAGATACTGATAAATCAAAAATAGGGCAATTCTTGAGTACTTCAGAAATTAATTTATTAGGCTTAAACCGTATAAAGTTAATGAGTAGCCACAGGAGCAAAAAAAAGCCCAACTACACGGCTGTATATGTGCTGACACCAAAACGTGTTTCATGGTGAGATTGAACATTCCAAAGTGAAAGTCTGACATAAAACAGCCACCCAGGAAGCAGGATGATTGAGATGCCATTGCCTGAGAAATCATTGCTACTGACCCCAGCAATAAAAGCACTCCAAGGCATTTTAATACACTGGAAAAGATAGATCTTTATTTCTCCCTGCTATAACAATACAAAGTCACCAAGTGCAATTACAATTCCACTCAAACTGTACATTCCATCTAAGATAAAACGGACGGCACCCGGTGAAGTGACATCATCACACCTGGACTGAAGAACCAGCAGCTGCACGGCCAAGATTCACTGTAAGGCAACTGTTACCACGGCAACCTCATGAGTAAAATTGCATGCCCGGTCTTTTCTGACCTAAGGGCCAGGATCGAAATGCTTCACACTTTCTGAAGAATAAAAACAAGGCCGTGTTGAAGCAAGCTGTGAAACGAGCAACGCCACGCCACTCAAGTTTTCTGGAGTGTGCTGAGAATGTGAAAGACCTACGTGAAAGACCTTCCTGTGTCTGTGTGTGTGTGTGTGTGTCTGTGTCTGTGTGTCTGTCTCTATCTGTCTTTCTGTCTGTGTGTCTCTCTGTATCTCTGTCTCTGTGTGCGCACGTCTCTCTCTCTGTGTCTGTGTGTGTGTGCGCGTCTGTCTCTGTGTGTGAGACTGCCTAAGAGGGAGAGAGTGTGTGTGTATGTGTGTGTGTGTGTCTGTGCCTGAGAGAGAGCATGAGTGTGAGAGAGAGAGACTATGTTTGTGTGTGCGTGCGTCTGCCTGTCCGGCCCTTGTGAGATTAGGTTGCTGCAGCAGGGCACACTCCCTTTCCTGTCGATGGTGCTCACAAGTTCCAAAATTTAAGTAGTCTGAGTTTCTCTTCCCACTGGGGAGCTATACAAACAAAACCGAACTGAATTGCAGTAAATTACGTGCCTGACTGGTTTTTTAATTTTTTTATTCTGCCCTCTCAGGTCGTGTCTTTGTCGCTTCGCACACGACACTGTTGACTTTTTGCTCGTCATCAAAACGCTTGAATCCTTGAATTTGGCCAATTGAAAGATTAACGCCTGGCCAGCTGCACAGAAATGTAGGATTTGTACAACAAATCTGATTTGGCCCGTTTAAACGAAATACACCTGCTTAATCCCACAGCCACTGTGTTAGTAAATGCAGTTTATTATTGCTGATGTGTCCCTGTAACTGAATATTCATATTGCTTTCACTGTACCCATCTTCCCCCCCTGTAGAGTCGTAACAAGTGTCCCTACAGGGGCAGTGCAGTCTGCCCAAAATTGACCGATTTCTGCGTTTCAAAGCTCACCAGCACCATTTGCGACTCCTATAGAAGCCATGTACTTCTTAGGTTTTTTTTTTTTTGGGGGGGGGGGGCTTGTTAAAGAGCTCTTATTGGTTTGAAGGGTCGTCAATCACGCTAATAGGTTTTCGCTTCCTTGTGCACATTCTCTCATCGGTAATCGCCGCTGTCCAGCCTTGAAACACAGGGACCGGCATATCCGTTCATCCCTCAACCTGTCAGAGCCAAATCCGCGTGCGCGTGCATCGGGCGCACTGGCCGGCCTCGATTGGGCTTTCTCGGCGGAACCAGAAAAACCCGCGCCGATCCGCTTTCGGGGTCAGGTGTCATTCGGACGTAGTTTCGCAGGTCCACAATTTTGTAATTACACCGGTTCGGTGTCCCTCCGTGTCGCGCTGCCTCCTGCTCCAGCTCCATCTGAGTAAAACGGCATTGTACTCACGGTTTTTCTACAAAAAGCGACTAGCCGGACAGGCTCGGGGCGCACTTCGCTCCTGGCCCTAGTTATCCGGTCACGACGGGTTCACAAGACACCAGCACGAGAGACTAAGTTCACTAGGACCCCTTCAGTAACCACGACTAACAGCGACTGCTCTAAACCTCCTCTACTCTACGCAATATCCCATTAAAATGTTAAGTAGTTTTAAAAACGTTTTCACATTTTCGTTTAGACTGCAAACACATTAAAGTAGCGACGTCTTACGAGAATTAAGCAACCCTTGCCACGTCCCCCAGATACATCACCGACGTCTGATGTTTCTGGCACTGGCTCCCTGACCAGTTCTCATGAGTAAAAATCCAGGAAGTTCTCGCACCCATTGGCTCCAATACGACTTAACCCAGAGTTGTCTACGCAGCTGTATACGGAACAAAACGAAAGTATCTTACAGGCATTGCCAGGTTAAAGTTTATCGTTTATCTCCCTGCTGATTGGTTCAGCCCATAATCCGCTATTCGCACACAGGTCCAGGTGAGGAGGAGGGGGCGACGGGACGACAGGCCTCGGGTTCTCCTCAGAGGTCCCGCGCGGGTCCGAAACTCCGCCCCCGCCCAGGTGAGTCCCCGTGGGGGTTCGGGACGTCGAGGGGCGGGCTGTTTTGGCCGGGCTCACCCAGCCCTGCTGTGGTGTGGCAGTTGCGTTGGCGGGCGGTGGGATGTGTTACGCACGGGTCTGTGGGTCTGCAGACGTGCCTCAACACCATCCCTGCAGCGAGTCTTTCTGACAAGAACAAAACAAGCAAAAAAAAATCAGAATTAATATATACAGTAACTATACAGTATACAGTAACGGCGGCTCGACGGCGCCCTCCGGCTGGCGGGGCGGAAGGCCGCGCCCGCACCTCCGCGGACAAACGGAGCGCCCGTCTTAAATCACCGCGGCGACGGCTCAGGTACGTTTCTGCGACCGGGACGTTTTTTTTTAAATTTACGACCCATTTCCTTTATTAAACGTGCGTATAAAATTCTGACCCCAAACTCGCCGACCTTCACGCGCGCTCGTTTTACGAATCCGCGGTGCATGTTAACAAGCGAGGACGAGACTTCGGTTCGGAAATCCTGGTAACGAAAAGACACGAGCTGCGCAGAGAGCGTTCTTTTCGGTGCGATGCTCTGTGGGCGTGGCACTCCGAGCGTGGCGCTCCACTTCTAGCGTGTAGCCCGGGTCAGCTTTTGTTGAATAATCGATTGAAATGTGTGCCAGGTTTTTTTTTTTTTTTAATTGTTATTCAGGAGCTTTCCTTCCTGCTTGCGTTGCCCTCATTATTCATTCTCAAAGGTGAGCTATTGATCTGCTTCCATTCTTTGCAGAAATCTTTTATTCATGCGGTGTCTTTACATCGCATGTTTGTGTTCTGTGCATGCCCTTGCCAGTTGCATGTGTTTGTACCTTGAAATGGAGCCATTACGCTTCTCTGTAATGAAGACAATGTCTCCACTGGGTAATGTAACATTACCCAGTCTGTTATGATGGAACAATAACCTTACTCCATTTTGTAATGATGGTAATGTACCATTACTCCACTTTACAATGATGGTATTGTAACATTATCCTCTTTTTTTACCTAGCTTTTTGGTGGTTCTGGCCTGGTTTTTCCCAATTCCCCTTCTGTTTCTCTGTCAAGTGTTTTTGTGATGGTTCTCTATAAAATTTCTCTCTCCAATCTGATTTGATTCTCTAATGATGGTATTGTAACATTGCCCAATCTGTAATGACGGCATTTTGACATCACCCCTCTCTGTGCTCGTACTGGTCGGAGCCCTCGGCCAATGAAGCCCTTGCGTGTGACTCACCAGGCCGTGGAGGTGTGGAAGGACATTAGCGAGGGGCTCTGTGCCTCCGCCCTCAGGCTGTGCCGGGGGTGGTGGGCCAGGACGATGGGGTGCAGCGGGGGGGGCTCCCTGCCCCCCTGCCCGGGGCTGTCCCAGCGGCTCCGGGCGCGCTTGAGCCAGCGCCCCCCCAGGCCCCACTTCTCCAGGTACGCCCGGCACAGCTCGTAGTTGAGCGCCGAGTAGTACAGGAAGTCCAGGGCCAGGAGCAGCGTGACGAAGAAGCCGTAGATCCACACCCCCACCAGGGCGGTGTAGTTACTGCACCCGGAGGAGAAGCAGGAGGAGAGGAGTAGAGCACAGGAAGGAGAGCGCAGGAGGAGAGGAGTAGAGCACAGGAGGAGAGGACAGGAGTAGAGCAGTAGAGCACAGGGGTAGAGGACAGGAGTAGAGGAGAGCACAGGAGGAGAGGACAGGAGTAGAGCAGTAGAGCACAGGAGTAGAGGACAGGAGTAGAGGAGAACACAGGAGGAGAGGACAGCTCAGCTTCACCTCTCAAAACAACCGTTAACGCTCTACAATAAGGCACCATTAACTTATGAGATAATGCATTAACTGACACGAGCAAGGAATGAACTAATCCATTAGGGCATTTGTTAACATGAAAAAATAATTTATTCGCATTTCATCAAGCCACGTGCTATTCTCTTCCACATGAACTCAATGTCATTGAAGTATGATTTGTTCCTTTTCGGTCATCGCAGGCAATGTTTCATCTACCGACAGGAAACACTTAAGGACGTATTTCCTAACACGAGCAAATTGTTCACTAATGTAATGCTTGCATGAACACCACATTAGCTCCTATTCCACCTTTGCTAATGGCTTAGTTAACATGAATAATTGTTAATAGATTTGTACATGTCCTCGTTCAGGATAACTAACGCTCTAACTCGTGTTGGTAAACAGAACCTTAATGTAAAGCGTTACAAAATTGCTCAGCTGAAAGGATCCGTGGGGGATTATTTATGGCAGAGGCGGGCGGAAGCCGTAAGACCCTCGCCTGCTGAGGGAAACGTTCCGCAGGTCCAACCTCGTTAAGATTCATCCCCACGGACGTCTTCGCGGCGGCTGCGGCCCGGCCGCGCCTCGGGTTTGCTCTCGAACCATAAATATTTTTTATGAAAAAAATAAAATAAAATAATAAAAAAGCTAATCTAGCGGACGGGCTTCTAATCGTATTTAAGCGCGGCTTTGATGAGAGGCGGTGAACGTCGCCCGGGGGAACGCCGAGGCCCGCTGGCTTTTATGGAGGAAACGCATCCGAGTGGAAAGAGGCACGGGAAGGTCATCGTCCCCGCGGTTTAAATTCGGCACCCGGGCTCCCGGCTCGGCACACGCCCTTGAGGGACGGCGGGGGGGGGAGGGCCCCTCGCGGGACGGCGGGGCTTCTGAATGCAGGCGGGACGGTTGTACTGGTTCTAAATGCCCCCAGCAGACGTGGGTTCAAGGCCTGGGTCCAGGGTGACGGGACATCACCCTAAAGCCTGAAGTGAAGGGGGTTTCACTAGCTCTGAAATATTGACTGTGGCAGATGGGGAAAAAAAAAACAAAAAAAAAGCTTTTTCATAACAGTGGGAACTATTCTAAATACAGCCCGTGTGTCTATGTGTGTCATTTCAAACAGAAGTGGAAAAATGTTATCTAAACAGCCTCTTTTTAGCCAAAAATGACTAATTAAGGGACGTACTTTTGTGTGAATCCGTCGGAGGTGGCGGTCAGGTTGAGCTGCATGACGCTCTGGAACTCGGTGTCGTTGCAGCAGTACTTGAAGGCCGTGCCGTTGCGGTGGCAGCAGAACATGTAGGTCTTGTTGTCGGAGAGGCGGGGGCAGTGGAAGCCGAAGTGGTAGCGCCCCCTGTGGTCGGAGTAGGGCTCGCACACCCGGAAGTGCGCGCAGAGAGCTGCGAGGAGGGGAGGGGGAGGGGAGGGGAGGGGGGAGGGAATCAGAGCTGCTCAACACGCTCTCTCAACAGGAGAGGAGGAAGGCGGGGCTTGCTGGCCACAGCCAATCCCCTGCAGCCCAGGTTGGCTCAGTTGTTTGTAATTGGATGGGGCTAGTTTCAATCAGAAGCACTTTTTTAGTCACATCTCAGCATAGGAATTACACTTGAAATATTCTCTATGAAGAAAGCTTTGTACACGATCACTTTGCAGTGATAACACTACTGTCTCATAATTGTGAAGGGAAAATGTACTGAACATGGGTTCGAACAACTGCGTCACCTCTCTTTTTACAATAAAATACATTAAGAAAATATTCTCTGAGCAGTTGCATTAGTATAAAATCATTATCCCATTTTGTGTGCGCAATTATAGCTCATTACCTGTACTGTTCATTTTGAACAGCCTTTTTTCCCTCATCCCTCATTGTTAAAGGTGGGAATAATTTCGAGGGCACTCCACGTACCCGTTCAGCTTTTATGACTGCACGTCGCTATGGAAATGGTCCTTCAGAGAAGCACGCTCCCTCGCTCGCAGTGACGGAAGAATAAAAGGAGGGAACAGGGAAGAAAGACCCCCCCCCCAATGTTCTGATGGAACGCAGATGACCGCACCGTTGAGGACAGAAGCGTTTCTTTTCCGGCAGGATGTTTAGATGGCGCGATGCATATTTCCTCTGTCCGTGACTGCCCTGGAGGCCTCACACTGGACCACGTTAGCCGTCTGGGAGAGGAAGCTCACTCCCCTTTCGCTGCCTTTGTAAACGCAGCGTCAATGAGCGGTCGGGGGCCGTAATGTAGGGTAATGGGTAAGGTGTTGGTCTTGCAACCTAAAGGTCACAAAGGTTCTATTCCCTGGTAGGGCACTGCCGTTGTACCCTTGAGCAAGGTATTTAACCTGCATTGCTTTAGTACATATCCAGCTGTATAACTGGATACAATGTAAATGCTATGTATGCTCCTGTAATGTAATGTAACGAGCAGTGTAGTGTAGAGCTACAGGTGAACAGATGTGTAGCTGTCTCCAGTGTAGAGCTTCAGGTGAACAGACACGCGTAGCTCTCTGTAGTGTAGAGCTACAGGTGAACAGACACGCATAGCTCTCTGTAGTGTAGAGCTACAGGTGAACAGAAACACATAGCTCTCTGTAGTGTAGAGCTACAGGTGAACAGAAACACATAGCTCTCTGTAGTGTAGAGCTACAGGTGAATAGAAACACATAGCTCTCTGTAGTGTAGAGCTACAGGTGAACAGAAACACATAGCTCTCTGTAGTGTAGAGCTACAGGTGAACCGAAATGCATAGCTCTCTGTAGTGTAGAGCTACAGGTGAACAGACACGCATAGCTCTCTGCAGTGTAGAGCTACAGGTGAACAGACACGCACAGCTCTCTGTAGTGTAGAGCTACAGGTGAACAGAAACACGTAGCTCTCTGTAGTGTAGAGCTACAGGTGAACAGACACGCATAGCTCTCTGTAGTGTAGAGCTACAGGTGAACCGAAATGCATAGCTCTCTGAGGTGTAGAGCTACAGGTGAACAGATGTGTAGCTGTCTCCAGTGTAGAGCTACAGGTGAACAGACACGCATAGCTCTCTGTAGTGTAGAGCTACAGGTGAACAGAAACACGTAGCTGTCTGTAGTGTAGAGCTACAGGTGAACAGAAACACGTAGCTCTCTGTAGTGTAGAGCTACAGGTGAACAGACACATGTAGCTCTCTGTAGTGTAGAGCTACAGGTGAACAGACACGCATAGCTCTCTGTAGTGTAGAGCTACAGGTGAACAGAAACACGTAGCTCTCTGTAGTGTAGAGCTACAGGTGAACAGACACGCATAGCTCTCTGTAGTGTAGAGCTACAGGTGAACAGAAACACGTAGCTCTCTGTAGTGTAGAGCTACAGGTGAACAGAAACACGTAGCTCTCTGTAGTGTAGAGCTACAGGTGAACAGACACGCATAGCTCTCTGAGGTGTAGAGCTACAGATGTGTAGCTGTCTCCAGTGTAGAGCTACAGGTGAACAGAAACACGTGGCTCTCTGTAGTGTAGAGCTACAGGTGAGCAGACGTGTTGGGGCCCGCAGCTCACCCGCCGTGGACAGCAGTACCAGGTTGACCGCCAGGACGCTGAAAGACCACCGGCCGGTTGTGCTCATCTTCTCCTCTTCCTCCCCGAACGTCGCCGGAGAGCCGAACGCCGCTCCAGCTGAGCTCAGCACCAGCGCCCCCACATGGCCGCGCCTCGCTGGTGGTTTCGCCTGCAAGACAAGGACAACGAGGCTCGGCACTGAACACGGCGGTAAGCCGAAGGAGAACGGCGCAATATCGCCCTCTGACTACAAACTGAGCGTGAGCGTTCATGTATTTTTAAATCGAGCGCGTTTAGCCTTGAGCGGCGTTCACTTACCATTTCACGTTTACACGGGGCTCGAAGTGACGCCAGTTTTCTGGGCGTTTCTTGCACCCGTCAATCAAATAAAAACAACAGGGAGATTTAAAGGGATAGTTCGCTTTCTGGGGAGTGTTTTTTTAATATCATTTGTTGTAGTGAACGCTTTTCATTGATATTCAACTCATGACCATTGTTATGTCTATCCGGTTAGCCCATAGAATCTGTAGTATAGCCATTATTTTTGGTGCTGCTGAACTCACAGTGGTCGCCTTAACCTCTAATCACTGATTGCTCAGTTAAGTCTTGGCATGTGACCCCTGACTCCTTGATGAATAATTCAGTGTAGTATCCCGTGGTCTTTGGCAGTAAGTAACGGGGATCGATGAGGTGGGATCTTGTTCTTACATGCCTCCAGACAGCTCGCGTTTGGTATCGTAGCTGAAGGTCGTTGCCAAGGTCAAAGAGCCGGTTATTTAATCACGGGAAGGAGAAGCATGCGGTTCCCCTGGAACCAATCCGTCTGCGGGATTTCGAAGCCGGAAAGTCCATTTCAATTAGCTGAAAGCAGCGACAGTCCTTTTCTTGCGAGGTCTATGCAGGGATAACAGCCCCCTGGTTTTTTTGATGCGCACACAGCAGTCATCCAAATACAAACCCCGAAATTGCGCTTTGTGCGTTCATTGTGTCATTTCAACGCTGAAGTGACCCCAGCCTTGGGGAAAGTCCACGGTGTCTTTTTTTAGAATTCAGTTCTGAACAGGCGTGTGAGTCCCCACTCTCTGGAACATCATGAGTCTGTTTTTTGTATCCATGGTCTTGATATCCATATATATATATATATATATATATATATATATATATATATATATATATATATATATATATCAACGTTTCCGCTGGTAAGGTTTTGCCGCCACACCATAATAAAATTAAAATAAAATTAAAAAAAATAATAATAATAAATAAATTATATATATATATATATATATATATATATATATATATATATATATATATATATATATATATATATATATATATTTATATAGCCTATATATTAAATTCATAAATTAAAAATGTTAAACTTTCTAAATATTTCTGCCTAAACGCGCTTTCAAATCCATACTGTCGCGTCCACCTATTTATTTCCAAAAAGAGCCTAGGCCGCGCGCTCCGTGCTTGCTCCTTTCTGAGGTGGTCGGATGACTTGCAGCGCGCGAAGGTGGCACGGTCTGTCAAAGTGTCACTTTTTTTTCTTCAGCCACCGAAAGACAAGGAAAAGGTAGGTAGCGACGCTTCAAATATTACAAAAATACCATAGTGTTAACCAGTGTTTTAATTGGACCAAAATAAGTGCCGGTACCTACTCCTCAAAATACATACTGTTTAAAATAAATTAATGTTGGTAATCAAAAGAAGAGTCGGTACTCATATACAAGTCCCGACAGCTCCTGTCCGTCTCAAGCACTGGCGTTAACTATCATTCGGTGATGACAACTGGCGGATTCTAACTCCGTTCGGGCAAGTGGAATGCCTCATGCAGTTGTCTGATCGGGCAAGTAAAAAATAAATGTGATAAATATGTAACGTTATCTGAAAATAAACAGTGTTTGTTTGAGCCGAAGCCGAAACTGTTTCAGTTGAGCTGCGCACGTGCCTACCATTTTTTAAAAATCTAGAGCTACTGTTATAACGGCCGCAAAATGTTGGCAAATCGCCAAAACAGCGCGAATTTTTTTTTTTTAAAGGGCATTTAAAATGTTTGAGTGATTCAACTACTTCCATTTCCGTACTACAACATGGTGATTTTTTCCCATGAAAACGAAAGGGAAAGTTTATTTTTAAGGTTTTGGGAATGTAGTGAGCTAGCAAAACTGAGAGTTGGGCTACAGTTGCTACAGCTGACAAAGAGGGCTGCATTCTAGTGACGATTATGATTATAACGAGAGGAGCAGTCTCACAAGCTGCTGCAATGTCCAGAAATGAATACAGATAAAACTAGCTAATAAAAAATACATTAATCAAGCGTCTAAGTTAGTTAGGAAATTTTTGTATCATGCTTCTCAGTAGAATTAGAATGTAACAGAACAGAATTTTTAAAGCCATTTTTCTCACTTTTTCCTTTTTTTTGCATGGACAATGCATGTAAACTCTGTCATTGAGTGTGAGAGAGACACAGAGAGAGAGGGCTTTGAATGTGGACCCAGCTCAAATTATATTGTTAAATAAAAAGATAAAACATTCTAACTAAGTACTATTTTGTCATGGTAATTGAGTTAATTTAGCAGAAGAGTGTCCCATTTAAAGTGCAATATGTAACTTTTCTTGAGTATCAATTTTGGTTATATAGTCCTCTATTCTTGAAGATAGAACTTCTAGATGCACAATGTGCTCTTTTAATTGTTCTCACCCCACCATAACTCAAATACAGGCCTATTTTGCTTCAATATTTACAAACAATACAAGGGTTAACAAACCTTTTATGGTTTTAAAGTACATGTAAAACTACTTTTTAGCTCTTGCAAACTGCTATTCCTTGTATCAAGAGCTCGTCAGAGCTAAAGGATAGATTTAGATATAAAAAAAGTCTTTCATAGTCTTAAACTTTTTTGCCTTTGCTACACCCCCGCTTCCCCCCCCCCCCCCCCCCCCCCCCTTTCAGACACCCACCACCACACCAAGAGATCAATTCCACAGGAAACACTGTATATATATATATATATATATTTGTTTTTTTGTTTTTTTTTTGTCCATGGTTTTGATATCCATGTTTTTGATGTCTGTAGCAGAGTCAACAGTTTCTATGCTGGCTGATGGCTTTCCATCAGGACAAATACTGCTGTTTAATGATACGTGGGCTTCGATCTGGACATCAATCCTCACTGCTGGTTATTGGCCATTAGATACAAGATAATCCATATAGACATAAGTGCAGGTTCCAGGAATATACAGCTGCCAGTCAAAGAGGAGCAGAGGCTGATGTGGTCATAGTGGCCGCATTAGTCCCACAATGTCTTTGTTGACTCTAGCTCACTTCATTAAAATGGATATTTCCCTTTACCAATTAAAAACTAATGCTCATATTTTAAAGTAGGCTGCATAAAAACAAGGCTTAATTGTAAACCCTGTAAACTTTATTGCTGTTTCCTTGGAAACCATCTTCCATAAAAACGGATGAGAAACGCAAGATTCTTTTGTCAGCAGTTAGCAGCTCTGTTCACAAACAGGAAGTGGTATGGAGCATCTAAAAAAGGAAAGAGAGGAAGTACAGTGGGGTTGCCCCTCTTTCTTTTCTTTTTTTTTCATATTTTTTATTTTTATTTTTTCACCATGTATTATTAAAGAGACCCCAACAGCAAATGCAATAACCGGGGTCAGATCTCCCGCAGGTTTGCCGCTTTCCATGGCTTGTGGGTAAATACACACGGCCCCTGGCAGCTCTTATAAAGTCGGTCTGCTTCCCAGCGTCTCAAAGCGCCGTAGTAAAGGCAGGAAGGGACCGTCAACAAAGGTCACGCCCTTCGCGCCTTTCGCGTTCGCCTTGGTCCCGCTGGGGGCCCCCTCCATCCTCGATCGAACGGACGGACGGCCGGAGGTTGACGCCACGGATGTCCCAAGCGAACTCCAGCGCCGTTTCTCTTCGTCGTGAAGGCCCGTTTGTTCTCTGTCATACAGGCCTATTCGTTCGTGTCGTCGACCTCGGCATCGAACCGCAGGCGCTCGGCCTGACCCGTACGGATCGCTGCTGGCCGTAACGCGATTAAGGCCAGGCTCGCCCTGCGCGACGGCACCGCTCAGGGTCAGGAGGACGCGACGCGCGCCGTGGAGGGATTTTTAATTACACTGCCACCCGCCTAATAAGCTGAATTCATTAAACAATCGCAGGCCCCGAGCGGGGGGGGGGGGGGGGGGGGGGGGGGAATTAATTACACCGCGCTTAATCGACGCTTTGCGTCTGGAGGATTCCAAATCCACGCTGAGTCGGCGGCTAAAAGACTGGGGACCACATTAATCTGCACACCCCCCCCCCCCCCAACCCCCATAGTCTTCTTCCATTTGGAAAGACCAGTTGGATTATACGCTCTTTTTCCCACTAAGCTACGCACACCCCTGCCACTGAAGGTCATGTAGTCCCCCCCGATACACTTTCCCAAGAGCAAGTGAGTATTTTTTTTACCCAGTCACCAAGACTTTTAGCCGTGACACCTGTGACCTCACAATGCCAAACGTCTGTAATTGGCCAGTCGAACTTGTCAGTTCATTGCTTCAGTATTGACAGGCTTGGCCTTTTCACTGATTGGATAACCCCTTTCTGCACTGGACAAATTATTTTTAAAAAATCTTCTTACAAAGCATCTGGCTCATTTCACTAGCCTGAATGTTCCCTTGTTTCGAACGCTCTGTCTGAACAGGAAGAGCACGTCGAACGCCAAACCAGGGCACCATTGTCCTTGTTGCATTCATCATTTTTTTTCTTATCTGTATTTGTTCATGGCTGTTTCCTTTTGCTAATCACATGAACAGGATTGCGCATAAAATTTACAAACAGCCAGCATTCATCACCTCATACACGCCTGGTATACGTACAAAAAAACAAAAGTCTACACGTGTGTCTTGAATCCCATGTTCTTTTTTTTGTAGGAACATTTTTACGAACAAAAGTAAAAAATAATTTAAGGGGTTTTGTGAATGAGGCCCAACGTGTTCTTGCAAGACAAAGCATTTTGTACTTGTACTTTAATTAAACTGGGCCCGAATGAAAAGATTTACTACAGCAATAGAAGTGGGTGAATATTAAATGAGGTGAAAAGTGCCTATAGCTTCTGATAAGTGGCAGTTTGAATGGAAGAATGAAACACTGTGCCACGTTACGCATTAGCATTTATTATTATCCAAACGCACTCTCAGCATGAATTCCCCGTCCCTTTCTTTATCGGGAGTGTTTGGCGCGGTGCCGCGTTGCCGCGTTGCCTAACAAGTGGGCCAAACGTTGTGTCAGTGTTAAGTTCGCAGGATTCACAATAACCGGATATTAAATACATGTTTTATTTTGTTCCGTTCGCATGTCCGGAAAAGCTGTTAATGTGAGACTTATTTCGATGGCTCGTTGCCAATGGAAAAATGTATATATGAATGAATATGGATAAGGAAGTCCTGCCTGAGGTACAAACACGAGATTAACAGATTTAATTTTGTGTTTTAATAATGTGGCATTAGATTCGGATGTTGAAGTGATGCATGCCATTATTAGTGTACAGTATGATCTTGGATTAAGCTTGGGATCTTTCTGTTCTGTGCTTTAATCAAAGCTTTTCATTTCTGGTCTGTTGTCTTTGATTTGAGTTCGAATTTGATACTTGTTAGGATCAACTGGGTGGCTCATTCTGTTAAAGCATTGTTCCAGTGTGTGGACTGGCCCCACGGTCTGGTATCTGTTAAAGCACTGTTCCAGTGTGTGGATGGGTCCCATGATCTTGCAGTATCCCCTCCTCTCACTACTAATTGACAAAAGCAGGAAGTACTTGGAAATTTTCAGCTAATCTAGCCAATCACTTTAAAAGCACTCTTCCACAGACTTCTGTTGTAACTGATTATTATTATAATTGTTTGTATTTTTAGGCATCTTTTGCCCATATTTGTTGTTATATTCCTTGTTTTATTGTGAATAGAGCTGTATTGACTAGCAAATGTCCCCTTGGTGGTAAATAACACACCACATCTCCTCTCCTAATCTGGGTCTTTTTTTATTCTGCAGCTGCCTAGGCGTGATTACAGCTGCTGGATAAAATTAGGCTCATCATGAGATAAATTTGGGGACGGTAGCAGCAACACAGAAGACCAGACAGAGCAGAACACTGCCAGCGTAACAAAGAAGGTATTCGAATGAGTCTCTTCTCGCTGTCACTGATCTTTGCTCCAACGGCTCTTAATCAAATGGTAATGGTCGTAATCCAGTGGTAATGATCTTACTCATTACCATTGGTCATTACATCGGTTGTTACACTTGGACGTCCAGCAGCAAATGTTTCAGGAAGACATGGACCAGCAATGGTTTTATTTGAAATGTTATGTGTGTCTACCAGGTCTTGGATTGGGTTATTCCAATAAACATGCCTGACAAAGGAAAGATTTTGTTATCGATCCCACCAAATACAAAAATATCATCTGAAGGTGTTTAAAAAAAGAATAAAAAAGAAAAAACATTGAAATATGTTACGTTGTTCCCAAATGGTTCATTAGTCTTGCAATTAGTACAGGGAGATTGCAGAGGCCTCCAGTGGAATAGCAAAGGTTAATGAAGACAAACCTCATTTGAATACAGGCCTACACTGCTGTTTGAAATTCAGTAGTTCAACTCTTATATTGGAGTGTGTATTTATGAAACAGTGTTACTCTCTGTGTCCTGCATGAAATGACATAGGCGTACTGTTGATTCCCCGCGATCCAGATCGTCAGAGCAAAGCCCAAGACCACTTTTTCGAGAGCCACCTGCACTTCCCGACCCTCTAGCCAGGGGACAGCGTGTCGGTACTGGCTTCTCCGAGGGTCACAGCCCTGAGGTGGACACGATGCTCTGCGAGAAGGGGCTCCCAGTGTCCAAAACCCTAAAATGCAACCCGTACAGCATTCGCGAAGCCCCGTGCGCGAACAGATGGAACAGGCAAAGTACATTAAGCACCAGGCATCATAAATCGATTAAAATGCGCTGTATGCCGAGATTAACAGATGGATTAGCTGTGATGCCTGTCCAGGGAACGGCAGGACAGATTAATACACTGAGAAGACGGTAGATATTCGAGCATGTAAGCACTTCAAAAAAAAAATTCTCGATTTGACGGGCTTCCTTGAATCCTTTATAATAGTTGCATAATATTTTTAATCTTTTTACACAACACAGAAACGGATGGCATAATGGCGAGAGAAAAGGCTAATTTGTTTTTCAGTTGTCTACTGTATGTAGTCGTGTACCAACCGTCACAAACAGACGTAAGATATTTTTTTCCATATGAGATTATATTTGAAAACCACCTTCACTAGCCAGATGTCAAGAGGTATTAGTGGGTACGTGGAGATCCGATTGAAAATGAAATTATCTGTACCACATTGCAATCCACACCCCCCGGTCTGCTGAATAAATACATGATGCCCGCCAGTTCTCCAGGGAGGTACAAATTTGGACACAAATCAAACATGACATCAGTAACTACACCCATTTTGCATTCCGTATACGGTACATCACTCAACGCTCAGAATTTGTAATTACACCGTCTTCTCACAGTTGATTAGTTTATCAATTCGCACAGACTCCCTGCAGCATAGGTAATGAACATTTCACCCTTCATCGAGTCGCCATCACTCCGAGAGAGGAATCTTATTGGAAAATTGTTAAATGCACTTAACTATAGTTGAAAGGAACGATCACGACGGGGCGCGTCTGAAGCGTGAAGCTGCACAGTGCATCTTTTGCTTCGCGTCAGTGCAGGCATTGCCTTTTCCCAGCTACGTTTGTTTCAGCTCATTTAACAGACTTAATTTGTGTATACAAAGGCTAAAATAAGTTTCGACAGTGAAGACAATTGGCAAACAGATTTATGTATTTAAACGTTAGGTCTATTTCACGAATAATGAACATTAAATTGGTTAATCTTTTCTGTAGGCTGACACGTGCCCAATACACCCGCGCGGCTAAGGAATATTTGAGGTGTTTTCCAACATCGTGGTTTGCTGTTGGGTATCAGCACCCATTCACTCAAACTACTTCTGATTTCTTGCGAACTTGAAATTTCCGTGACAGGAGACACCATTTCTGTGTCATGCAGTATAATAATAATAATAATAATAATAATAATAATAATAATAATAATAACCTAGGCTGTTACATTTAACGAACAATAATATCCCTTGTAAATTCCCTTCGTTTCAAATGGCTTTCTTTTTATTCACGTACAATAATGAAATGGAACTGAATATCATTCAATAAGACAAGTTAAATCATCTCAAAGATAACACTTTTAACCTGAAGGGACAAATTGCTCAAAAGAAACCAAGCAGTAACACACCTGATTCTGCTAATCAACTAGTAGAGTCGTTGCCAAGCGCCTTGATTAGTACAATCAGGTGTGTTACTGTTTGGCCGACACGAACACTCGCCCTTTCTGGATAAGTTTGGGGACCCCTGCTCTAAAAGCACCTAATCAAGAAAAATTAACAACTTTTTAAAATCCTGGTATTGCAATTGTGGTTGGAACGCAAACCAGCATACACAGGGGCCCCATATGACCAAGTTTGAGAGCCACTGGTGTAAACTATTAATCGGAAAAAGACCAGAAGCGCACTTCCAAACACTGCAACAGCACCAGGTCCGACGCCCTTCGTGGTCGTTTTAAGGTGAGTACTTTGGATACGCTTCACTGCGGCAGCTACACGTGCTTTGTAGATGATTCTTTACTTGCTCCGGTCTCAGGTTGGGTAAAGTGGGAAATATAACTCTGTTCTCGGGGACATTACAAATCACAGAGCATTCTTGGCACTGAGCGTATTTTCCACGTCCCGGTTATAAAGTCGTACACAACGAAGCCACGTAAATAAACTCCCAGCGAAACAAAACGGCGAAAAGTTAGTTCAGCAGCGGTTGAACTGTTGCCGTTGAACGGCGCTCACCGTGCGTAAAATCAAGTTATAGCCACCTCTTGCCAAGACGGGCTCGTGAGGCGCTCTGGGACCGTGCATTACGTTTATTTTAAATATATTTTTAATATATCGCCAAATACGCTTGGTAACTGCCGTTGTAAGTAAGCAGCAACGAGTAATGCTTCTACTAATTGCTGCGCAAGCTCGTGGAGGCTCTCCAGCGCAGAAGCCAGGCTTCTTTTTCTCTCTGACTGTTCCGAGGATAATGAAAGCCCCCACACCTGCTTCTTCACAGAACGCGCGGCGCACGTTTCCGTTAAAGTTCTGAGCCGCCTTAAGAGAGGATTCCAGCCCTGGAAACGGGCAGCGACAGTCACGGTGAATCCTAGCGCTGACGTAGGAGTAGTTTTCCCTTTGTAGCTCATAACGTATTTGGATACAGACAGGGTAAACTAATCCTAGATAAGCTGTCCTACTCCGAGACGCTTCAAGGCTACGGTGCCCTGGTGGAGTGAGGAGAGAACACGGGAGAGGAAAATAACTTAATTTTCCTGTAGGTGGGGGAGAAAGAAGCCACTTGGTACTAACCATCCTTTCAGAAGGATTCAGAACAGCGCTCCTAACTTACCTCAGCAGGAGACTGTAGGAGGGTCCGGAGGAGGAGGAGGAGGAGGAGGAGGAGGTGGTGGTGGTGGTGCTGGTGGGGGCAGTTTATCAGTCAGTCACTCCCCTGTTGGTTCATATTCCCTCGTTCCAAGCGGCGCCCGAGCCTGAGGACCCCGACCCAGAGCTAGCGCATCAGAGAAAGGCGGCGCTCACTCCTCAGCGCTCCGAAGAGTATCAGTGAGCGAGCGAGCGAGGGAGGGAGGGAGGGGGGGAAACTGAGACTGCTCTCCAGAGAGAGAGAGAGAGAGAGGGAGAGAGAGAGTGATGGAGAGAGCAAAAGAGAGAGAGGCAGGCAGGCACAACCGTGCGCGTATGCGCGCAACCCTGCCGCTCTGTCCTACTCCTAAGTACACAGGAGGGTCAGTAGCCTCTCTGCTCATGAGCGCTGTTTCCGTTCAGTAGCTGCTCTGCTAATGAGCCCCGATCCCTGTTCAGCAGTGCTGGCTGCTAATGGTAAATGATGTGTACGCAGTGTTCTCAGTCCCCACACTTCTCCAAAAATCCTGAAATCTCACATCCTGCTGCACACTAAGAACTCCAGTGTTTTTTTCCAGGACTTGAAGGCTGGATTATATCGTACAGGGGGACAGCACGCTCTTATGAAAGTGACGTTGCCAGGTCTCTGACCGGTCGACTGCGACCCGAGGAGTTCTGCTGTCCTGTCATTTCCACGCGACACGTCCCAGTGCTTGCGGTGACAATTCTTAGGTCATAAGTGCCACTCATGGGTTCATCTTCGATTGATATTTTTCGGGATAAGATGTGCATACTTGAGAATACACAAACAATGAGAGGTCAAGGAATTTCAGGGCTTATTTTGAGGTTTTAAGAGAGAAGAGAAAGCAGACTTATAAATGCATACTTGTGAAGATCTTGGTGAAACTTAATGATGAATCAAGCAATAAAAAAAAAAGATTGACTACTGCTGGAACTTGACTGCATTGTGTTACAATACGCAACAGAAAAACATTTTAAACAAGTCAGCTAAATAAAAACTGGTTGACTGCAGTTTATCCCAGCTAGGAGTTTTCTGGAACAAAAAAAAAACATGGAGACTTACAGTAAACTGTGGTGAAACTTGATTTAATCCCATTTGCTGTTTTCTTTTTTCTTTTGTTGTTGTTTGAAATCTGGCTGTTTAATGGTGTGAATGCTTTTGCACGATGAGCAGGTTTTTAACTACAGTTTTTCCATTGTGGGCTGTGTTCGGCTTCAAGTAATAAAAAAAGAAATATGGAATATTTATTCAAGAAAATGGATTCTGAAACGCGAAGTACCCAAAGGACAATTTTTTTGCAAAGACTGGAAGAGTGGAACATATGGCTTGGTCATTAATGTGATTTAACCGCAGCTGTAAAATATGACAGCGCTCCATGTGTAGGACTTATGGAATACCATACACTGTAAAGCCTAAATGCAGCTTTACTAAATGAATAGAGCCCTGCAAAATGAAGACATAACACAACTGAAAAAATTATAGAAGAGTTTACAGACCAACCAGATGGTTTGGCTTATGAAATGGTTCAAGTCGAGTGGTTTCTTCAAACAATTTGAGTAAACTGAACTTAATTTTAAAAAATATTTATCAGCGCACAGAAAGTGTTTGGAGTCGAAAAGCGTGTGTTTGTTTTCTATCCGCCATTTTCCCCTCTGCAAAAAAAAAAAGGCTGCAGAAAGCAAATCCTGAAAAACTCGGTGGGGATGAAATGATGGGTGGTGTTAACAGAGCCTCCGAGACTGAAATTTAATCATGGACATGATTCTCCCTCTTCATCTCTCTCTCTCTCTCTGTCTGACCCTCCCTCTTTCCCTCTCTCTCTCTCTCTCTCCCTCTCTCCCTCTCTCTCTCTCAGAAGGGCTGAACGCCATCCAGCCGCAGGCGTAGCCTTCAGCGTTTATGGCTAATGGGAGCCGGCCCCTCTCACAGATAATGCTAATCGGTGCTGCTCAACGGGCAGCTCCTGGCTCTTCGGTCATGGAGAACGTGTTAAACGCATCCGCAGTTATGACTGCGGTCAGGTCCACATCTGCGCAGTGTCCGAACAGTGACAGAACACCAAGTAATGGCTGTGCTTATTCCTCCCATGTTCAACCTGTGCAATAATGATACGGATATATCCCACAGTGTATCTGCTAATTCTCCAGATGTTGTTGTTGTTGATGAGGAAAACGGAGCGGTTCCTGTTTTGGAGGTAGGCTGTAGCTTTGACTCCAGTCTAGAAGAGGCCTTCCATATGAAGGTACTGAAGTACCAGCCTCTGGTGTCCGCCCTTGAACATCTTGGCTATAGATGTAGATTTGTAGTACGTATATTTGGTAGCCTAGGCAATGTCCACAGATTAGTGGCAAGGGGTCTGCAATTGGCTGGAATGTCAAAATCGCTTGAAAGAAAATGATAAAATCACATCTCAAAAGCAGTAGGGTGCTAGGAAAATTTAAGCAATTAAAGGATTGCTCATCGTTAGTGGCTCAACCATCTGAGAAATGTTAACACCATCCTTTCTGAAGACAAACACAGGTCACACACACGCATGCACACGCACACGCACACATGCTATTGCTGGTAAATACTTTTCTGTTTGGAGTTATTACTTTTCTGATTTTCTGCAGACAATATTTTTCTTTGCTTGCTTTTCCTTTGTCGGTGAAATGGAAGAAAGATATTGAGGCACTGAGTGATTCATCACTCTATCAACTTCACCTGGAAGTCACAAGACCTGTGAAACTTGAGGTTTACTGTCATTCTGCAAGATTGTGTGTGCGCGCGTGTGTTTGTGTGTGTGAGAGAGAGGGAGAGTGTGTGTGTGTGAGAGACAGCGAGAGAGAGTGTGTGTGTGTTTGTGTGTGTGTGTGTGTGTGTGTTTGCTTGCCCATGTATATGTCTATGTGTCAGCACTGTGTTTGTCTCTAGAAAGGACGTAGTTAATATTAGTGCGTGTGATCCTCGAGACCGAATGGGGAACATGACTGGCCTGTGCGGTGCTGTATTTAAGTGGAAATGTGCCGTCAACTTTGCGCATCTGTGAAACAAGTCATTTTCGCACCCTGATGATGAAATTTTTAATTAGACTTTTTTTTGGAAACTAAAACGGTGAGCTTAGCCCGCTTGCTAAAAATGATTTCATGCTTCTCGGTATTTGAGGTAGACGCACAGCAGCTGCGAGAGAGCTAGGTGGTTATCTCAAAAAAAATAACTGCTTTCCCCCCCAGGTGCAGCTGTCAGGTGCTTGATTTATGTCTTTGGCCTTTTGACCTTGCGTCTGATTGGTCAGACGCCAAAGAGGGATAACGTAAGAAGAGTACTGGGTTGATTTCAGCCGGTTTTACACTCCAGCCAGCAGTCAAGGCCTTATCTTGCCAGGGGGTAGGATATCGTCCTTAGCGACCACTCTCATTTGACGCGTTCTAAGCTTGGCGACCGCGCACGGGATCGATCTCGTCTCATTTTAAGAAAACCCAACACCTCGTGCGGCGGTCTGATTTCCGGGAGATCCTTGACGCCGGGAACTTTGCCAGTTCAGATCCTGAATTTGGAGCCCTTGTCGGTTTTGTCTCCTGGTCTCGCTGGAAGCGAGAAATTCGAGAGCTGTAGCACAGCTATTCCTAAGCATTCTGCACAGTTTGCTGTATTTATTTGTGCTAAATTGCTCAGTTGTTTTAAAGTACAAAACATACAGTGGTTGAGCCATAAAAAAATACCAAAAAAAGGAGAGAGAAGCAAACTTCTCCTTTTTCTCTCACGTTGCATTGCGGTTGCCCTGACTGACTTTCAACCAGCAAGCGTCCACGGCCAATAGGCAGTCTGTGTTTACTGATGATTCTGCGCATAGTAATTAATGTGTGGTGTTTCCCTTTGCTCATACAAACATAACTCGGCAACAAACAATGCAATCCAGTCATGCACGGGTTTACCTGATGCCCAGGTATATATATACAGGGATGTATTGCTTCAAGAGGTTAATTGAACTTTTTTTTTCCGGTCTTCGTGCATTCAGTCTACCCACTGTGGTTGTGCTTTGAGCAGAGCAAACGTCAAAATTAATATGACTTTGGCTACTGAAAGGAACTAAAATAATTTTTAATCTGCTGTTTTGAAGATTAAATTTATTTTTCATAAAGTTTAAAATAAGACCGTTTATGAGATTAAATTCCAACAAAGCTCAACTCCTCAAATTCTGAAGTGCAAATTTTTCTTAGTTGCAACTGCCTCAGCTAAAGAAACAGAACCTCTCATTCTTTGTGAATGTTTTAAATCTTTCTTTTTTTTAAAGATACATTTTTAAAATAAAAAAAGGAAACGGCAACTGTTGGAGAAGAGCCGATCTCTGTGGTACTGTTGTCAGACTGCTCGTTTTCCAGCCCCGGTTTGGCGAGAAGGATGGCTGTTTCCATGGAGACCATGCTGCCGTCGACTTCCGTGAGCTGAAAGAACACAAGTTGAAAAGAACTGCATCGCATTCTCGAATGAGTGATTAAATGAACAGGTTATTACCCTCATTGGCTTTCATACCAAAGTAAACTCATTGTGAACCATTTCTCTCTCTCTCTCTCTCTCTCTCTCTCTCTAAAGCAAAAGCAGTGAAAAGGTTACTCTATTTTGACTAGACCGCCATTCTTCAGTTGAAGTTCAATTTTGCGAAGGCCTAACTGCCTATTACACACGGTACAGACCTGAGGCATTGAACATTAGGATAATTTCAAACGCCATTTCAAAATTCTATTCAATGTGAATAACAAAAACAAATGATTAATCTTCTGTGGCTGCAGTCAAAAATTTGGAATTCACGCTGAGTATCTGTCACTGGGTGTGCTTTCATGAGTACACCAGTGCCATTTCTAATGCGCACCAAAAATGAAGCACATTTTCCCAGCACCCATCTCTAACTAGGGTGTGGTCAGTCGTTTCATTATTTGTCTTCACTACAGTTGAATTCAAACGGTCCCCCCACCCCCCCCACCCACAAACTTGTTTCAAAAAGTTTATCTATTAGCTAAAGTTTATTAAAGTAATTTTTGAAGACGTCTGATTAAACTGATTGCAAAGTAGCAGTCGAACCGGCCCCTTGAAGCTATTTTTGGGAGGAGTGGATGCCCACGCCGTTGTTAGGCGAGCATTCAGCACTTCACGCTAATTACCGAGTGAATTGCCACACGAATCGGGTGCCCCCGGGTCCAGGGGATGAAAGGCTCTTCTCATTAACCGATCCTTGAGCTGTTCCGTTTTTAGGAAGAGGAGGCGCCGGGCGAGACCGTTGCGAGCGAGGCGGGTCGTTCATCGTAGTCCCGGCGAATCGCGAGAGTATCCCCCCCCCGTCTCTCGTTCGATCGCCCTAGATGAGGCTGCGGTTATTAGGTATTTGCGTGGCAGAGTCTCTGAAAGCTCACCGAAGCGGCAGGTGTGTTGATAGGTAATTGGTAGTAATTTTTTTTTTTTTTTTAAATGGCAGGGGGGCTTCTTGAATTTGTGTCCAGGTTTCCGCCACCCCCTCAGCCGGACGGCGCGCCAGGCGATGCCGGCGCGGACCGCAAGTCCCCGTTTTGCGCTCATGGGGGGTCGTATCAGGGGGCCCAGAATCCACAGCGTCTCTCACGGGTCCCCTCGCGCTCTTATCTGGCGGTATCGTGTCACCAGAAGCCCCCCCCTGTCTGGAGCCTTTAATCCCCCTCATCAGCTCCTGAAAGGCGAAAACGCCCCAGCTGCTGTTGGAAAGGGTTAATTGGGTGAATAGCAAAGGTGAACAGGTGAAGAGCAAGAGGCGAATAGCAAGAGGTAAATTAGCGAATAGCAAGAGGTAAATTGGCAAATGGCAAGAGGTAAATTGGCGAATATAATGCTGGGGTGTTGTATCCGGAGAGCCCTCTTGCATCGCAGAGACAGATGGGCCGGAGTCACTTGGAAGCCTGGATCTCGGTCCCTCTGTCACTCCGCCGTAGCCGCAGTTTACCGAAGCAGCCGGGGTTTACCGAAGCAGCTCAGCCGATCGAGTGAGAAAACAAAATGCTTTCCCGCCGTTTAGCAGGCGAGATGGGAAACGCTCCAGAGGCATCGACCGCCACGCGCGGCGCAAAGCCTAATTCCCGCCATCGATCACGATCGCCGCGATTGAATTTGAAATCGGAACCGATCAGCGCGAGCACTTATCTTTGTTTGGACTGGCGCTCGTTTCCCAGGAGAGAGCGAGAACGCGGGCAAACAAGGATTCAAGCAGAAGGTCCATTACTCATTTGGAAAACAAATCCTTCCCTCTGCAGAGGACAGTTATACATTTGAATTTTTTTTTGCTTGTTACCTGATCTACTTTTGGCCATGTGTAATTTAGAACATTTTCAAAAACAGCTGTACACTGCAAGAAACTTAATATTGACAATTTAGTTATTTCAGTTTTATGTTTAGACTTAACATTATTTCTATTTCTTTTTTCTAAATACGGTTTTATTCATAGAGTTTTACTGATTTGCCAATAGGGTAAGACAGCCTGTCAAAAAGTTTACTTAAAATAAGCAAATATTTTCTAACTTGAGGGAAAGAAATACATTTTAACTATCATTACAAGACTAAAACACTTAAGATGGACTTTTTCTACAGGCAGTGTAGAGAGGCAGGAATACACCCAGTCAGTTTAGACTCTCCAGTTGACCTAACCCTAGCATGTCTTTGGATTGTGGGCGTACCTGAAGGGTGTGCAAACTCCACGCACAATGGTGTTCTCGGCTGGGATTCGACCCAATAACCTTCTTGCTGTGAGGCCAACAGTGCTACCCACCACACTAAAATGCACAAGTCAAGCTAATTTACATACAGGTGAAACGCACTACTGTATATTGACTATGTACAAGGATATATTTGTAATCAGGGTTCTTATCCAACAACCTTTTTGAATTACACGTTAGTAAAGAAAAAATCCTCGCGCAGGTGCGCGAGAGGAAAAATTTTAGCTTGTCAAACGTTGCCAAAGGTTGCCCGCGGAATAGCAGGAAACGAAAAAAAAAAAGAGGGGAGGGAGGAGCGAAAGGAAAGAAAAAGGGAAGATATGGGGGGACATAAAGGTCAGAGCTGCGCTCAGACAGTGAGGCATTGTGCTCTGGTATAATAAGAAAAGTCAAAGATGTTGTTCTCCTTCCGCTGAAGGATGGCACAGAGACCCCCCCCCTTCCCGCCCGAGCAGCTAAATGCCACGTCCGCCTTGCGGCAGCGTAGCGCCGATAGCGGGAGCGACGGCTCCACAATAGCGCTGACAGGCAGCGCGTCTCCGCTTAATAATAGGCCCCGTCCTGCCTCCCGAGCCGGGCGACGGGCGCACAATGACCCCGGCCCGACTAGCCGAATCCGTAAAAGGCTCCTGCGGCGGCAGATAGCCGGGAGGGGCGGGCGGCGGGCCGGGCCCGAATCGCTCCGTAAGGTAAACTCTGACGCGTGGAGTCGCCACCGTCACTCAAACTCAGCCTCTTCAAACGCATGGTGGTATCTACGGTGCCAGTGAGCAAAAGCCCGAATATTGACGTCCTGAGGGCTGAAAAGCTTGGTTGAGAGACATTTTGACATAAACAAACTAGGTAAACCCCAGTGTTTTGCCCGGACGTAGCCTGACCACGTCCGAGTCGGCTAGGAAACTTTCACTTTTCAACCAAACGTGGCCGAGTCCACTAAGTTTGCACGTACCCAGAATAGTATCTGCCCATCCAGATAGCTTCACTGAACTGTGATGAGTTTTTCTAGATGTTTGCTGCAGCTCACCCTCCTACAGTGGACCTTGCTGGTTCATCTTCAAAGCGTGGCCTCAAATCACCAAAGACTAACATTTGCAATATTCTTTGAATTTGAAATGTCTCTCCAAATATAATAGAGTTTTCGATGAAAACGTGCATGAATTAAGCTCTGATTTGTTCGTGAGTATCCGCGGGAGGTCAGCATTAGTCAGTGCTGTCCTCAGGATGTTCAGCTTTAAGGTCAAAGGTCAGCATTCGTCAGTGCTGACCCCTGGATGTCCAGGTTTCCGCCATCCCCTCAGCCGGACAGCGCGCCAGACGACGCCGGCGCGGACCGCAAGTCCCGCTTTGCGCTCGCGGGGGGGTCGTATCGGCGGCCCAGAATCCACGGCGTCTCTCACGGTCGCTCTCGCGCTCTTATCTGGCGGTTTCGCGTCACCAGAAGCCCCCCCCCCCCCCCCCCCCCCCCCCCCCCCCCCCGAATCAAAAAACCCCCGTTATCTTTTCCATGTCAGTCGTCCTTATCTTTCACACGTCAGCACGGCGACGTTGACACGAACACAAGCGGTCGAGCTGAACACTTACCCAGCCGAGAGAACTTTTTATTATTATTTGTTCGAATGGCTGCAAGTGTTTTGCTTTTGCTTTTGCTTTGACAGTACGCAGAAGGTTTAACCCTATTTGAAAGTGTCAGAATTTGAAGAAAGAAACCGTCAAAAGGTTTCACCTATAAAAAAGCCCTGCGATTTTCCACGGGAGATGCCCCCCCCCCCCCCCTCCTCATCTCATCCTTAGGTCTTCATTCTTTTTGACATTTGAACTTCATTGATATTGTCCCTGTGAAGCAGAAGTCAGCAACTGGCTTGATCTCCCTGTGTGTGCTGGGACATGTAGTTTTTCAGCGTTCATTGCCAATTCTGGTGCCCTTGAGTTAGAAAGAGGTTCCACTAGTGTAACAATGTCAGTTTGCCAAGATGTTCAAAGCAGCTTCACTACACAGTATTATTACATCTATTCACTTGGCAGATATTTTTGCTCATTAGGGAAAATAACAAGGGAGAACTACAGTACAGGAACCACAAGTGATGACAGCAACACTAGAGATACTAAGCATGAAGTTGACAGAATTTGGCCACTCCAAAAGGTAGAGAAATCAACCGCATGAACACCTGACAGTGTTCTTAGTACTAATGAGCATTAAAATAAAAGATGAGGGAGACAAAGGCACAGATGAAATTGTCTTCAAAGACAGGAAGGAAGGTTTGAAAAAAGTCAAATAAAAAATGATGAGAGTACCTTGTGTGTAGGGCTGGCAGCAAGGCCTGGACAATGTGCCAGGATTTGTGTAGCTCACTCCGGCCTGGTGAACGATAAAGAACTGAAAGCACTGACTAATTTAAGCACTCAGAATAACTCGTAATCACAAATGTAGATAATAGCTGATAGGCAGATGTATTTATTGAACTCTGTAAGGTAATCAGCATTTGACCCATCTTAGTTACTTAGGTGGGTGAGTAAAAAGTAGAATCGCATGTTTCTCAAAGAGATGTGCCGGTTTCTGTTTTTCTTGGTAGTATTTAAAGTTCATCTGGTTTAATGGGCAACCTTCAACTAGTTGTTTATACTATAGCGCCATCCTGTGGTATAAAGTTGAAGTAGGTCTACACAAGTGAAACTTCAGAGGCTGGTCAGGAATTGAGGTTCATAAGAAAATTCCATCATTTTATAAACAAACAAATCTTTAAATAGAACTTATGTGGAATATTTTTTTGTCACGTATAAATAATTTTCATATGTAATTTATACTTTTATAGGTGAAAACGTTAGCCAACACATCCCACATAAGTCATTGTCTCCGGGTAGTAAAAAGGTTGGTGTGTCTGAGAATTTTTTTTGTTTAAAATATTTGAACAAATTTTATTTGTTCAATATCATTTATTTGACTAAAAATGAATCTAATTTATCACTGAAAATATTAGCACATGCTGTGCTGCTTGCTTTTGGCCTCACTTATGGGAACACGTAGAGAACTTGATGGCAACCTTCACGATACCGGTCAAACCTGATTGTAGTCGTTAGGTTAAACAGCGAACGCAAACAAACCCCGGGTGTGTGGAGCCTCCTTCGCAGTATCCGCCTGCTCTGCCCTACGATCGGAAACATTGGACCAGGAAAATGTCCTTTCAGAGTTATACAAAATAAAATTAAAGGCAAAAGTTCCGTTTCGGAAATGCCCACTTAAGTAGGCTGCATATCAACTTGATATGAAGGAACAAAGTCACAAGTTAATAGGTACTTCCAGTAAATCCCAAGTGATTTATTTAAAATGAATTTAAACATTCAAATAAAAATTAGTTACTTGTGTGCTGACTTGATTTTACAATAAAATAATGTACTGTAAGTACAACAGTACTTGTTTTTTCTCCATTCCACCAGTAAATAAAACCATTGAAACAATTTCTCCCATTTTCAGTACCAACCAATTACCAATAAAGATAAGAGCACAGAAACATTTTTTGATTGATTGTAAAATATTACAGAAAATAAGATCTGCTATCACAGTAAAACTCCAACATGCTCACTCAGTGCTCAGTAGTGTACATAAGCAAACAAGGGTCTTTGTTCAGGCAGTTTAGTATAATGAACAGAACGGACCGGTCAGAGCCTAAGTCTTGTTTTTGTTCAAAGGTATCGTCAACAATTATGAAACAGCTATGAAAAGACCGGTTTCCCACAAACTCTCAATGCCTTTA